>OZ025249.1:47374295-47928564 GCA_964019135.1 Arenicola marina
AGGTGGAGGCAGCGATTCACCCACTGACTCACCATCCCAAGTCTTTTTCATGCACCGCAACCCCCACCCCCACGCCCTCCCACCCACTAATAAATCGCTCACACCCCTCTCCACCCCCATTCCCACTGCCCGGGGGGTCCTCTCTCCCTCTCTGATGGCCAACGACCATATGGTGCTGTGAGTTACAGCAGCGAGCCCTCCTCATCACCCTAGCTCTAAACACTACTACCCCCGCCTCCCCGCCCCCGACTCAAGTTTTTAAACCAGCCCCCGCCCCCTTTATCCCCCTCACGCGCACGACACGGCGGTGGTTCAATACCTTTCCTACACCACGCGCACGGCTAGGCGCGCCCAACGCACGCGCGAAGCCATCCCAGCAAAAACCGTTTCCATGGTTACAGTATGGGGGGTAAGCGCGCGCGATGGCAGAGCGAAATCGGGAGTGGGTGGGTGGGGGGTGTCGCTGCCACAGCTGGAGCGGAGCCGCCAGCTACCCTGCCTGCCAGATGCCCTCGCCAGACAAAGGAAAGCCTTGAAACAATAGACATCACATCCCGAACCCAGCCCCTCCCCCCTCCCTTACCCCATCTCGCGCCCCCCCCCCCCCCGCCACCACCACCCCCAGTCCCCAGTCGGCTCCCACACACCCACCCACCCTCTCATCACCCTGGCTCGGGTCGGTCTCTCCGCTCAGGCTGCAGCCGCTGTCGTTAGCAACATGCAACAGTTGACAAGGTCGCGCTGTAGCCTTCCACGTGTCGTAACCCCTTGGCTTTGTAGTCGGCCGAGGGGGTCACCCGGGCCGGGCTGTCGAGGGGAGGGCGCCAGGAGAGAAGGGAGACGGGAGTGTGGGTGTAGGCTGTCTGCTTCCGGAGCGCACCTCGTCATGGCGTGGCGCCCCGCCCCGCACCCAGCCCCGCACCCCGCCCCGCCTGCCGGAGATGGGAGGCCGACGGTTCGCATTCCAATAGACCGAGGGACCGACAGACAGTGGGGTCGGCAGTCGGCCTGACAGAGGCCCCCATGGTGTGGCGGGGGCTGTGAAAGGGACAGATCGCCATGACTATGGTCTCAGACAGCGAGAGGCCAGCATGTCAGACGACTGAGCAGCCTCAGCCACGTGACCTTATCAGCGTGAGTCAGAGATGATCAGACGCAATAACATTCCAGGCATCAATGGTTATGATGTGTAGACCTAATGCTTTTACGCCGTTAATTGTAACATATGCCGGTAATCAGTATGGAACCGTCCACATTTATTGTTGAAACCAAAATGTCTGCTGGGTAACAAACGCCAAAGTTTCTATAAAACGAAAGTAGGAATACCACCCTCTCTCTCACTATAAATCATAAAAAAAGAAATCAGAAGAAAAAGAAAATTGCCAAGCCGGAAAATCTCGGCGCAAAATGTTCACTTAAACATGTTATTAACGGGCCAATTGATGTGCATCCTGCAAGAAAATCCGGAACAACGTGCATAAAACGTGCAACAAACAACTATTATATATGTATATAAGATTGCGTAAACTATATATGTACCTGCATGACTGCAGCTAAAACTGGGTCATTCACAGCTTGCAGCTATCCAAAATATTCCGTAACATGAGGAAAACATCAAACGGCCACCGGAGATCGGAAGAACAAATCCGTCGTTTATGATGTCGAAATTCACGGATATGGCTAATGAATAGGTGCTACACCGCCAGACAGATATATACCACTCTATTTTGACGTTAATCTCTCCCCTTATCAGTGACGTGATCACTAAATCCATACACACTTGTGACACTGTTCCTTCCAAGTGCGACTGTTATCCAGGTGTGTTCGGCCAAGTTGTGGTGTGCTCGGTGCAGTCGCCGCGTGGTATGTTTACAAACAGTACCTCGATCTGACTAGCCGCAAGTTTGTTGACAAAACTAGCTGTCAGATATCTATATGAAAACACTATAGTTGGCGGAGTCTACAAGAACTAATTTCACTGTGACAAATTATACTCAGTCACTGACCACAATACGGAGCCTGCAAATCAGGCATCGCAATAACAACTTGCATCAAACAACCATCCTAACAGGCTGTTTGCAGTTACTCTGGTTGTAAATACATGTAGACATAAAACGCAGTACGTCCAGGTCAGTGTACTGAGTGGCTGGCACACAAAGGTCACTCCCGCCATGCTCTTTGTCCCCGCTAAACTGGGTCAGGGCAGCAACGTTCTGATCGCTGATTGGCTGGTGACAGAAAAGTTTTAGGTGGGCGTGGTTTCAGCTACGCTGACCGTGTAATCACAAAAAAAAGGCTGATTTGCGGTCCCCATGGTCTCTAGCGCTAGAAAACACGAAGACTTTAGTCAGTCGATATCTGAAAGCATTGGTCTTTCCGCTAAAAGAGGACAAAGAAGAATCTATTTCTTGCTATCGTGGGTATATAAAGCCCTTGCATGGAGAGGACCACGAAATGTTTACTACAGCTCGATCTGTACAAGCGGTTCGCCTCGGTACCCAGGAAACTCGCCCCATGCACGCCCCCCTGTTTCGCGACAGATCGCACATGCAGTTGCAGAGAAGTGAAAAGATATATTCTGAATTCAGATTACGATCGTCAAATTGGAAATTTATTCGTGTGAGTGAAGAAAACACGTAGATCTAGATATGTCAATGTAGACCTTACTTGTTTAGAGCTCGATCTGGAAGGGGTAAATGGCGACACAGATTTCTTTTCAAAAACGACATTGAACTTAGCCAAAAAGCGAAACGAAAGGTTGTGAAAAATCGCCATTCGACAATGAGAATTTTGAAAAAAAAGACACTGGACCAGACCCATGTGTGTCGTGTGTTAGTAATTAATTACCTAACGCCCGATAACTGCCGCAGATCAGCTGCAGCGATCGTCCTCGTTGAATCCCGAGCGGACCTAGCGCAAACATATGTAGGCCTACACATCAAACACGCCATAAATAAGGCATGCAAATGAGTCTCAAAGTTGTTGCAAATTGGTTTTATTATCAGTCCAACATAGGTGTCAACATGAGTGTATCACCCAGAAACCAGTCAAGATTAAATTAAAGTCTTACATAATGTACATCAATATCAACGTGCGTGGCGAAAGTAACCACGAAAATAGAGGCGGGGAACCAGTTCCCACACGTTACCATGGCGACATGGCAATCATTGCCACGCTAGGCAACAGTTAATGGCGGACGATGAACCGTCGGATCCAATCAACAGCGGCGTGACAAAGAACGTTCGGTGTAACAAGTTTGTCATGTTAATACCTAGATGGGGGATCTCTCCACATTATGTTCACCCCCACCCCCCTCTTCTCGCGCCTAATACCACACACACATACGTTTGTTTGACTGTATTAGTGATGCCGGTTCCAACGATTCACTGTTCGCTCATACCTCTTCCTGTTTTTAGTATAAAAACTCCTGGGCCCTACAGACACTGTCGCCCCGCCCAATCACAGGGCATGGACCAAGTCAATAGACAACCTTTTTGAAAGCATGATTGGAATAAAAACGACTTCGCAGGAGAGAAAAAAACCCCACACACACACCAAAGGAAAGGTGAAGCTCACTCACATTGCTGAGAAACAGAAAAGAGGAATCAGTACCGAAACAGCGAGTGGCTGAGATGGAAGTTCCTTTGTCGGTACCTGCCATGTAAATGCTTTAAAGAACCAAATGGACAATGCCTCAACGCTGCCAACAGCTACCATGCATGTAAACGATGCAAGCTCAAGCTCATGAAGAAAACAGACGAACCAGTCGGATTTTAATGGGTACATTTCCGTCCATATACCATTTACGCTTGTCGCCACTGGTTACCAGGCAGACCGTGCTAACCTCCACATCGCCATAGTAACGTATTATCCCACACCTGAGCAGACACGTCAGCCCTGTACCAGCTCAAATCAAGATTATGAGCAGGCACCCCATATGGTTCATAACTCTTGGCTTGAAAAAAAAGCATACGCTTGACGAGAGACTGTTACCCCTAAAGTACAACACATAAACAATATGCCAACACATTACTGTCAACCAAGTGTTGGATACATACAGCAAGAAGCCCCATTGCTTTATCTATATACCCCTCAGATATATATATATATATACATACATACATATATGTCTATATATATTTATATGGGACGGCTATGGCAGCTGTTCGCTTTCCTATGGCGAACAAAGATTTGTCGAGTACAAATATATAGATAGCCATATTACTATACAAACACTTGAGCTGTACAAGAAGGGTTGTTGATTCTCACAAACACAACACTTCTGTGCGTAGGCCGTGCATAGACGTATGTAACATATCCATGGAAAGTTTAGTTATTTGGTGTCTCTTGATATGTTTCGTTCCATTACAAGTAAGCTTTGATTTGAAAGTAACACAGACGCCATTTTGACGCAACCGAGTTATACGTCACACCTTCGCTATTTGTCTTATACCCTATATGTGCTTGATACGCGGCAGGGGCTAGCTCTACACACGCCACCTCCACTTAACTGTACATACGTCGCGGTTAACGGAGTACAGACGCCGAGGGGGAAGAAAAGATGAGAAACACATCTGCCGGTCAACCCTCGCAGCCACCAATTTCATTTTCTCTTTGCTTTAACTGTGCACTTCCATCTTTACGAGTGCTGCATTATATTACAAAAATTACAACCCTAATCGGACTGTTAAACAAGAATGGAATTTCCGGCCTAAGTGGCCCTTCTAGCTCCGAACCATCGGTACCTTCCCATGACTCGGGCCTCCGTCTTCTCACGCGAGATCTCGAGTAGTAACCATGACGACGTAAGTACTGGTGACACGTGCCTTGACAAGACACAGAAGCGGACGCGAGCGACACCTGGCGAGCAGATAAGCAACATATTTGGCCTGATATTGTTGTCCGTTAATGGTAATAATGGTAATAAGGATAATGATAACAAGGATAGTAGCGGGTAGTCTAGTCTTCAAACATGGTTGGTCTATAAAGTACACACATCAGACACAGTCTATATCAGTACAAACATATTTAAGGAAACAAAACCGCATGTCTGGGATGCAGGCTAGCGATATTTCTGTACAACTGGTTTGTTTATTAATGCCACCAACTCTTATGAGGCGAATATGTAGAACAGTCAACTCGTTACAGATGCAGGTCTACAAGGCGGGAAGTTTAACTCAAGAAGTCAAAGCCACCATACAACGTAAAACATGGCAACATTTGTTACGACGTGACACCTGTACTGGTGCCACGAGGGCCCTGATGCACAGCATATGTACTGATGATACCCCATCTGTAACGAGGCTACATATATATATTACATCTGTAAATGATACATATGTAAAGATAACACATCTGCAGAGACGATACATCTGTAAAGACGCTACATCTCTTAAGACGCTACATCTGTAAAGATTCTACATCTGTAAGATGCAACTTCTGTAAGATGCCATTTCTGAAATGATATGGGGGGAGGTAGCTGGCGCTAGCAAGAAGCAAGTCTTATCAATACCATGTATATACATATAGTACACGTGGACACAGCATTACACGTGCACGCTATGTACAAGAGGCGAGGGGACTGCTGCCTATACAGATAACCACGTGATAGCCACGTGATCAATTGATTTCTTCCCAGGCATTGTGAGCAAGTCGTATATATACAAACCAACAATTGCATTGAAGTTGTGTACTTGTTTCATGACCGGCATTGGAAAAAAGAAGAAGTAACAATTACTTTTTAACAAACGTTCTAGTAGTAACAATGATGTTATTCAAGTAATATATTTTACGTTGGTGCCAGCCACAGTGAGAAAATCAGCGTTGCACGTGGTTGTGGTTATACATGGATCTAGCGCGAGAAACACGTTAATAGCAGCACTCAAATCACAATGGCGAACTGCGCTCATACTTAAGGGTGACACAGTTTGGAGTCATTTCCAGCTCTGTCGTGAGCAAGAGTCTCCTTAGTCTCGGGAGTCTCCATAGTCTCGGGAGTCTCCATAGTCTCGGGAGTCTCCATAGTCTCGCGAGATGTGACCAAGGCCGGATGTTACACTTCCCAGAGGCACAAGGCGACCTTGCGCATTACGCTAGCAGCGCCCCCTTCTCGGAGAGCCCCAAAAGTGATTGGACAGGCACATGCAGAAATTAAACCAGAACCGAAATGGTAGGACCTTAATTAAAGGAAAAATTAAATGTGAGAGTGACGAGTAATTTGAACCGTGCAATTATAAATTTTAAATTATACAAGACGCTAGAATGATTATCCGAGCGACACTAAGCACTGTGCAGGTATAGTGAACATATCCTTGTGTGCGTTAGTGGTGATACTAATAGAGTTGGAGCGCCACCGTGAGGGACTCCAGCAAGGAGGTCAGGCATCTGTGACGTCATGACTTAGGTTCCCAGTCGTGCCGTTTATCGCAGTCGCGCTTCTTATGTTAATGCCAAACATCCCTGTCGCAAAATTTATCGTTTATACTAATGTTAATGTAGCAAAAATAAGTTCGTTTTGCCTTTGGCTCGAAAATGGCAGCTTATAAATTAAATCTTTAACACAGTATCCGTCAATATACATAGTATATACATACAGGCGCAGAGGCTCCGATGACGATCGACGAAAGTGCGCTGCACATACCACAACAGAACTTAAGACACAAATTGCCCTCAAGATTTGAGACAATACACGTACGTATGTAAAGCTGGGATTAGACTCGAATACATGTTTATGCCATGACGTGATTACTGTGTGCTGACATGGCTGGCGCCATTGATATCGTTGCGTATTAAGTACTGCCATATAAAGCAGCTTCAAGCATCTGTTGTCGTTAACCAAGTCATCCCTATTCCACAGCACGAACATTGGATCCAAACATGATCCTAAACAACACAGTGCACAGCATTACAAACGCATTTGTAAAGTTGGTTAGAGCGCAAGATTTTGAGCAAACGCGTTCAAAATTAAGATTGATCTACAAGAACAAAGGCGTCAAATTTGTAACGGTTTCAAGGCTTTGGAACTTTGTGAAGAGGCAAGTCTTACATGGCTAGTGCTAATTCATCACTCACGATATCACAACACATAAGAAGTCGTTTCACAGCACACTATTTTGCAAAGAAATGCTGACAAAGCGCAAGTCAAGTAACACAACCTTCGACTATGGCAAAGCAATAAATAAAAAAAAAAAAAACAACCGGAAGAAAGATTGTTGGCGCACATTTCAATTAACCTCCCTATTATCGCCCACCACGCGTCAAGCGAGGGTGGACGGGACGGTACGGCGGACATACCTTTAATCCTTATATTATCGCCCCCACGTGGCCCCGAAAGCATCGCAGATTGACAATGAATACCCATGTATCGACAACTGAATTACGAATCCCTATGACACAATAGTATCCGACGGAGTTTTAAACCAACTATGGACGATGGCAGACCGGACTGACCGGAGAACGTGGACAGAGGGAACGAACGATGACTCTATTGCCATGATACTTTGACAAGTCTATATAATCTATAACTCGAAAAGACATCTCTGTGTATAAGGAACGAAAGGCTTCACTTGATAACAGGTGGCGGTGGAGGAACGGCAGGACGGTCGGAGTGTGGACGTAACGTATGTTCTATACGAGGGAGCCATGTGCCGGGCGGAGAGAACCTTCCTCTTTGTGAGGAACCGTGTCCTCGGCGGAGTAGCTTGCTCTTTGTGACGAGCCATGTTCCTGGCGGAATAGCTTGTTCTTTGTGATGAGCCATATCTCCGGCGGAGAACCTTCCTCTTTGCAGGAGCCATGTCTTCGGCGGAGAGAAACTTCATCTTTGTGAGGAGACATGTCCTCGGCGGAGAGAACCTTCCTCTTTGTGAGGAGCCAGGTCTTCGACGGCGGAGAGAACCTCACTCTTTGTAAGAGCCTGTCTTCGGAGGAGAGAACATTCCTCTTTGTGTAGGAGTCATGTTCCAGGTGGAGTATCTTCCTCTTTGCGAGGGGCCATGTCCAGGGCGGACAACATCCCTCTTTGTGAGGAGCTATGTGCCCGGCGGAGAACCTCCTTCTTGGCGAAGGAGATAAGTACCTGGCGGAGAAACTTCCTCTTTGCGAGGAGCCATATCCCCGGCGGAGAACCTCCCTCTTTGCGAGGAGCCAACAGTTCAGCCCCTCCTCCCAATCCACCGGGTTACTCAATCGCCCGCTAGGCGGCCCGGAGGCTTCTGTGGGAGGGTGTGGTGGGTGGTGACACCGCCGCAGACTTCACTTGAAGTACTTGAGGGCCGACACGGTGAGCAGTTTCTCGATGAAGAGCTCCGAGTCGAGGACGGCGATGTGAGCCGCCCGCCCGATCAGGGAGTTGGCGGTGTTGGGCAGCGCGTGGAAGATGTCGTAGCGGATGAAGGTCATGTCTGACTTGTACACGATGGGCTGCAGAATGTTGCTCACCATCTCGCTGTACACGGAGCCTGCGGGGTAAACGGGCAAACAAACGGACGATTTATAATTCATACCGTTGATTTCTTAGAACCAAAGAGTGAGCATTACATATATTTGAATGCTGACACCGTTACAGCAAAGGACGAAATGTGCGTACAGTATAATGGTAACAGTAAAGTAAAACACACAAAACATGTCCATTTAGCATGATATTGACACTCTCGTCAGGGAATAAAATGTACTAAGAGGACGAGGTTTACTATTTGACGCCAAAGAATGAAATGTAGATATGGTCCTCTCAACATTATCATTTAAATGTATGGTCATACATAATTTGAATGAGAAGAACATAAACAACGCTAAATAACATTCACCGGGCATGAACTTAATAACACATACCCCAGCTCGCCTATACAGAATACAACCTTGAGGGATGTCATATATTACAGCGTCCCTTCACATACACATGGGTGATATCTACAGTGTTCCCGACGAACGCCGGAAGTGACGCACTCACCGACTCCCGACGAGTCCTTGACGGCGGACTTGCAGAGCTCGATCCTGGAGGAGTGGTAGGGGACGTAGCGGTCCTGCTGAGACCCGACCAGGAGGATGTTCCGGAAGAACTCCAGTCCTGTAACAGGGAGACGCGGCACACCATGTACATCACAGAAACCCCGGCACTTGTATTGATAATAACACTAGGACACGGCATACTATACATCACATGGAGCTCCAGGCAAACAAACCGGCAATTATATTAATACGAACACTAGGACTGGAGGCAACACATCTTCTACCTCTATATAATTTAATTTTAAAGACATTACGGATTTATTGACCACTATTTCACCTGCCCCAACATAAAAACAAAGTTGGCGCTTTGCGCCGCTTTTGTAGACATGAAGGCTAAATTGGGCCAATATACCACACAGTACAATGATATAGGGTCCGGAGAAACTTGCCCCAGGTGGGGGTCCCAGGGTTCGAACCCTCGACCTGCTGTTACCCTCACAAGGAGCCCTGGAAGAGGGTGTTATGGTACCCAGTTGGCATGGAAGAGACTGTTATGGTAGCCAGTTGGCATGGAAGAGACTGTTATGGTAGCCAGTTGGCATGGAAGAGACTGTTATGGTAGCCAGTTGGCATGGCAGAGACTGTTATGGTAGCCAGTTGGCATGGAACAGATTGTTATGGCAGCCAGTTGGCATGGAAGAGATGGTTATGGTAGCCAGTTGGCATGGAAGAGACTGTTATGGCATTGTTATGGCAGTCAGTCGCCAGCTTACCGGTCTTCTGGCTGAGCTTGTAGAGGAATGTCTGCCTGGGGTCGCTGTTGTCCTTCATCAACAGCTGCAGCAGAGACCCGCTCTTCTTCCACTTCTGCATGAACCACATTCCTACAACAACCGGAACCGGAAACGTGAGACCACCTGCTGGGCGTCCACCACATTACTACTAGTAATAATAAAGATATAATAAAATAAATCAAACTAATAATAATACTCATGGTAACATTAACTATAATAATAATAGATCTACTTATAATAACATTTATAATAATAATACTTATAATAAAATTTAAAATAATAAAACTTGTAACATTTATGATAATAACATCAATAACACTTATGATATTATGAATACTTATATAACAATATATTATTAAAAATAATACTTATATAACAATATATTAATAAAAATAATACTTATACCTTAATAAATGACCAATAATACTTATAATAATAAGTATAATTAAAACACTTTGACACAACACACGGTTTAAAAATTCAATACAATTTCTGAAAAAATAACAGACCGCGTGTTGCAAACTTTGTCATCTGCTTACAGCGGGCAAATATAAACCATTCCGTTCTAAAGAAGCCTTATTCATTCACTAAATAGAAACGGCGAAACAGAGCACTTCACGTTAAAAGCACTTAAAATTTGCAGGATCTCTCGATGAATCGCTCGAATAAATGCAATACTCTTTAGATTTGGAATGACCCTTGGCCGATCAGTATGTGAGTTGGTGGACGCAGGACTGACCCATGTTGACTAGGCCACTGGGGTTGTAGAGCGTGCCCAGGTGGGGACCGGACAACGAGAGGAAGGTGTACAGCTTCGGCAACAGAGGTGCCATCTTCTCCAAGCTTAGGGCAGACCGTATGATAAGGTTCCCTAACGAGTGGCCCACAAAACTGCAAAGACCAAGTACATAATGTCACATCAGCAATCGCATGAGCATAAATGATATATAATTGTTAACAAATACTTAACTTCAATAAAATAGTATTGTCATAACATAAACTAACGTCAATCATGAATATGCATTAAGAATGATAGCGCTTTAAATCTTAAGGCAGAACTTCAAGACAAAATGAGCAGTTTTTAGAAGAATGTTGATGTTCACAGGTACCTGACTCGTGCAGGATCCAGACTGTACATATCCATGTGGTAGAAGATTTCATCGACTAGTTTCTTCGTCATGACATCGAAATCGGCAAACGTGTCCGGCTGAAAGTTCACAGAAAGATGTTACCGGTTCAAAACAAAAGATAAGGGCTTACAAAGAAATGGCATAGAAGTATGGAAATGCAAAGTATTTCTCAAATACTTTGGGTAACGAGAAGATAGTTTACCATTTACTAGCCTTAGCATAGGCTGAAGGTACATGTAGGACTATGACTAAGTGTCCCAGCTAACCATAGTTTGCTTGACATAAGATGCCGTCAGTATCTAGGAGACATCTTTAAGCTGAAAATTAACGTTGAGCTTTGGTTTATCTAACCCCATGAGAAGGTGAAAGCTATAGATTGTGATTGTATCTTCAAGAAAACCCTTAGCAGCCTTTGCATTATTCGCCCATTGAATGTCATAAACCAGGGATTACTGTTTCAGCACGACGCGGTGCCATGACTGTATGAGAAGCAGCAGCACCCAATGATACCTCCAGACACATCCACTACCACCAACACACCTGGTTTCGTTCTGACATGAGGAAGTCAATCTTCTCTCCCGGCAGTGACATCTCCAAGTATGTTCTGACCAGGCGCAGGTCAGCGCTGTTACCTACACCAAAGAGGAAGTCAACGTTAGGTGTGGTGGGTAGGGGGTGGTGGAGAACGGGGTGGTGGGGAACGGGGTGGTGGGGAGGGGTAAGTATGTCTTAACAAGGCGCAGGGATTTTTTGCCTTCATAAGAGTAAAAAATACATGCAACATTTCACAATACGGCAACTAAGAGGAGCACTTATCCCCTAAATTATGTAAAGCGACGAAGAAAGGGTTCAACGGATCTCAAAGGGTTCAACGGATCTCAAAGGGTTCAACGGATCGGATTTTTTTACAAAGGCAGTGTGGGACATTTCAAGTTTCTGGAGTTTATAACTGTAGCTGATTGTAGTTACAACACCTTTGAAGTTTGGCTTGGAATTACCCCATTTACGTCAAGACATGATTAACTAGATTACAAAGAATGGGTAGACGAAAGCCTTACCGTCCAGGCCGTGGACACACACGATCGAGTGGATGCCCTCTCTAGGGCTGTAAGGTAAGCTAGACCAGGGGACAGGACTTACCGTCCAGGCCGTGGACACACACGATCAGGTGGATGCCCTCTCTAGGGCTGTAAGGTAAGCTAGGCCAGGGGACAGGACTTACCGTCCAGGCCGTGGACACACACGATCAGGTGGATGCCCTCTCTAGGGCTGTAAGATAAGCTAGACCAGGGGACAGGACTTACCGTCCAGGCCGTGGACACACACGATCAGGTGGATGCCCTCTCTAGGGCTGTAAGATAAGCTAGACCAGGGGACAGGACTTACCGTCCAGGCCGTAGACACACACCATCAGGTGAATGCCCTCTCTAGGGCTGTAAGGTAAGCTAGACCAGGGGACAGGACTTACCGTCCAGGCCGTGGACACAAACCATCAGGTGGATGCCCTCTCTAGGGCTGTAAGGTAAGCTAGACCAGTGGACAGGACTTACCGTCCAGGCCGTGGACACACACGATCAGGTGGATGCCCTCTCTGGGGCTGTAAGGTAAGCTAGGCCAGGGGACAGGACTTACCGTCCAGGCCGTGGACACACACGATCAGGTGGATGCCCTCTCTAGGGCTGTAAGATAAGCTAGACCAGGGGACAGGACTTACCGTCCAGGCCGTAGACACACATCATCAGGTGAATGCCCTCTCTAGGGCTGTAAGGTAAGCTAGACCAGGGGACAGGACTTACCGTCCAGGCCGTGGACACAAACCATCAGGTGGATGCCCCCTCTAGGGCTGTGAGGTAAGCTAGACCAGGGGACAGGACTTACCGTCCAGGCCGTGGACACACACGATCAGGTGGATGCCCTCTCTAGGGCTGTAAGGTAAGCTAGGCCAGGGGACAGGACTTACCGTCCAGGCCGTGGACACAAACCATCAGGTGGATGCCCTCTCTAGGGCTGTAAGGTAAGCTAGACCAGTGGACAGGACTTACCGTCCAGGCCGTGGACACACACGATCAGGTGGATGCCCTCTCTGGGGCTGTAAGGTAAGCTAGGCCAGGGGACAGGACTTACCGTCCAGGCCGTGGACACACACGATCAGGTGGATGCCCTCTCTAGGGCTGTAAGATAAGCTAGACCAGGGGACAGGACTTACCGTCCAGGCCGTAGACACACATCATCAGGTGAATGCCCTCTCTAGGGCTGTAAGGTAAGCTAGACCAGGGGACAGGACTTACCGTCCAGGCCGTGGACACAAACCATCAGGTGGATGCCCCCTCTAGGGCTGTGAGGTAAGCTAGACCAGGGGACAGGACTTACCGTCCAGGCCGTGGACACACACGATCAGGTGGATGCCCTCCCGCCGCGGCACGTTCGCCGGGATTTCGTTCGGCCAGAAATAGGGTACCGCGGAGGCGTGGGACGCTAGGTCACTGCAAGGTCACAATGTTAATTTGTTAGCCTCACCGTATGCGAATTGCAAAATCATTTGATCATATACCGTAGTTGCTCGAATAAGCGCCGGGCGGTTATTTTTACATAGAAAAATAACGGTATTTTAATAAACAAAAAACATAAATGAAGTAGGATATATATAGCGTGATATCAAGTGACACAAATAATAGCTTGAAAGTCATGCTGCCATGTGAACTTCACCTCATATAATAATATCCAAATGTAGGAATATTTCTATATATTTAATGTACATTAATACAATATCAAGTGACATTATACAATGCTTGTATCTCGTTTCTAATCTTTCATATTTAAATAGTCCAGGTAATTGCAATTATAATTAAATAATACCAAGATACGTACATAACTGCGTATATCAGTTACCTGTATAGATGACCGCCGTATTTAAGCTGTTTCCTGAGAGTTTCTTTAGCTGCGCGAAACCTAAAAGCAGAAATATTACTTTAAACCTCACCGACAAGTTCATTATGCTGAAGACATGACAGAGAAATCACAGAATCAAAAACTTGAAATCACATTTTCTGGTTCTTATCCAAAGCTTTGTTATAACATAATCGCTTCCGACAGGGTATTTGTATAAACGGTTGATACCCTATGTGTTAGTTGGTTGGTTGGTTGTATATTCAGAACGGTTTAAGCACTTTTGGTCATATCGCGTCAATGGGAGAAGGAAGGGAGAGTGGAGCCATGTCCCCGGGGGTAACCCCTTACTCTTTGCGAAGAAGGACATGTAATCTTTATCCTGCGACCACAAAGACATGGCCACAGCGGGGCGGGAACCACCGATCCACGTGCCGTTAGGCTCTCAGGTGGCCAGAGCACTCAAGGCGAGCGCTCTAACCCACTGAGCTATCGAGGCGGCCGCTCCCTGTGTGTTAGCGGTGATACCATAAGTGGAAAGCTTACGCCATGGATTTATCGGCCACGGAGACGAGTCTTCTGACTGTCTCATTGTCCAATGTCGTTAACTCCGGAAGCGATGCGGACGGGTGCAGCGGCGCTCCTACGGGTCTGACCTCTTGACCTCTGACCCTGGACAGCCTGGGGTCGTCGTGCATGGCGGGGGTGCTATTCATGTGGGCCACGCCCACTTTAGTCCGCGCGAGGCCGCTGCTGTCGTTTGGCGGCGACTGGCAGCGCTTCGAGTCCAGCGACTCCCGCGCCTGTTGGGAGGCGTAGATGGCCGAGACGGGTCTGGCGGTGGTGGCGGAGGCAGCGGCGGCGGCGAGGACGGCGGCGGCGGGGGGTCGGCCCTCCTGCCGCCCCGCCCGCCGCGCCCGGTGCTGCTCGGCGCGGTCGTGCTCCTCCCGGAGCAGCTCCAAGACGGACACCTCCCCGGTGAGGTATCCCGAGGAGTCGCCGCTGGTGGAGGAGGACTGGGGCTCAAGGGGCGGCCGAGCGCCCCCCGCCACCAGCTCCACCAGCGCCGTTCTGTGGCTCAAGTCAGAACTGCTGTCCGTCTCTGACCTCGTCTCCCGCGAACCCGCCGAGTCCCTACCCGTCCCCGCCCCCGCTGCCGCCTCTGACGTCAGCGTGCTCTCGCTGGTGACGTCATCCTTGTCCTGGTCGTCATGGGAGCCCGCCGAGCCCGTGTGGGCGCCGGATGTCAATCCGCACAGACCGCTGTCCACACTCGCCTTTCCCGGCGCATCCTTCTCCAGAGTGATCCCAGAGTCCCCCCGCGAGCTTTCCGGTTCCGGTTCGCCGAGAGCGTCGGATAAGCTCTTGGCAAGGGAGTCGTAGTTAACACCCCGACCCACGCCCCCGCCCCCAGCTTCGCTCCCCCCAGGTATCGCACCGTCCCGCGAGGCGACCGGACTGCCTTCCGACGGAGGGTCGCTATGGCAACTGTTGTCACTAGGGACGTAGCCGTTGGCGATGGGTCCATTGCAGTCGTCGGACAGCGAGTCGCTCGGCTCGGATGGCGACGACGACGGCGGCGGCGGCGAGAGACGCCCGCTAGGGGCGCCACCGGAGTCCTTAACGCCGGCCTTCCCACCAGCTTCTAGTGCCGACTCGGCCTCACCCCCCGGGCGGGCCGGTAACGTCCTATCGATATCGCCCCCCTCCCCCTCCCCCGCCGCGTCCTCCTCCGCCTCCACCACGGTCGTGTTGGCCGCCATGGCCTCCCTGAGATGCGAGAGCGAGTCCGGCGAGATCCCGGACATGGCCGAGTACCCGGATATGAGCTGGTGGAGGCGGTCGGCGGGACTCTGCGAGCAGAGGCTGACGTTATCCCCGTCCGCCCCGCCGCCCCCACCGCCGCCTCCCCCCGCCAGCAGCCGCCGGTCAGCTCCGCTCAGCTCCGGCAGCGAGCCGCTGTTGGCCATATTCAAGTGTCCCTTGGCCAGCAGCGTCGGCATGGAGACGGCGCCGAAGAGGGCGTTCTGGGTGAGGCGGCGGCTGTCGAGGGCGGCGGCGGCGGCCGTCGTGCTGAGGGTGCCCAGCTCCACCGTGGTGGCCGTCGTGTTGGGGTTGATCTTGCGGTAGCCCACGAGGTCGCAGTCCGTCTTGTCCATGGCCACCTGGCTGGCGGCCTGGGCGTACATGGACGACGGCCGCCGAATACCCTCCGGCTTCACGTTCTTGATGAACTTGAGCTTGGCCGAGCGCCGGAACTTGGGTGAGGTGGTCGAGTCCCCGCTGTAGGAGGAGTCGCTGCGGGAGTCCCTGCTGAGACGCTTGCTCCCCGCCGAGTCGCTCGGCATGAAGTCCTCGTCGAGGCTCAGCTGAGACAGTTGGCTGGAAACTGAAACCAGACCAATCAGACGATGGTACCACGGCAGTATATCAATAGATCTAGTGAAGGTGATTGCCAAGATGGAGAAAAGCCAGGGAGTAAATAAACATTTCTTTCAGAAATTCTTTCAATTTCTTCAAAAATTCTGTCAAACATTCTTTTTAAACATTCTTTCAAAAATACTTTCAAAAATACTTTCACAAAGTCTTTCACAAATTCTTTCAAGAAATCTTTTTAATTTGGTTTTCAAAATAAAAAAATGCATTATCTTTTTAACGCTCGTGCATGAATGTTTTTCATTTTCAGGCTGTTATTTCCGACTCACAATATTTATGGGGTGAGGACTCGGAATACACGTCTTCAAAGACGATGGGCAGAGAAGTCTCGTCGCCGTCGGTCTCGGGGCAGTGGACGGGAAGTACAGGGATCGAGTTGAAGTAGGTCGAGTGACGAATGATGCTGGCTAGGTCACTGTGACCGTGCACGCTGTGGAAAGAGGTCAGGTCAAAGGTCAGTCAATCACCGCCTTTACGACGCAAATTTCGGCCATATAGTTATCGCAGTACAACACGGGTACTAGTTCCTCCAAGTCGTTTGTTCAATACAAACACAGATTAACATGTACAGATTAAAGCTCGTTATGCGGGTATCACTGTTTGGTTAGGCACCAACCTGGGTTCGTAGCAAGCCACCATCTCTTGTTTGGGATAGACTTGCGTGAAGAAGGCTTCTGATAGCCGTTTTACCTGCAATAGTAAACAGAGTGTAACACACACATCACCCACTGATCCTCTCGGTATTTAGCATACACATCACCCACAGACCCTCTCGGTGTTTAACATACACATCACCCACTGACCCTCTCGGTGTTTAACATACACATCACCCACTGACTCTCTCGGTGTTTAACATACACATCACCCACTGACCCTCTCGGTGTTTAACATACACATCACCCACTGACCCTCTCGGTGTTTAACACACACATCACCCACTGACCCTCTCGGTGTTTAACACACACATCACCCACTGACTCTCTCGGTGTTTAACATACACATCACCCACTGACCCTCTCGGTGTTTAACATACACATCACCCACTGACCCTCTCGGTGTTTAACACACACATCACCCACAGACCCTCTCGGTGTTTAACATACACATCACCCACTGACCCTCTCGGTGTTTAACACACACATCACCCACAGACCCTCTCGGTGTTTAACATACACATCACCCACAGACCCTCTCGGTGTTTAACATACACATCACCCACAGACCCTCTCGGTGTTTAACACACACATCACCCACAGACCCTCTCGGTGTTTAACATACACATCACCCACAGACCCTCTCGGTGTTTAACATACACATCACCCACTGACCCTCTCGGTGTTTAACACACACATCACCCACAGACCCTCTCGGTGTTTAACGCCCACATCAGCCACTGACCCTCTCGGTGTTTAACACACACACAACCACTGACCCTCTCGGTGTTTAACACACACATCACCCACAGACCCTCTCGGTGTTTAACGCCCACATCAGCCACTGACCCTCTCGGTGTTTAACACACACACAACCACTGACCCTCTCGGTGTTTACCACACACAACCACTGACCCTCTCGATGTTTAACACACACACAACCAATGACCCTCTCAGTGTTTAACGCACACATCACCCACTCCCCCTCTCGGTGTTTAACACACACACCACTGACCCTCTCGGTTTTTTCACACATACACAACCACTCACATCAGCCACTGACCCCCTGTACATAGAACACACTTACCCTCTCTGTGTGGTGCTCCCTGGCCAGGAAGTGAGTCACGCGCTCGCTAAGGGTCACCATGTCAATGAACTGCGACCACAAGATGACGTTCTGCGCACAAAGCTGCGCAATGTTGGTCTGTATGGTCTGCAGCAAGTCGTCTTCGTTGTCCTGCTTCTGTAACCAGCAAGACCACGTGGTACATACAGGTACGGCCATATCACCAAAACCACGTGGTACATACAGGGACGGCCATATCTCCAAGACCACGTGGTACATACAGGTGGTAAAACCACGTGGTACATACAGGTACGGCCATATCACCAAGACCACGTGGTACATACAGGTGGTAAAGCCACGTGGTACATACAGGTGGTAAAACCACGTGGTACATCCAGGTGGTAAAACCACGTGGTACATAGAGATAAGGCCATATCACCAAGGCCACGTTATACATACAGGTACGGCCAGATCACCAAGACCACATGGTATATCACCAAGACCCCGTGGTACATATAGGTACACCCAGATCACCAAGACCACGTGGTACATATAGGTACGGCAAGATCACCAAGACCACGTTATACATACAGGTACGGCCAGATCACCAAGACCACATGGTATATCACCAAGACCACGTGGTACATATAGGTACACCCAGATCACCAAGACCACGTGGTACATATAGGTACGGCCAGATCACCAAGACCACGTGGTATATACAGGGACGGCCATATCACCAAGACCACGTGGTACATACAGATACGGCCATATCACCAAGACCACGTGGTACATACAGGGACGGCCAGATCACCAAGACCACGTGGTACATACAGGTACGGCCAGATCACCAAGACCACGTGGTACATACAGGGACAGCCAGATCACCAAGACCACGTGGTACGTACAGATACGGCCATATCACCAAGACCACGTGGTACATACAGGGACGGCCAGATCACCAAGACCACGTGGTACATATAGGTACGGCCAGATCACCAAGACCACGTGGTACATACAGGGACGGCCATATCACCAAGACCACGTGGTACATACAGGGACGGCCAGATCACCAAGACCACGTGGTACATACAGATACGGCCATATCACCAAGACCACGTGGTACATACAGGGACGGCCATATCACCAAGACCACGTGGTACATACAGGGACAGCCAGATCACCAAGACCACGTGGTACATACAGATACGGCCATATCACCAAGACCACGTGGTACATACAGGGACGGCCAGATCACCAAGACCACGTGGTACATTTAGGTACGGCCATATCACCAAGACCACGTGGTACATACAGATACGGCCATATCACCAAGACCACGTGGTACATACAGGGACGGCCATATCACCAAGACCACGTGGTACATACAGGGACAGCCAGATCACCAAGACCACGTGGTACATACAGATACGGCCATATCACCAAGACCACGTGGTACATACAGGGACGGCCATATCACCAAGACCACGTGGTACATACAGGGACAGCCAGATCACCAAGACCACGTGGTACATACAGATACGGCCATATCACCAAGACCACGTGGTACATACAGGTACGGCCAGATCACCAAGACCATGTGGTACATACAAGGACGGCCATATCACCAAGACCACATGGTACATATAGGTACGGCCAGATCACCAAGACCACGTGGTACATATAGGTACGGCCAGATCACCAAGACCACGTGGTACATACAGGTACGGCCAGATCACCAAGACCACGTGGTACAGGCCATATCACCAAGACCACGTGGTACATACAGGGACAGCCAGATCACCAAGACCACGTGGTACATACAGATACGGCCATATCACCAAGACCACGTGGTACATACAGGGACGGCCAGATCATCAAGACCATGTGGTACATACAAGGACGGCCATATCACCAAGACCACGTGGTACATATAGGTACGGCCAGATCACCAAGACCACGTGGTACATACAGGTACGGCAAGATCACCAAGACCACGTGGTACATACAGGTACGGCCATATCACCAAGACCACGTGGTACATACAGGTACGGCCAGATCACCAAGACCACGTGGTACATACAGGTACGACCAGATCACCAAGACCACGTGGTACATACAGGGACAGCCAGATCACCAAGACCACGTGGTACATACAGATACGGCCATATCACCAAGACCACGTGGTACATACAGGGACGGCCAGATCACCAAGACCATGTGGTACATACAAGGACGGCCATATCACCAAGACCACGTGGTACATATAGGTACGGCCAGATCACCAAGACCACGTGGTACATACAGGTACGGCCAGATCACCAAGACCACGTGGTACATATAGGTACGACCAGATCACCAAGACCACGTGGTACATACAGGTACGGCCATATCACCAAGACCACGTGGTACATACAGGGACGGCCAGATCACCAAGACCACGTGGTACATACAGGTACGACCAGATCACCAAGACCACGTGGTACATACAGGTACGACCAGATCACCAAGACCACGTGGTACATACAGGTACGGCCAGATCAGCAAGATTACGTGGTGCAGTTGGTGGTAAAACTTCACGGATGACAGTTTATACAAAGATACTTTCGATGCTGATAAAAATCAAGGGTAAATCATGTCACAATAAATATGAATAAATCAGGTTATAAGTCATTAAAGCACCTTTGCATTTATAAGCAGCTACTACACCAGGGAGGCCCCAGGGCCTATTGATCTGCGGTCTAGTGCGCTAACCACTACACTAGGGAGGCCCCAAGGACATATTGATCTGCGGTCTAGTGCGCTAACCACTACACCAGGGAGGCCCCAGGACCTATTGATCTACGGTCTAGTGCGCTCACCACTACACCAGGGAGGCCCCCAGGACCTATTGATCTGTGGTCTAGTGGGCTAACCACTACACAAAGGGGGCCCCCAGGACCTATTGATCTGCGGTCTAGTACACCAGGGAGGATCCCGATAACAAGAAGGAAAAAAGTGAACAAGACAAAAAGGAGGGGTAAATAACACTCACCTGAGCAAAGGCCATCAGAGTTTTCATCTTCATGTGACAGTCTACATGCTCTGTACGTAAGACAAACACAGTCGATACAGACAAACCAGGGGAGAAGTTACACGGAGGGCGTGTTCGATTTACATGAAAGAAAAAAACCGGTTTGCCGAACTGACTGACAGGCCAAGAACCGAAACCGGTTTGTTCGAAACCGTGAAACTATCGAGAGAACTGATTCGACGGTTTGGGTTTCGCGGAACTGTCAGTTCAATCACCATAGTTAATCATAAATGTAATGAATAGAGACTTCTGGGCAAATTTATGACACTAATTTGTTAACGGACAGTCCAATCGCGGGTAGAAAATGAAACAGACGGCATATTTATGCTGGCATAACTTCATAAGCACATGGCTATTGCCAAAATACATGATGAATCTGTAAACAAATGGAACTATGCGTTCGCCTTTAGGCGCAAACCGTTGAAATCGGTTTCAAAAACGGTTTCGGTTTAGCGTCGGTTAAAGGTAAATCGAACACACCCTGAATCACGCCCCCCACCCCATCAAACCCTTAACCCCTGACAGGGCATATCACTTTGGTCCGTGCAGAACGCGATGCACAAAATGCACCCACTCATGACAAACAACTCCTATACAATTCAGTTATCATGTCCAGTACTATAGGGTTAATCCACAGACATCTACACAGAGAGGGTTAATCATGTACAGACAATCATAGCATAACCAACGCGCTGAAATAAACAACCATTCGGAGCATCAATGAATCACCGACCAATGAATCTCTTGACTCACAGTGAGTGAAAGGTGATGAGGTAAACACGAAATCATTGGACGGTTCAGGGTTGAGTACTTATCACTTTTACCTACCATCAGCTATGATTGTCAATTTCTTACTCACGATTAACGAAAAAGGACTCACGCGTGGGCGGGGCTTAGCTCTGAGTATGGAACGGTGTATTTGCTTAGTTTGACAATGGGTTATACGCTAAACACTCAGGTCTGAGAATAAACGGATACTGCTCATGTTCAGTCGACCGATGGCACGATTCGGCCCATACAACCATTCGGCCCACATGATATTTCGGCCCATGGCCAAATTTGGCCCACATGGTATTTCGGCCCATATACCTGACTGTTGATATTACTGAGTGTTGGTACTAGGGGTCAAGTCGTACCTAGGTTGACTCTCTGGCTGGGCGGCAGTTTGTCGACCAGGACGCCGTAGGAGGTCTGGAGGCTGTCGAAAACTGACAAGAGGATGCCGCAGATGTTGCTGTATATCGAACAAGCCTGCTGGAAACGGGGGTTGGCTGCATAGTGGTTGTTCTGGAAGGCAGGCCCCACATTATGCGTGAACATCATAGACACAATAACAATAACAAGGTACAGACAATATAACATACTAACTAACTAGGTTTTACTCGCTCCAAACACGCGGTTAGATTATCGATTAAGCAGCCATCAGATTTGTCTTACGAAAGTAATCGACCCCACAGTAGTGTCACCGTAGTATGGCTTCTTGTTCAGTCTGCGGGTCACTGAAATTACTATTGATGTATATTACCAGAGGCCTTTCAACAGCAAAGGCTCGAGTCCATCCAAGTAGACTAGACACCCATTGACTTACCATGGACTGTGCACTGTTATTGCCGAACTAGACTACACCCCCATTGACTCACCATAGACAGTGTAGTTATTGCCGAACTAGACTAAACCCCCATTGACTTACCATGGACTGTGCACTGTTATTGCCGAACTAGACTACACACCTATTGACTTACCATGGACTGTATACTGTTATTGCCGAACTAGACTACACCCCCATTGACTCACCATGGACGGTGTAGTTATTGCCGAACTAGACTACACCCCATTGACTCACCATGGACGGTGTACGGTTATTGCCGAACTAGACTACACACCCAATGACTCACCATGGACGGTGTACTGTTATTGCCGAACTAGACTACACACCCATTGACTCACCATAGACTGTATACTGTTATTGCCGAACTAGACTACACACCCATTGACTCACCATGGACTGTATACTGTTATTGCCGAACTAGACTGCACCCCATTGACTCACCACGGGCGGTATACTGTTATTGCCGAACTAGACTACACCCCATTTACTCACCATGGACGGTGTACTGTTATTGCCGAACTAGACTACACAACCATTGACTCACCATGGACTGTATACTGTTATTGCCGAACTAGACTACACACCCATTGACTCACCATGGACTGCATACTGTTATTGCCGAACTAGACTATACCCCATTGACTCACCATGGACGGTGTACTGTTATTGCCGAACTAGACTACACACCCATTGACTCACCATAGACGCTGTACTGTTATTGCCGAACAAGACGGTTTCCATTGTGGACTGGTTGGCTTTCCACGCCCCCTTGGGGTTCTGCCTTGTGAGGCTGGGAGGGGAAGATAAAAACATGAGACTTGGGAGACCCAAGCGGCCTTTGTAGTATCCTCTACGAGAAACTTTTTGTGCGTTAAACATGACAACAGCGTGACCAGAGTCATTGAATGGGCTATGTGTAGAGCTGGTGGAGGGACACAGTGACTCACTTGATGTAGGGCTGGTGGAGGGCCACAGTGACTCACTTGATGTAGGGCTGGTGGAGGGCCACAGTGACTCACTTGTTGTAGGGCTGGTGGAGGGCCACAGTGACTCACTTGATGTAGGGCTGGTGGAGGGCCAGGGGGACTCACTTGATGTAGGGCTGGTGGAGGGCCAGGGGGACTCACTTGATGTAGGGCTGGTGGAGGGCCACAGTGACTCACTTGATGTAGGGCTGGTGGAGGGCCACAGTGACTCACTTGATGTAGGGCTGGTGGAGGGCCAGGGGGACTCACTTGACGTAGGGCTGGTGGAGGGCCAGGGGGACTCACTTAATGTAGGGCTGGTGGAGGGCCAGGGTGACTCACTTGATGTAGGGCTGGTGGAGGGCCAGGGTGACTCACTTGATGTAGGGCTGATGGAGGGCCAGGGGGACTCACTTGATGTAGGGCTGGTGGAGGGCCACAGTGACTCACTTGATGTAGGGCTGGTGGAGGGCCAGGGTGACTCACTTGATGTAGGGCTGGTGGAGGGCCAGCAGGGTGCCATGGACCGTCACGCAGACCACGGACAGGTGGAAGTAGTCGAAGAGGACGGGGACGTGGTGGTGCAGGCTGTGGGTGGGCCGTAGGTTCAGGCGACATGTCCGCTGGCTGATCGGCTGCAGCTTCTCCTGTTGGTCCGGGCTGCCGAGAGAACAAAGGGGAACCGAGACATAGTAGATATCCTTATTCTCATGCCACTTTGTCTGTCCTCATGCTGATAACCCGCCTAAAAATTGGCGACACAAATGCACACAAATATTTAACCCCACACCGGGTGGCCGGCTCAGAGGTAACGATAAGCTGCGACCGTAAAAACACGTGAAAAAGGAAATAGAAAGTCACTGGGTGCCGTAAACCGCAGATGTGGACAGACTCGTCTCATAGGTCACTGTTTTATTGTTTGTAATAAGCACTGCGATGTGTGCCGTGGCAAACGAGGAAGTTACACCCCGAAATTGTATGTGTATAGATGGGAATATGTGTACGTATGTGAAACACAAAACGGTGTTATCAGAAGCAAGATTAGAGAGGCATATTCCGGATTGTCGGCGTGGGCATGGCGACGGCATACTACGGACTAAAACACAGGCACAAAATATGTTTTCTTCTAAAAGTAGACAAATACAGGTCGATTGTTCAATTATTCTATAAAACTCGACCGCTGCAGAAAACTCTATATTTCGACATAAATAACTATGTTTACAAATGTCTGTTTCATTACAAACGACAACCAAGAACATTTTCGCATTTTGGATTTTGTACATAGTAAGAAACTACGAGGTCCCACATGTCCTACTATTGCTTAAATGGCATAAATAAAGTGGTTGCTCCTGTTTTGTTTCATGTACCATAAACGTGTCGCAGTAATGTAGGCCTTCCAATATATTTATCTAACATATCATTGGTTTGGAATGGAATGGAATGTTGGTGTTTTAGGCCACTTTTGTGCACATACAGGCTAAATTGGGCCAAGGAACCTCCCGAGACGATGAAGGATGAAGGAATGAAACATGCCCCAGATTAGGTGCCCGAGCCCGGATTCGAACCCAGGACCTATTGATCTGCGGTCTAGTGCGCTAACCACTACACCAGGGAGGCCCCCCTATCATTGGTTTGGAGCGTACACAAACAGAAAGAGACAACACAACACTGATTCCGTCGCATTGGGTGGTACATATATAAGTAGGGTCGATGGGGACTGGCGCAGTTCGGGACTGGACACATACATCCAGTATAATAAGACACACAACACACTATGTAGGAGACAAAGCGTCTCCTGACTAGTTGCAGCAGCGACAAATGCGCCGCGAAAGCGAGGTGGGCGAGTAATACGTGGAGCCCAGTGTCCACGTCGCGCGGTGTGCCTACTTACACAGGGATTACTACGCCGACCGGACTACGTCAGGCGGCTGAGATGGACTTACACGAGGCGCGCTAACAGGAGACCCGCGGAGGGTAGAAACACCACGAGGGGACCACATCTCGGGCGGAACAAAACATGTGTCCATGCTGGGATGGACTGGGAAATGGAGCCACGTGGCGGTACGACAAATAGTATGGGAGCGGCGAGGGAGGGAGGGGGGCGGGGTCGCGGGAGGGGGGGGGGGGGAGGGAGAGGGTTTAAAGACACGTCACATTGAAGCCACGAACGGGGACCAGGAGCCCGTCAGTTCGAACGGCCGCGGCCAAATGTTTCGCCCCGCTCCATGTTAATGTTCTATTCTAGGGACACGCGGGTCGTTTCGATGTTACGAACCCTGGACCGCGACAGCAGGGAACAGGCATGTCATATAATGTAGGCTTCGCTCAGTATACCAGCGCAGAGTCGACGTGGAAAGGGCTGCTCGCTGATATAGAATATCTGGGAGGGAATCCTGATGTTGTGGTACAGGGGAGAGCAGGACAAGGGACCATATGAACTTACTGGAAAAATCCCGTTTTCGTAAAGGATCTGAGAGGAAACTTTGTCCTTGCGGAAGTACACATGAGGAGGGAGGACGAGGATGCAGGATCATGAATACGGGCGAAAGACATAGTGACAATGATGGGTGCTTGACATGGTAAGGGCGGCACATTAGGTGACAATAATGGGTGTTTGACATGGTAAGGGTGGGTGCTTGACGTGGTAAGGGCGGCACAGTAGGTGACAATGGTGGGTGGTTGACATGGTAAGGGCGGCACAGTAGGTGACAATGATGGCTGCTTGACATGGTAAGGGCGGTACAGTATGTGACCAAGATGGGTGCTTGACGTGGTAAGGGCGGCACAGTAGGTGACAATGATCGGTCTTTGACATGGTAAGGGCGGCACAGTAGGTGACAATGGTGGGTGCTTGACATGGTAAGGGCGGCACAGTAGGTGACAATGATGGGTGCTTGACATGGTAAGGGCGGTACAGTATGTGACCAAGATGGGTGCTTGACGTGGTAAGGGCGGCACAGTAGGTGACAATGATGGGTCTTTGACATGGTAAGGGCGGCACAGTAGGTGACAATGGTGGGTGGTTGACATGGTAAGGGCGGCACAGTAGGTGACAATGATGGGTGCTTGACATGGTAAGGGCGGCACAGTAGGTGACAATGATGGGTCTTTGACATGGTAAGGGCGGCCCAGTGGGTGACAATGATGGGTGTTAGACATGGTAAGGGCGGCACAGTAGATGACAATGATGTGTCTTTTGATATGGTATGGGCGGCACAGTAGGTGACAATGATGGGTCTTTGACATGATACGGGCGGTACAGTAGGTGACAATGATGTGTCTTTGATATGGTATGGGCGGCACAGTAGGTGACAATGATGGGTCTTTGACATGATACGGGCGGTACAGTAGGTGACAATAAGGCTGGAACCATCGGAGTGGTGGACTGGATGGCAAGACAGTGACACACGTGGGTATTGCCACTGCACGACATCAAGGCTTATACATAGAAAACAAGTCCTCATAACCTGGTGATAACAACACCACGAACATACAAATGAACATACAAAGGAACGTACAAAGGAAACATCAATTCATACAGGTAGGCGTCAAGTCATGATATGTATAAAAGACTATAACATGACGTTGCAGCCACTGAAACATAACTTGCCGGGAGGCTTCTATAATTAAACTTGCATACACCTGCCACTGCGATGTTTGTATCATATTAAAACAATAAATGAGACATTTTACGACTTCCGACACCATATAACTAACCTGACATCACGACGGAGCAAATAAGTCATAAGTAATAACTCAATAAGGAAGAGAAAGCAACACAGATAGGTACATACTACATAGCAAGATACGTATTGGAAAATCAGAGGTTAGCCCAATGCAAAACATGCTACCGGAAACACAAAGACACGTGGTCTAAAAGACATCTGGGACACCAAACAAAGCCTATAGCAGAAGGAGAGGCAGGAACAAGACTTCCAAAACGGTGACATCACCACAGCAACCAGCACCGGGAAGGGGGGGGGGCGTTAGTCAGTTAGATTTAGGGGCAATCCGGACCCACAGAACTCACCTGAAGGCAGTGCGGCGACTGTGAGGAATATAAATACACACGGCCTTCCATAACCACGCTACAGTTATAAGATACATCCAACCCGAGCAGCTACTCCTTTACAATCATTTACAACAGGTGCGGATAGAATTGTGTCAGGGAAGAATCAACTGAGAATCATCTAAAGGGAAGCATCGACACGATCATATGTATTCCATACTAGGGCGAGACTAGTGGTGCCGTATAACCACGGTCACTATAGGGCGGAATAACCACGATACTAGTAGTGCAGTATGACCACGACAACAGTAGTGCGGTATAACCACGACACCAGTAGTGCGGTATAACCACGACACTAGTAGTGCGGTATAACCACGACACCAGTAGTGCGGTATAACCATGACACTAGTAGTGCGGTATAACCACGCCACTGGTGGCGCGGTATAACGACACTAGTAGTGCGGTAAAACCATGACATTAGTAGTGCGGTAAACCGCGACAATAGTAGTGCGGTATAACCACGACAACAGTAGTGCGGTATAACCACGACAACAGTAGTGCGGTATAACCACGACACTAGTAGTGCGGTATAACCACGCCACTAGTAGCGCGGTATAACGACACTAGTAGTGTGGTAAAACCATGACATTAGTAGTGCGGTAAACCGCGACAACAGTAGTGCGGAATAACCACGACATTAGTAGTGAGGTAAAACCACGACACTAGTAGTGCGGTATAACCACGACACTAGTAGTGAGGTAAAACCACGACACTAGTAGTGCGGTATAACCACGACACTAGTAGTGCGGTATAACCACGCCACTGGTAGCGCGGTATAACGACACTAGTAGTGCGGTATAACCACGACACTAGTGGCGCGGTTTTGAAAGCAGGAGCGATATATAAGTTTGTTTTCAACCAAGAATATGCATATTAGCTTAATATTAATGGCAGTAAACGTGTTATATCATTTATTAAAAATATAATTGCGAAATTAGCTTGCCAATTAATGCACCATTAGTATAATAATTAGCAGTATCTATCCAAATGTAAAGACAAACGACAGCAGTTCATTTACGATTGTAACCCAAGATTCGCATGATCAAACGTAAATTCATTCATTTTGAATTTGTCAATTTTTTCTTACAGCGCAACATCGTCGTCCATTGAAAACGCGCAGGGATAAAACAATCAAGCACAGAATGAAACCTAACAGCATCCCAAAGAGAACAAAGTTCAAAATTTCAAAATTTTATATTCAAAACTGGGCCATAGGAAACCATCAAGTGAAGCAAGTGAAGTTTTCCCACTCCCATTTCACTAATAGTCAATCAATTTCCCACACAAGAACATGAGTTTCCATGTTTTGCCATATCGATCTGACATAAATAGAAAAAAAACTCCGACAGAATTTGCATGTATTTACTTACCCGACATCTTCGTCAGTAAACCACAAGTCTATTCCCAACTGGAACTCTGCCTCTTCTATACTCTCTAAGATCTGAAACACATGAAACAGTAACAAAGATAGTGTTTAATGACGCTAATCATGAATGAGAGAACACATGACCGGTGCCGGATATGTTGACATTGTAAGGTGTTATAACGAATGTTTGATTTTCCCATTGAGCATAACCGTGTATTCAATATAAGTACGACAAAGTCTGAAAAAAAATATCCTGATTCCATATATCACGCAACAATAATGAGGTTTAAGTACAACAAAAGTTCATTTTATTGGCATAATTTCGCCCACATTCCAAAATGGAGTCGATATGGATCAGAAACTTTTACAGGATTATTTATAACCTGCCACGTGTCTATCGCACATGGGACAAGGCAGGGGCGGACGCCTTAAAGTGGTTGTGCCCTACCCCCCCTCTCCCGCCCTCGCCCTCGCCCCCGCCCCCGCCCATACCAACTACCCAGCTGATCTACGTGCAGTTAGATATTCCGGTACCAGTGACACCAGGACGAGGCTATCACGTGGTATCACACGCTGGCATTCAGATCGATCGGTGTGGACGTTTAGGGTTGTGGCGGCAGAAAGCCGCACGCCCCTAACGGGTGGAGACTGGCCTGGTTGGTTGGTTGTATATTCAGTACGCTTTAACCACTGTTTGTCATATCGCGTCAATGGGAGAAGGAAGAGAGAGTGGAGCCATGTCCCCGGGGGGGTAACCCCCCTACTCTTTGCGAAGAAGAACATGGGGATATTTATCCTGCGACCACGCAGATATGGCCACAGCAGGGCTCGAACCACCGACCCACATGCCGTTATAGGCTCTCAGGGGGCCAGAGCACTCAATGCGAGCGCTCGAGTCCACTGTGCTATCGCGCCGGCCCCGCAGACTGGCGTGGGAATGGCGAGATTCACGGGGTCCCAGTATGAACACGGCTATTCCTCTCTTCGCCTGACGTTCTTTCTGACAGGGGACAGTCGTGGCGCGACTGGCCTTATGCCCTGCTCACATAGACTAAGACTGGTCGGCCGACGTCAGAGCTCGCCCACGCCACCGAGTTCTTCAAGCGGCCACAAATCGGCCGAGCTCGGCCGAGCTCCGCCGACCTAAGGAAATTGGCCGAGCTCGGCCTGGTTTTAATGTCTGCATTAAAACTGGAAAGGCCTCGGCCGAGCACCTGAAATGAACCACCGAGCAGCAATGCTCGGCCGAGGTCGGCCGAGGTCACGGCCGATTTGGGGCCGATTTGGGGCCAATTTCCCCCTTTTTAGCTCGGCCGAGGCGTCGGTGGGTCTATGTGAGCAGGGCATTACACCAGGTCGCCCACAACGTGGTTCACGACAGTCTAACGCCGGCTGTAGGCGGTAGCCAAGCCCCAGGAAGGCTGTCACCTATACGGAGGCAGTTTTTATTTAATGCGGTCACGTAACATAGAGCATGGAATCCTTTTAGAACGCGGTCATAAGACATGGCGCACGGGATCCTTTTAAAAAGTGGCTATGGTAGTTGGACATGGCTCACCGATTGTTTATCATTATGGTTTATCGATATGCCTCATGGGGGGGGGGGCTCTTTGTAAAGCAGGTGCGGGCAACTAGACCCAGCGGCACGGATCCCAGACAGACCCGAAGGCTGACCGCACTGACGGGAGGAGGAGAGTTATAGCCACATACCGATCCTCTGTCTCCCATCCCCCCATCCCCCCGGCCTCCCGGTCTCTTCCCCTTCTGTACTGGCTTCGTGCAGAGCTGGCTCGGTGCGGATGAGAAGGACGAGACAGAGCTGTAAGAGGGGGGGGGGGAGGGAAGTGAGAGAGATGAGGGACAGGGAACTGAGAGAGGCAGAGGAGGGGTGGTCAGTTACTGTCGCCAATCGAATGGCCCTCTTGAGAGAGGGGTATCATCAGCACTACAGTAACAGGCGGGAGGCGATCGACTACACCAGGCCAGGGTGATAGTGAAGTGAAGCCGGGGAGGGGGGGGGGGCAATCTGGCATCAATGGAGGACTAGGGGGGGCGGGGGGGGGGGGGTGGTAATGACAGCTATGAGAAGCGACGCACACAGATGGAGGGATTGGAGGACGCGAGAACGGATGGCCGCTAATGGGATATGGAATAGTGATGATGGATGCCAGACCTGTATGTATACACCCGCCTTAGATTGGTGTTTCAGTCAGGCCTGTGTGTATACACCAGCCTTAGATTGGTGTTTCAGTCAGGCCTGTATGTATACACCAGCCTTAGATTGGTGTTTCAGTCAGGCCTGTGTGTATACACCAGCCTTAGATTGGTGTTTCAGTCAGGCCTGTATGTATACACCAGCCTTAGATTGGTGTTTCAGTCAGGCTTGTATGTATACACCAGCCTTAGATTGGTGTTTCAGTCAGGCCTGTGTGTATACACCAGCCTTAGATTGGTGTTTCAGTCAGGCCTGTGTGTATACACCCGCCTTAGATTGGTGTTTCAGTCAGGCCTGTATGTATACACCCGCCTTAGATTGGTGTTTCAGTCAGGCCTGTGTGTATACACCCGCCTTAGATTGGTGTTTCAGTCAGGCCTGTATGTATACACCAGCCTTAGATTGGTGTTTCAGTCAGGCCTGTGTGTATACACCAGCCTTAGATTGGTGTTTCAGTCAGGCCTGTATGTATACACCAGCCTTAGATTGGTGTTTCAGTCAGGCCTATATGTATACACCAGCCTTAGATTGGTGTTTCAGTCAGGCCTGTGTGTATACACCAGCCTTAGATTGGTGTTTCAGTCAGGCCTGTATGTATACACCAGCCTTAGATTGGTGTTTCAGTCAGGCCTGTATGTTTACACCAGCCTTAGATTGGTGTTTCAGTCAGGCCTGTATGTGTACACCAGCCTTAGATTGGTGTTTCAGTCAGGCTTGTATGTATACACCAGCCTTAGATTGGTGTTTCAGTCAGGCCTGTATGTATACACCAGCCTTAGATTGGTGTTTCAGTCAGGCCTGTATGTATACACCAGCCTTAGATTGGTGTTACAGTCAGGCCTGTGTGTATACACCAACTTTAGATTGGTGTTTCAGTCAGGCCTGTATGTATACACCAGCCTTAGATTGGTGTTTCAGTCAGGCCTGTATGTATACACCAGCCTTGGATTGGTGTTTCAGTCAGGCTTGTATGTATACACCAACTTTAGATTGGAGTTACAGTCAGGCCTGTATGTATACACGAGCCTTAGATTGGTGTTTCAGTCAGGCCTGTATGTATACACCAGCCTTAGATTGGTGTTTCAGTCAGGCTTGTATGTATACACCAACTTTAGATTGGAGTTACAGTCAGGCCTGTATGTATACACCAGCCTTAGATTGGTGTTTCAGTCAGGCCTGTATGTATACACCAGCCTTAGATTGGTGTTTCAGTCAGGCTTGTATGTATACACCAACTTTAGATTGGAGTTACAGTCAGGCCTGTATGTATACACCAGCCTTAGATTGGTGTTTCAGTCAGGCCTGTATGTATACACCAGCCTTAGATTGGTGTTTCAGTCAGGCTTGTATGTATACACCAACTTTAGATTGGTGTTTCAGTCAGGCCTGTATGTATACACGAGCCTTCGCTTTTCCAATGTGATTCCCCAATGGTATCGAGCTCACATTCGGCGGCCTAGCCACTTGATACGAAAACCATGAAATCAACAAAAATTGGTGCTTTGGGCCACATTTATGCGCACATAGAATCAGGCACGGTACAACCTCCAAGGATGACGTTATCTGATGATATCCACAGTATCGGATGGCGAGCACGGTCGGAGGCTCACCCCGGGGCTGCTGGCTGGCCTCGGGCACGATATCACCTGAGCGACGGAAGCTCCCACCCAATGGCATAGAGCAGGGAGAGAGGGTGAGGGGCGCATAGGGAGGAGGAGTCGAGGGTGGAGGAGACGGAGGAAGAGAGGACGGAGGAGAGGGAGGAAGAGGGTGGAGTAGAGGGAGGAAGAGAAGGGGAGGGAGGGGAAGAATGAGGAGGACAGAGGAGAAGACGGTAAAGGTGAGGGAGGAGGAGAGCGAAGGGGAGGGGAGGGGAGAGGGGGAGGGGCAGGAGTGTACTGCCCTTGCGAACCCAGACAGGGCGCGGCCCACCGGGGACATCAAGGCAATGAGAGAGCTGAGCACACACACGGGGAGGGACAGCCAGCGCCACGTGTATTCGCGCTATAGTCGGGGGGCGGGCCAGCCACACCCCGGGACGGCCTGAAGCGGAGGGACGGGTCGCCATGACAATAATTACCGGCTGACTGGCACTCACATATCAATATAATACCATGCATAATAGAACTCCCTACTAGCCTGGCGGTCAGAATCACTATTGTCGGTGTAATTGAATGCTTATCTTGTCAAGTTAGTAGACAGATAATTGTACTTTGCGTCCCCCCAAAAAGTAGAAATTTCAGATTTTAATCATATTAAAATAGAACAACAATGGACATTCATCCAATGGTATTTCGTTGACGCAGACAGGCGCCATGGAAACCTAAATATATTCACCAATGGCAATGGGAGGCGGTCAGTGGCTGCTCCAAGCTCTCCACCGCTCGGTGCATGGCGCGGGCGCCGGCATGCTTGTGCCCACGGATGTCATGGCAACGGGGGAGTTAGACAGAGGGTCCTGGTCGCCGAGGGGGTATACGTCGCAGTAGTGTGGGTGTGCCCATGGGATCGGGGGGACGCCTCGGCTAAGCCGGGATGGTGAGGGTTTGCCAGCGGGATCAGGGGCCCCGTACTATTTTCGTCCGCAGAGGAGGTTAAGGCAGACATCACGCGATCAGGTAACTGTGCATCGCACCCATTAAGTGCTCTGGTGGTCACACGCGGGTTTCTCAAGAGGCTGGACACCCCGCCTCCGCTCCAGCCCCTCCCCACCCCTTCCTACCCCACACTCCCATCCCATTTCACCCCCCCCCTCCCCCACTCCCCACCACACTTGGTCAATAATAAGCTATTTTAAAGGTCCAGTCGACGGACGAAATGTCGGATCAGGCCCCGCGGTGATCCATTGGGAGCCGTATATTGTCAGCCCTTGCCCGAGGCGTTGCCCGAGGTGTGGCATCAGGCGTGGCCCGAGGCGTGGCCCGAGGTGTGGCGCCAGGCCTGGCCCTAGCCCGAGGCGTGGCCCCAAGCGTGGCCCTGGCCCGAGGCGTGGCCTTGGCCCTGGTCTGAGGCGTGGCCACGCACAACGGTGGGGAATGCCATCAGACTCGAGGGATTACACTCCATATGCCGAAAGAAGAAAGCCCTATGTCAAACAGGCAGAGGCATCTCAATTAAGTGAGATAGGATTACGTCTTGAATATGTGGACATTTTTATTTCTGGGATAAATATTTGGCATACCCAACACCCAGGAAGCCAACGCTGCAACATTAAGCCTGGTTATCATGCTGTTAATGGAATAACAGCCTAGCAACCCAACAACGAGGAATCCCTCATTATCATCAATATTGATTGATTTACTGCGGCTGGGACACATAGTCCCTCAGGCCCACTAATCGCACGTTCACGCGACGCCATTATCTGTCAGAGTAGTCCCACCTACTATGAAATGTATGTAATGTTCAGCCAGGGAATTCATTATCCAGACCATCAGTTCATCGGCGTCGTCACGAACGATGCCGCAGCTATCTAAGCGTGGCGCTGATTGCATGTCACATAACATAGCGAAGGGCCATGGCACAGCCAAGGGTACAGACTATCACCATGGCACTGGCAAGAAAATGAAATGACTGGGTGGACGCCTCTGGGGGTGCATGAGGCATACGCCAGATTCAGGAGTCATGGTGCGAACCTGCGACCAGTCGATCTGCGGCTCATGTCAGCTCTCTATAACTGGCATGGAGACATTACCCACTGGTGATATGCGATGTCCGATCCAGTCACAAACAACTTGTGTCCCTAGTATATTCTGTCCCACATATATGACATCATATACTTCTTTTTCTTTACGCCAAAAGCACAAATGATTGCCTCAACAATATTTGCTCACATGAAAAAAGAACTGGACCTGTTCATGCGTTACTATCAAGCGTCCAATTCTGATGTCAGATTTCATATAAGTCATGGAAACAGACGGCGTAATGTGACAAGGTAATGAGATAGACACGCATTGGTAACAAGGGGGCAAGAGGGACAGTGGCCCCACGCTGCCAACTAAAGCATAGCACATCCTCCCCAGGCGTCATAAAGAGTCATAAATATGTCACAAAGGGTATCATAAATATGTCACAATTGTGTCGTAAATGTGTCACAATTGTCTCATAAATGTGTCACAATTGTTTCATAAATGTGTCATAAATATGTCATAAATATATCACAATGGTGTCGTAAATGTGTCACGATTGTCTCATAAATGTGTCACAATTGTTTCATAAATGTGTCATAAATGTCACATTGTGTCATAAATGTGTCACAATTGTCTCATAAATCTGTCACATTGTGTCGTAAATGTGTCACAATTGTCTCATAAATATGTCACAATTGTTTCATTAAAAATGTGTCATAAATATGTCACAATTATATCATGAATGTGGCACAAGTGTGTCATAAATGTGTCAGAAATATGTCGCTAGTGTGTCATAAGTGCATCACAATTGCCGTTACAAAGGGTGTCAAAAATGTGTCACAAAGGGTAGCATAGAAAAAATAACAGCGGATTTATAAACGGTGTCATACAGGGCGTCACAAAGGGTTTCAAGAAGAGTATTTAACAAAGGGTGTCAGAAAGGGTATGACAAAGGATCCAATAAAATATGTGTCAAAAGTGCCACAAAGGGTAGCACGAAGCCGGACCGTGAGGATATACAGCCTACAATCCCTGCTTCACTACGCTGAGGGGGACTGAAGAACTATGGCCCCCAGAAGGCATCCATCGTGGTGGCAAGCTGGGGGCGAGTAATCAGCCAACCCCCCGTCATTTACCGCAGGAGGACCGTGGCCATATACCGGCATGCGTCTGTGTGGGTGGGTGTCGGCGGGTGTCGGGGTACGGATCGGCGGAGTAAGGAGGGGGAGGGGGGGGAGGTGGCGATGACACCTACAGGACCAACCCCCATGACAGCCGGAAGTAGGGCGATAACGTGAGACCGCATACCTTATTGATACCAAGGGAACCGTGGCGTTCTTAAAGGGCAGCAAAGCGACATTAACGTCATCCCGCATGAGCCTCCAGCCAGCGGCGGTAACGCCTCTATATAATCTGCTCGGGGATCCAAGTGGATCGCAAGCCAGGGATATTGATACCTCATATTAATGCCTCATATTATTCGGGGGGGGGGGAGGTTCGAGCTGTTTAGGGGAATCACGGGGCTGTCAAAGCCAGTGATCAGAAATACAAGCTTGTATATTGCGGCCGCGTGGTGAAGTGGGCTGCCTTACGGGTGGTTTGCGGCCTGCCTGGTGAGGGAGGGTACCGTGTACTTGGTCCATCACGGTTCATAAGTAGAGATAAGGCTGAAGGGGAGGGGGGGGGGGAAAGGTGACTTGGGAGGCCTGAGCTGTGAGGGGCGGGGCGGTGGTGGGGGTTTTAACACTAGAGGGGGCGTATAACCTCTGATTGCCGTTTGCAATACTTCCCCCGGACCGCCCCCGTTCCCGGGCTCTATAAAAAAAACTACACTCGGCTTACGACACGAGAGGGTCGGGGGGAGGGGGGGGGGATAGGGACCGACTACAAGCGACAGTCACCGATGTTGGCGTAAGCGCTCAGGTCCGCGATTGACAAAAACATGACGAATTAATCAGGTAAGCGGCGAGGCGGCGAGGCGGCGAGCAGTGGAGAAGACTACGGTCACAGTGACACTATGGACCACGAAAGAGAGAGGCGATAAGGGCAAGAGGATTGGTCCAAGCCACGTCCTGATGGTAATCTCGTTAACTCATCCTCCTCAGATGACCACACACGACGATGGGCGGGTGCCAAGGGGTTAAATAAACCGTGAGGGGTAAGAAGACGAGCCACGTGGTACACTCGGTTTATAACGACACACGGGGACAGCGCGAGGGTTGTCACGTGGCACATATCGTCTCCAGATTTATGCCGTGCTTGTCCTGATCGGGATTCTAACCCGAGGTTGTTGGTCTAAAGCAAAGCGTCTCACCGACTGATCTACACGGATCCCGACAATGAATTAAATCCCAGGGTAAAAATCTGACAGTAATGAGGCCCTTTCAGTTTAGCTTCATTTGCGAGTGACTTCCTCGTATACAAAGATAAACGCTTTGACCTATATTTCCCGTTGTAAGGGTAATAACTACGACCTGTATAAGCCAAATAGTACTTCAATGGGGATGTGTGTGACATAGAAAGGTGGAATACTGGACTGTATTTTAGACCACCCTTGTGCACACATATCGGCTACACTAGGCATTGTGACATTAAAACGAAAGAGGTAATGCAGAGGCAGGCAGACGCTCACCCGCTGCGAGTCGACCAGCATGTAGACCTTGAAGACAATGACGTCATTGATGGAGACATCCTCGTTGCGGTAGAGGATCTGGAAGGTCTTGCTGACGGCCAGACCGTGGATGACAGACGCCGGAAAGACCAGGCTCGATTCTGTGGAGGGCAACAAGGCCAACGTCATTACTATCGCATGCAATGTAACCTTTATCGCCTTAACTGTCATGCTCTAATCTCTTCCGAAACCAACGCCCATTTGGATCCTTGGTCATACAAATGCCAACCTTGATAATATTAGTTCTACATCTACACTAACATAGTTCATATTAGTCATGTATTTGCGCTATATATCAAAATTGTAGGGTTATATTTAATTATTTAAGTGACTAGCCTGCATTTAATTATATTTGAACAGTCAGCAAAGTGGTCTGAAAATTACAGGGCGTTTTTGTACGAAATACGTCGCAACAAGTACAAATCGTCACTATTTTTCCAATAGTCCTAAAAGCCAACATCCCATTGATGAAAGTACATTTCCGGCTGACCTACTTGGATCGGCCAATCAAAATCCATCATGCCTATTTAATTTCCTTGATGTCACTTGATGCCAGGAGTGCAGATTGATTATATCGGATAATTTTGAGATGTTTTTTCTTACAGCGCCTTAATTAACTGACAACAAACTGATAATATTCACATGTACATACACAAGGGAGTCATGGAAATAAGGAGGGTGCCTTTCAGGGTCTCAGGTAGCCGGAGAGGTGGTCAGGTGCAGCCATCTGGCCAGCACGTGGCCACCCACCATCGATTTACCACTGTGCACGTCAGTTACGCAAATATTGACAAAGGCGGGAGTGAGTGTAGCAGATTGAAGCGGAAGCAGGTTATTGCGTCTCGCATGTGCTTTATGGGCTGGACCTGAGCTATAAGTCAATGGCTCACTATGGCTGTTCCACTGGCGGCTTACTGGATGGACCTGAGCTACCAGTCATTGGCTTACTATCACTGTCCCACTGACGGCTTACTGGGTGGACCTGAGATACCAGTCATTGGCTTACTATGGCTGTCCCACTGACGGCTTAATGGATGGACCTGAGCTACGAGTCATTGGCTCACTATGGCTGTCCCACTGACGGCTTAATGGATGGACCTGAGCTACCAGTCATTGGCTTACTATGGCTGTCCCACTGGCGGCTTACTGGATGGACCTGAGCTACCAGTCATTGGCTTACTATGGCTGTCCCACTGGCGGCTTACTGGATGGACCTGAGCTACCAGTCATTGGCTTACTATGGCTGTCCCACTGACGGCTTACTGGGTGGACCTAAGCTACCAGTCATTGGCTTACTATGGCTGTCCCACTGGCGGCTTACTGGATGGACCTGAGCTACCAGTCATTGGCTTACTATCACTGTCCCACTGACGGCTTACTGGATGGACCTGAGCTACGAGTAATTGGCTCACTATGGCTGTCCCACTGACGGCTTAATGGATGGACCTGAGCTACCAGTCATTGGCTTACTATGGCTGTCCCACTGGCGGCTTACTGGATGGACCTGAGCTACCAGTCATTGGCTTACTATGGCTGTCCCACTGGCGGCTTACTGGATGGACCTGAGCTACCAGTCATTGGCTTACTATGGCTGTCCCACTGACGGCTTACTGGGTGGACCTAAGCTACCAGTCATTGGCTTACTATGGCTGTCCCACTGGCGGCTTACTGGATGGACCTGAGCTACCAGTCATTGGCTTACTATCACTGTCCCACTGACGGCTTACTGGATGGACCTGAGCTACCAGTCATTGGCTTACTATGGCTGTCCCACTGACGGCTTACTGGGTGGACCTGAGCTATATGTCATTGGCTCACTATGGCTGTCCCACTGGCGGCTTACTGGGTGGAACTGAGCTACCAGTCATTGGCTTACTATCACTGTCCCACTGACGGCTTACTGGATGGACCTGAGCTACCAGTCATTGGCTCACTATGGCTGTCCCACTGACGGCTTACTGGGTGGACCTGAGCTACCAGTCATTGGCTTACTATGGCTGTCCCACTGACGGCTTACTGGGTGGACCTAAGCTACCAGTCATTGGCTTACTATCACTGTCCCACTGACGGATTACTGGATGGACCTGAGCTACCAGTCATTGGCTTACTATCACTGTCCCACTGACGGATTACTGGATGGACCTGAGTTACCAGTCATTGGCTTACTATCACTGTCCCACTGACGGCTTACTGGATGGACCTAAGCTACCAGTAAATGGCTTACTATCACTGTCCCACTGACGGCTTACTGGATGGACCTGAGCTACCAGTCATTGGCTCACTATGGCTGTCCCACTGACGGCTTACTGGGTGGACCTAAGCTACCAGTCATTGGCTTACTATGGCTGTCCCACTGGCGGCTTACTGGATGGACCTGAGCTACCAGTCATTGGCTTACTATCACTGTCCCACTGACGGCTTACTGGATGGACCTGAGCTACCAGTCATTGGCTTACTATGGCTGTCCCACTGACGGCTTACTGGGTGGACCTGAGCTATATGTCATTGGCTCACTATGGCTGTCCCACTGGCGGCTTACTGGGTGGAACTGAGCTACCAGTCATTGGCTTACTATCACTGTCCCACTGACGGCTTACTGGATGGACCTGAGCTACCAGTCATTGGCTCACTATGGCTGTCCCACTGACGGCTTACTGGGTGGACCTGAGCTACCAGTCATTGGCTTACTATGGCTGTCCCACTGACGGCTTACTGGGTGGACCTAAGCTACCAGTCATTGGCTTACTATCACTGTCCCACTGACGGATTACTGGATGGACCTGAGCTACCAGTCATTGGCTTACTATCACTGTCCCACTGACGGATTACTGGATGGACCTGAGTTACCAGTCATTGGCTTACTATCACTGTCCCACTGACGGCTTACTGGATGGACCTAAGCTACCAGTAAATGGCTTACTATCACTGTCCCACTGACGGCTTACTGGATGGACCTGAGCTACCAGTCATTGGCTCACTATGGCTGTCCCACTGACGGCTTACTGGGTGGACCTGAGCTACCAGTCATTGGCTTACTATGGCTGTCCCACTGACGGCTTACTGGGTGGACCTAAGCTACCAGTCATTGGCTTACTATCACTGTCCCACTGACGGATTACTGGATGGACCTGAGCTACCAGTCATTGGCTTACTATCACTGTCCCACTGACGGATTACTGGATGGACCTGAGTTACCAGTCATTGGCTTACTATCACTGTCCCACTGACGGCTTACTGGATGGACCTGAGCTACCAGTCATTGGCTTACTATGGCTGTCCCACTGACGGCTTACTGGGTGGACCTAAGCTACCAGTGATTGGCTTACTATCACTGTCCCACTGACGGCTTACTGGATGGACCTGAGCTACCAGTCATTGGCTTACTATGGCTGTCCCACTGACGGCTTACTGGGTGGACCTAAGCTACCAGTGATTGGCTTACTATCACTGTCCCACTGACGGCTTACTGGGTGGACCTGAGCTACCAGTCATTGGCTTACTATGGCTGTCCCACTGACGGCTTACTGGGTGGACCTAAGCTACCAGTCATTGGCTTACTATCACTGTCCCACTGACGGATTACTGGATGGACCTGAGCTACCAGTCATTGGCTTACTATCACTGTCCCACTGACGGATTACTGGATGGACCTGAGTTACCAGTCATTGGCTTACTATCACTGTCCCACTGACGGCTTACTGGATGGACCTGAGCTACCAGTCATTGGCTTACTATGGCTGTCCCACTGACGGCTTACTGGGTGGACCTAAGCTACCAGTCATTGGCTTACTATCACTGTCCCACTGACGGCTTACTGGATGGACCTGAGTTACCAGTCATTGGCTTACTATCACTGTCCCACTGACGGATTACTGGGTGGACCTGAGCTACCAGTCATTGGCTTACTATGGCTGTCCCACTGACGGCTTACTGGATGGACCTAAGCTACCAGTAAATGGCTTACTATCACTGTCCCACTGACGGATTACTGGGTGGACCTGAGCTACCAGTCATTGGCTTAGTATCCCTGTCCCACTGGCGGCTTACTGGGTGGAACTGAGCTACCAGTCATTGGCTTACTATGGCTGTCCCACTGACGGCTTACTGGATGGACCTAAGCTACCAGTCATTGGCTTACCATCACTGTCCCACTGACGGCTTACTGGGTGGAACTGAGCTACCAGTCATTGGCTTACTATGGCTGTCCCACTGACGGCTTACTGGATGGACCTAAGCTACCAGTCATTGGCTTACTATCACTGTCCCACGGACGGCTTACTGGATGGACCTGAGCTACCAGCCATTGGCTTACTATCACTGTCCCACTGACGGCTTACTGGGTGGAACTGAGCTACCAGTAAACAGCTTACTATCCCTGTCCCACTGACGGCTTACTGGATGGACCTGAGCTACCAGTAAATGGCTTACTATGGCTGTCCCACTGACGGCTTACTGGATGGACCTGAGCTACCCGTCATTGGCTTACTATCACTGTCCCACTGACGGCTTACTGGGTGGAACTGAGCTACCAGTAAATGGCTTACTATCCCTGTCCCACTGACGGCTTACTGGATGGACTTGAGCTACCAGTCATTGGCTCACTATGGCTGTCCCACTGACGGCTTACTGGATGGACCTGAGCTACCAGTCATTGGCTTACTATCACTGTCCCACTGACGGCTTACTGGGTGGAACTGAGCTACCAGTAAATGGCTTACTATCCCTGTCCCACTGACGGCTTACTGGATGGACCTGAGCTACCAGTCATTGGCTTACTATGGCTGTCCCACTGACGGCTTACTGGATGGACCTGAGTTACCAGTCATTGGCTTACTATCACTGTCCCACTGACGGCTTACTGGATGGACCTGAGCTACCAGCCATTGGCTTACTATCACTGTACCACTGACGGCTTACTGGATGGACCTGAGTTACCAGTCATTGGCTTACTATCACTGTCCCACGGACGGCTTACTGGATGGACCTGAGCTACCAGTCATTGGCTCACTATGGCTGTCCCACTGACGGTTTACTGGGTGGAACTGAGCTACCAGTCATTGGCTTACTATCACTGTCCCACGGACGGCTTACTGGATGGACCTGAGCTACCAGACATTGGCTTACTATCACTGTACCACTGACGGCTTACTGGATGGACCTGAGCTACCAGCCATTGGCTTACTATCACTGTACCACTGACGGATTACTGGATGGACCTGAGTTACCAGTCATTGGCTTACTATCACTGTCCCACTGACGGCTTACTGGATGGACCTGAGCTACCAGTCATTGGCTTACTATGGCTGTCCCACTGACGGCTTACTGGGTGGACCTAAGCTACCAGTCATTGGCTTACTATCACTGTCCCACTGACGGCTTACTGGATGGACCTGAGTTACCAGTCATTGGCTTACTATCACTGTCCCACTGACGGATTACTGGGTGGACCTGAGCTACCAGTCATTGGCTTACTATGGCTGTCCCACTGACGGCTTACTGGATGGACCTAAGCTACCAGTAAATGGCTTACTATCACTGTCCCACTGACGGATTACTGGGTGGACCTGAGCTACCAGTCATTGGCTTAGTATCCCTGTCCCACTGGCGGCTTACTGGGTGGAACTGAGCTACCAGTCATTGGCTCACTATGGCTGTCCCACTGACGGCTTACTGGATGGACCTGAGCTACCAGTCATTGGCTTACTATCACTGTCCCACTGACGGCTTACTGGGTGGAACTGAGCTACCAGTAAATGGCTTACTATCCCTGTCCCACTGACGGCTTACTGGATGGACCTGAGCTACCAGTCATTGGCTTACTATGGCTGTCCCACTGACGGCTTACTGGATGGACCTGAGTTACCAGTCATTGGCTTACTATCACTGTCCCACTGACGGCTTACTGGATGGACCTGAGCTACCAGCCATTGGCTTACTATCACTGTACCACTGACGGCTTACTGGATGGACCTGAGTTACCAGTCATTGGCTTACTATCACTGTCCCACGGACGGCTTACTGGATGGACCTGAGCTACCAGTCATTGGCTCACTATGGCTGTCCCACTGACGGTTTACTGGGTGGAACTGAGCTACCAGTCATTGGCTTACTATCACTGTCCCACGGACGGCTTACTGGATGGACCTGAGCTACCAGACATTGGCTTACTATCACTGTACCACTGACGGCTTACTGGATGGACCTGAGCTACCAGCCATTGGCTTACTATCACTGTACCACTGACGGATTACTGGATGGACCTGAGTTACCAGTCATTGGCTTACTATCACTGTCCCACTGACGGCTTACTGGATGGACCTGAGCTACCAGTCATTGGCTTACTATGGCTGTCCCACTGACGGCTTACTGGGTGGACCTAAGCTACCAGTCATTGGCTTACTATCACTGTCCCACTGACGGCTTACTGGATGGACCTGAGTTACCAGTCATTGGCTTACTATCACTGTCCCACTGACGGATTACTGGGTGGACCTGAGCTACCAGTCATTGGCTTACTATGGCTGTCCCACTGACGGCTTACTGGATGGACCTAAGCTACCAGTAAATGGCTTACTATCACTGTCCCACTGACGGATTACTGGGTGGACCTGAGCTACCAGTCATTGGCTTAGTATCCCTGTCCCACTGGCGGCTTACTGGGTGGAACTGAGCTACCAGTCATTGGCTTACTATGGCTGTCCCACTGACGGCTTACTGGATGGACCTAAGCTACCAGTCATTGGCTTACCATCACTGTCCCACTGACGGCTTACTGGGTGGAACTGAGCTACCAGTCATTGGCTTACTATGGCTGTCCCACTGACGGCTTACTGGATGGACCTAAGCTACCAGTCATTGGCTTACTATCACTGTCCCACGGACGGCTTACTGGATGGACCTGAGCTACCAGCCATTGGCTTACTATCACTGTCCCACTGACGGCTTACTGGGTGGAACTGAGCTACCAGTAAACGGCTTACTATCCCTGTCCCACTGACGGCTTACTGGATGGACCTGAGCTACCAGTAAATGGCCTACTATGGCTGTCCCACTGACGGCTTACTGGATGGACCTGAGCTACCAGTCATTGGCTTACTATGGCTGTCCCACTGACGGCTTACTGGGTGGAACTGACCTACCAGTAAATGGCTTACTATCCCTGTCCCACTGACGGCTTACTGGGTGGACCTGAGCTACCAGTAAATGGCTTACTATGGCTGTCCCACTGACGGCTTACTGGATGGACCTGAGCTACCCGTCATTGGCTTACTATCACTGTCCCACTGACGGCTTACTGGGTGGAACTGAGCTACCAGTAAATGGCTTGCTATCCCTGTCCCACTGACGGCTTACTGGATGGACCTGAGCTACCAGTCATTGGCTCACAATGGCTGTCCCACTGACGGCTTACTGGATGGACCTGAGCTACCAGTCATTGGCTTACTATCACTGTCCCACTGACGGCTTACTGGGTGGAACTGAGCTACCAGTAAATGGCTTACTATCCCTGTCCCACTGACGGCTTACTGGATGGACCTGAGCTACCAGTCATTGGCTCACTATGGCTGTCCCACTGACGGCTTAATGGATGGACCTGAACTACCAGTCATTGGCTCACTATGGCTGTCCTACTGACGGCTTACTGGATGGACCTGAGCTACCAGTCATTGGCTAACTATCACTGTACCACTGACGGCTTACTGGATGGACCTGAGCTACCAGTCATTGGCTCACTATGGCTGTCCCACTGACGGCTTACTGGATGGACCTGAGCTACCAGTCATTGGCTCACTATGGCTGTCCCACTGACGGCTTACTGGATGGACCTGAGCTACCAGTCATTGGCTTACTATGGCTGTCCCACTGACGGCTTACTGGGTGGACCTGAGCTACCAGTCATTGGCTTACTATGGCTGTCCCACTGACGGCTTACTGGATGGACCTGAGCTACCAGCCATTGGCTTACTATCACTGTACCACTGACGGCTTACTGGATGGACCTGAGTTACCAGTCATTGGCTTACTATCACTGTCCCACGGACGGCTTACTGGATGGACCTGAGCTACCAGTCATTGGCTCACTATGGCTGTCCCACTGACGGTTTACTGGGTGGAACTGAGCTACCAGTCATTGGCTTACTATCACTGTCCCACGGACGGCTTACTGGATGGACCTGAGCTACCAGTCATTGGCTTACTATCACTGTACCACTGACGGCTTACTGGATGGACCTGAGCTACCAGTCATTGGCTTACTATCACTTTCCCACTGACGGCTTACTGGGTGGAACTGAGCTACCAGTCACTGGCTTACTATCACTGTACCACTGACGGCTTACTGGGTGGACCTGAGCTACCAGTCATTGGCTTACTATCACTGTCCCACTGACGGCTTACTGGATGGAACTTAGCTACCAGTAAATGGCTTACTATCACTGTCCCACTGACGGCTTACTGGGTGGAACTGAGCTACCAGTCATTGGCTTACTATCACTGTCCCACTGACGGCTTACTGGATGGACCTGAGCTACCAGCCATTGGCTTACTATCACTGTACCACTGACGGCTTACTGGGTGGAACTGAGCTACCAGTCATTGGCTTACTATCACTTTCCCACTGACGGCTTACTGGGTGGACCTGAGCTACCAGTCATTGGCTTACTATCACTGTCCCACTGACGGCTTACTGGATGGAACTTAGCTACCAGTAAATGGCTTACTATCACTGTCCCACTGACGGCTTACTGGATGGACCTGAGCTACCAGTCATTGGCTTAGTATCCCTGTCCCACTGACGGCTTACTGGATGGACCTGAGCTACGAGCCATTGGCTTACTATCACTGTAGCACTGACGGCTTACTGGTTGGACCTGAGCTACCAGTCATTGGCTTACTATCACTGTCCCACTGACGGTTTCTTGGGTGGACCTGAGCTACCAGTAATTGGCTTACTATCGCTGTCCCACTGATGGCTTACTGGGTGGACCTGAGTTACCAGTCATTGGCTCACTATGGCTGTCCCACTGACGGCTTACTGGGTGGAACTGAGCTACCAGTCATTGGCTTAGTATCACTGTCCCACGGACGGCTTACTGATGGACCTGAGCTACCAGTCATTGGCTTACTATGGCTGTCCCACTGACGGCTTACTGGATGGACCTGAGCTACCAGCCATTGGCTTACTATCAGTGTACCACTGACGGCTTACTGGGTGGAACTGAGCTACCAGTCATTGGCTTACTATCACTTTCCCACTGACGGCTTACTGGGTGGACCTGAGCTACCAGTCATTGGCTTACTATCACTTTCCCACTGACGGCTTACTGGATGGAACTTAGCTACCAGTAAATGGCTTACTATCACTGTCCCACTGACGGCTTACTGGATGGACCTGAGCTACCAGTCATTGCCTTAGTATCCCTGTCCCACTGACGGCTTACTGGATGGACCTGAGCTACCAGCCATTGGCTTACTATCACTGTACCACTGACGGCTTACTGGTTGGACCGGAGCTACCAGTCATTGGCTTACTATCACTGTCCCACTGACGGTTTCTTGGATGGACCTGAGCTACCAGTAATTGGCTTACTATCGCTGTCCCACTGATGGCTTACTGGGTGGACCTAAGCTACCAGTCATTGCCTTAATATCACTGTACCACTGACGGCTTACTGGGTGGAACTGAGTTACCAGTCATTGGCTCACTATGGCTGTCCCACTGACGGCTTACTGGATGGACCTGAGCTACCAGTCATTGGCTCACTATGGCTGTCCCACTGACGGCTTACTGGATGGACCTAAGCTAGAACTGAACTAAAACTTCACACCACGTAATTAAATGCATGTTATGCTAAAAGCAACCAAAGCCGTTTGAGCATTTTTTTGGAGCACTTATGGAACATATTTTACTATGAACTCTTGGTGTTCCAATATGTAAACATGACTGCAAATGCTACTAACGTGATCAGAATAAGCAAGATGGGAGCTACAAACTTGTGCAGACGTACCCGAATTTCTTGGCAAGCTGACTTCCACTTTACATGGCGCCTTTGGAGCAGTTTTTAAGGCCACTCGGACTTGGTAATATCTGAATAAATCCAAGACAGGACACAAGGCATCAAATATTTTAGCGAACATAATACAGTGTGTGGCTATACATTGAGTGAGCTGTCGGAGAAACAAAAAAATCAAATATTATGGTTGATACATTCAGTAAGGGCCCTTTAACCTGTAACTTGATTTTGCTTCAGTGGAAAGACAGAAAAGAAGCCCACTAAACTAGAAACAATGGCTACTAGTGAATGGACAGAGATACTAATGCTAATAGGCAGATAATGACTCCTGATCAGTACATGTGATACGGCATAGTGGCCAGTCAGTGTGCTTGCGCAGTGAGGTTCCACTTTTGTTGGGGAAGGCAAAAAAGCCTTGACACATCAAAGTATTGAAGACTTTTTCACTACAGAGAACTGAAACAGTGTCTTAAATATAACAATATTTTATTCAACAGACAAGTAAAATCAATTGAATATTTTAAAAAGTGTGAATATAACTTGAATATTGCCTGAACCAGAATACTGGAATGCCCAATTTGAGTAAGAACAAAAAATAATACATAGCTACCGGTAGTACTTACCCTCTTTGAAACAGATCCACATTATAAAACTTGCTTAGCTCCACTTGGAACTCTAATGCTGCTTGTAGTTCCGCCATTTCACCTGAAGAGGACAAACATGGTATTAAAACAATAAATTGTATAATACTGGATTTAACTCATAAATAATAATAAAAAATGGGCTGTTTCCACTAACCTCAATTATCACTGAATAAAATCCTGACTTAAAAAAAAACTGTAAGAGAATTTTACTACCAGAACACTATTTAAGAATAAGATCCAAGTTAACAGATGGAGATTATTTATCGAAGAGTCATTTGCTGCTAGCTGACACCTCATGTCTTGAGTGAATAATGCCACTATGTGCAGCTTAAAGCAAGGGATGGTTTCTTACTATTACCACTACTTAATAACAAAATAAAACAAAAATAATATTTATAAAACAAGTCATTTAATACTGGGACCTTAATTCTAGGGTGTATAATGCCACTACATAAACATAGCCCAGGGTAAACAGTGGTGTCTTACTATCTACCACTACCTAGTTACAGATACACTCACTCTTAATGATAAAAAGCATGTGTATACTTATGATCTGTTCTGTGAAAAGAGAGCAACCAAACACAGGGTAAGTGCATATGCAAGGGCAGTGAGATTTATGAGTATCATATACTATCAGCAAGAGCCCAATATAAATAGAAACCTTGCAAAAAGCCAAGACTTCTTGACCTTGGTGTATGTATATTGCTCATTCCATGATGCAGACCAATAGAATGACAATGATAGTATCACCTGATAACATTGAATAGTAACAGAAAAATCACTCATAATATATATCTCCAAGGTTGCTAATAGATGACCTACAGCAACACTTCAAGGTAAGCATGGTAAGGTTACTAAAGTGTAGATACTGGTAACACTACCCTAAGGTATAGATAAAGTTCACATTATTGCTTTATAACATTATTTGGTGTAGGAAAAAAGTAGTTTTGTCAATGTTTCATACAGAGAAGAGGTCTACAGCTTTCTCTTCAATATAAATTTCAGATAGCAGAGCAAAGAATGAGTAAGCAGCAACAAATCTATACTAATGGGGATGACCGAACAAATAACATTTGTCTTGTCCAGGGTAAGAATATAGTAACAGGGTAAAGTCCTATATCCTGGTTGGAGATTATCATATATACCACTGTAGATATACTATAGGTTATATCGTTCATAAATATATCCTGATCAAATGTCATAAACAGTTAAAAAAATCACTTTACAAATTAAGACATATATCATTATAATTATTGCCTAACTAACAGGAATTACTGAAGAAAAAACTATTTACCCTGCAATGTATCATGGTTTTATTAATTATACTTAATTACAAATAGTGAATGGAGGGGGGGAGGGTATATCTATAATTATAATATATTATAAAAAAAAATAGTTTTCACACTTTGATTTATTTAAATAGTAGTTATTATAAAAATGATATATCATCAGTATTCAATAGATTCCGAAATACTACAAAGCTGGAAAGTAATGCAAGTAAGTAATATACTTAATTAACCTTACTTCATCTATATACAATTTCATTACTCACTGGCCTCTTTTCTAGATTTCTTTTTTTCTTTAGATTTATACATGATTCCTTTTTTGGAAAAACTGAATAAATCTAAAAGGGAAATATGACATTATTTTAAGGAATAAAGCTGTATAAATAAAAATAATTTATTGCTTTTTTAGGAATATGAAAGTATATCATTACAGGTAAATATTATAATATATTTTAAAATATATACCTGTACTAAGTAAATGCTAATTGATATTTTATAAAAGTTCACGTTCAAGTTAATATTAGTTCACAAAGTAATAAAAATTATACAATGCTGAAATTGCATTCCATAAATTAATTTATAAAGCATTCAAAAAATAAATATAAATAAATTAGAAAATGTAATCATAATATTTAAAAAAATATATATCTAAGCATCCTTAAATAATAATAAATATAATTATTCTAAGTAAAGTTATTGTTAAATCTTCTATATGCATAAGAATAAGCTTATCTCATACAGAAAACTTAATCTATAATAAAATAATAAATATAAGTAACCTTATAAGTATTATACTATAATACCTACTATAATTATTATTCTTTTCTCTAATTTCTATATTTCTATAATATACCTTTATAATAGATCTACCGATCTATTATAGATTTATAATAGAGTAAAATATAACATACACTGACCCTGAACATTAGTCTACAGTTGCCCCCAATGTAAGTAGATCTACAGCAATAATGTTAGCCAAGTATCAATCATCTCTCCTGGTACTGGATCCCATGTTTTCAGCACTGGTTTAGTGTGATTGTTAAAATGTATCCAAGTGTGTGTGTAACTTTGTATTGCCTGTTAGGGCAGGACAATGCTAGTAGTAGACCTGGCACTTGTCACAATGACAATGGCAATGCCAATGGTCAATGCAGTTACGCGAGTCAAGTGTCATTCTGACTGGGACTTCGCTTCGCGAGTGATAAGTGTCACTGTGAGTGTGGGTGTGTGGATCTAACATCAAATAGTTCAGGTATATTTCCTTACCAAGAACATAGTCTCTTGTCCAAGACTATCCAATGACAACAGATTAAATATCCAATTCAGACAAACAAATCAGTAACGGTCATTTGTAATAATCCAAAACCCTGTCATAGTGTATCGAAAACACAACTTATCGGTGACAGGCTCCACAACAAGTGCGCATGAGCCACATCCGATGCGGGAGCACTCGTTTTGCCATGAATATTTTGTCACCGGGGAGCATGTCGTTTTCGGGTTTTCAATGAACGAAGGGCGTTATATTCATGGGAGTGCTGTGTTATAAGCATGAGACGGTAGATATGCAGGTATCATTAAATATATGTAATCGATTAGATTGATCATTGTTAGACTTGTGCGATTCCTGAAACCCAGGCACGATCTGTCATTCTCGCAGTGTGACCGGGCAACTGGTTTCGGTGACGGCTCAGTTCGTATCTCGAAAAGATATGCTGCGTCGTGTACGAGCAGGATCGTAAGCATGCAATGCTCGGCTCGTCACCTACTGGGAGGAGCCTAATCCCGCTCGGAGCGCCGCAGTCCGCGGGACCTGGTCGCCGCCGGCAGTAGGCTGATTTGCCCCAGACCAGAAGTACAACCCGCCCAGGAACAGTAGTCTCTACAGCGCTTATTGCCGTTAATAAAGATGTTAATATATATATATATGTCTTTTTTGTTGATTTCACGACTCAAAAGCCCATTTCAGCACTTGATCATGTTAATATGTTAATCTGGTTGTTTATTCAAAAACTGGTAGTAGGGGTGTGGTCCCGGTGCACTCAGCCAACTAGGCGCGAACACTATTCCGGCCGCCAGACACCGCCGAGACAGACCCCCCCCCCCTCCCCCCACCCACGTACCCCGGCCCTTCCCACGGTTTGTTTTCGGACGCCGGCCGGTTTGCCTGGTATTGCCTAGTAGACTGCATAAGTTATTTCCATTCGATTACAATGAATTCTATAAGGTCGAGCTTCTTGCAAAATCTTTCCTATGTAGCTTTCGAAGATTCGGAAGTGAGTATCCTGCGCAATTTCATATGTGTCGGATGTATAGAAAGCTCTGATGCATGCCTGAAGTGGGTATATAAGGGAAAACAGAGGGCCTCATATAACTCTATTATTTTTAAATTAACGGGTCTGCGTCCCAGTCAGTTCCCAAATGTCTGCTTTGGGCACACTGTATAATAAGACATCACCTAATGTTCGAAGCTCATAGCTCATTGTACATGCATTCGATCGCATACTACGCAAACTTGAGATCGAGTTCATGAGGAATCGGTCGATGCAAATGACATATAAACTTAACTTACTCATATAAAAACGAATATCGGATGTTTTTTTAATTTTAATTAGAAACATATATATCTTACACGAAAGTCATACTTTGCAGGTTCATGTAGGTCAACGAAGATAAAACGTAATATCTGACAACTAGCGACTGGTCGTGTGGCACCACCACGTAGTGATATCCGGGAACAGGCACTTCCGGTCAATGTGTCCACTTGGAAAGATCTGAAGATGGCGACAACCGGCAAGCAAATTCAGTGGGAAGTGGTCGGAACCACAGGCAAGAAAGCGAAAAATGCTTCGTCAAATTTATCGAAAAATCAAAAGAAGATGTTGAAGGAAAGTATGCCTCGGATCGAAGCATCTCGTGAGTACTTTAGCAGTTTAGGGAGAATACGATGATACAATTATCACATGAATCCTACCATATTGCCTTTTGCCAAAGTTTTGGCAAGTTTTGCCTTGGGCTTGGCGCAAGGAACCGGTGTAACATAATAACCTGTCCGACCACGCTTCTTTCATGCCACTAACTCTAACTAGAACCCTAATCCTAACCCTAACTCTAACCTAATCCTAACCTAACCCTAAACCTAACATACACGCGCTATTTACATAGCATCCCCATTTGCTGCGCATGCGCACACGTCAGCAGGTCAGCCGGACCCTTTATCACGGTGGACAGGTTATCATGCTACACCGGCGCTAGTGCTCCCAGGCTAGCCTTGACACATGGCTCTCTTGACCTTGCACCTAAAGGAGACGAGAGAGAGCCATGAAGCCAGTTTCGGTTGTGAGCGTTAATTTAAAAATCAGCGCCCTTCGGCCGTCGATTGCAGAAAGTACAGAAATAAATGGTCCTTATCAATTTGTCAAGTTGTTCTTCATACCTTTATAGTTCCAAGGGCAATGAGATTGAAAACAAACAAAATCCACCACGTTTTGTACTGGTGAAAGTTTTCAACAACAATTTTCAACAACTCCCCGCCGCCATGTCGCTGTTACATCACAGTTCTCATCGATCTCCTGGCAGACGGTGCTCATTCCTCGCATCACAAGTTTTCCTAGGATTATGGCGTAAGCGTGCCGTCTCATTGCCCTTGGAACTATAAAGGTATGAAGAACAACTTGACAAATTGATTAGGACCGTTTATTCTGTACTTTCTGCAATCGACGGCTGAAGGGCGCTGATTTTTAAATCAACAATCGCAACCGACACTGGCTTCATGGCCCTCCGGCCCGCTCCCCAGAGCGAATAAGCCAGGGAGGGGCATGCAACAGGGCTACTCCCAGGCTAGCCTCTTCCCTTGGGGCTAGCCTCTTGACAGCCTCTTGACAGTCTTGTGACGTTGTTGGAAAACAATGCCACATGTCCTAACCATCAAATTCTGTATGGCAATGCACAAACATGCGTGGCGAGGAGTATAGGAATAGTTTCTGGAAGGATGCATCTATCAACTTACTTGATTATTTTGGTTCAAGTCTTCATTATTACGACGATATTAATGTTTATTGTTTTCTCAAGCCAGCAGACCGCTCTGTTTTGTCCGCCATCTTGCCCACCCAGTGGAGAATCTGTGTATGCTTGCATGTCGTCAAAACAATACTATTCACTTGGTGGCGCTTCTTACACCCAGCCATTGACACGTAATAAGCGAAACACCACCTGGTGAAAGCCACTGGTGAAGAATGACCAAATACGAAATGGGCGGATAAATACCAAGAAAGTCTTATTTCAATGACTTGATAGTAATGCGATACTTGGTTAATTCATATGCATGATATTGTTTTTATCAGAATATGGATATTTTGCTTTGACATTCGGTTCAAAGTTTTGCTAGGCAGCAATTATATAATATCCTGCAGCTAACTAAGATAAAACATTACAATAACCAGATAGCCTGACCTAATTTACATACAGAAATTATGATTTCGTATAATAAAGTAACTTCACACCTTGAATCTGGATGGTATCATGGTAATTGACTGGTTTGGATGTGCTGCTGGAATGTCTTTTTCATGCATTTTGGCATGCCAATGGATCCTAAATTATGTATTTTTGGTACGAACATGGGTCTACTTTAGGGGGCTATTAGGAAAAAGTCATGGAAATTTCATTTACTATACGTCATATATAGAAGCATATTTACCTTGAGATTTCACTTGATGGCTTTTGGGTTTTCTATTGTAAAAATGTTGTGCTTTGTCGCAAATTAATTGTTTCTATTTTTGTACCATGGTCCTGGTGCCTACAGTTTGAAATAAATATTATTATTATTATATTATTATTATATAGATCTAATTATCAAAAACATCTCCATTTCTTGATACCTGGGAATCTTGAACAGTGTGGCATACACAACCTCTTTACCATTTTAACTGATGCAACTTTCTCAGCTGGTACCTAGATGGACTGTAACTTTGCACAGTTCTTGGTACTTGGATGGGAAAGATTTTGGGGTTCCCATAGGCACTTATTTACCCCCTGGGGATTTGTATGAATAGGCACAGTGTTAAAGTTTTGGCTCAAGCAAAGTTATAATTATGTTTCACTGACAAGCACATGAAGTAATTACAGTATTCTAAAGTATTCTTCAAATCAAAGAGCCATGACAAAATGAACTACAAGTAGCATGGCTTGGGGCCAATATTCATTGGACTGACTTAGCAGCTAACCAGACCTTACAATAATTCAATTGCAAAGCATCTTCCGATAGGTGTGCAATCAAGACATACCGTAAACTGCTTATTTGAAGCTGCATACATATTAGAAGCCGCACCCCAACTTTGGCCTCAAAACTGGGTTGGCAGGCACCCAGAACCATTTCCGGAAAAATACATATTATAAGCCGCACCCGGACTTTGGCTTCTCGACCCCCCGCCCCCCCTGTATCCCTGCTTAATCCAGTCCCGCCAACGAAACCAATTAATTGTTTATATAGGCAGTCGCGACTACTAACAACATTCCCCTCTCCCTCTCCGATCGCACCTCTTTTCAGGTGTCACACCAGTGGCTGGCTCTCTTGGCCCCTACCAAGCCAATTAATTGTTTATACAAGCAGTCGCGAGAACTAACAACATTCACCTCTCCCTCTCCGATCGCAGCTCTTTTCAGGTGTCACACCAGTGGCTGGCTCTCCTGGCCCCTACCAAGCCAATTAATTGTTTATACAAGCAGTCGCGAGAACTAACAACATTCACCTCTCCCTCTCCGATCGCAGCTCTTATCAAGTGTCATACCAGTGGCTGGCTCTCCTGGCTCTTACTGCATGTTTATGAATCACTGTCGTTTCTACCCAGTATCAAGTTTCTGTCTGGCACAATTAACTTATTGCATTTGGTGCGAGGCCGGCGGCAGCCGTATCAATTTACACCACCTGAAACCTGGCCTCTGATCATTGGTCTACAATTGGTGTGGGCGGAGTCGCGTGGCAGTAGTAATAAATAACACAACCGTAAGTAGCTTGTCAGTCCTGATTGCCACGGTAACACAATGCCTGGGAAAAGAACATCTTACGACGCAGCTTTTAAGTTGAATTATCTCCCGACTTGTATGACGTTATGATGCAATAGATTATTTTGGCAACACCGGTAATTTTCGTATTACCCCCTGCCCCCCCCCCCCCCCCACACCCCCGGCTTGTCTCGCCACGCTCACTTTGAATCGGCAAAAGGCCCTATTTAAAGCCGCACCCGGACTTGCGACTCAAACCCGGAAAGTGGAACCTCCAACTTCCTAATATAAGCCGCGGCTTCAAATAGGCAGTTTACGGTAATACTGTCTAATACATAAACTTCTGCTAGTTCATTATTATATAACTATCTTATATATGAGCCGCATTATTGTTTCTCCTAGCTCCCCTGAAGGAGGATTCAACGATGTATGATGTCTTCATTGAAAAAGAAAGTAGCAAGCCTGGGAAAGAGAATGGACGGGTCCAGGCTTCGGGAGATGCCAACCCTAAGAAAGCTACCCAGAAGAAAAAACAAACTGCAAACAAGGAAAAAGAACACAAAAAATCACCAACAGATTTACAAACTGCTGCTAAGACAGTATGTATTGCTACTTTTACTTCCTGTATTGATATATCCTAACTGGTTTTTCTCATAGAATTATTACTTTGTGCTATGATTGTAATTAAGCTACTTATCAGACCAAGCCTTTAATTTTTCATGCCAGTGTTTTTAAGATCCATATTGTATTACCGGTACAGTATTTACCTACCATATAATCTCTGTACTCCTTGTCTCAGAGCTGTTGATAGTAATGTTTACACTGAAAGAATTGTATTTGTTGCATACCAATGTGATATTTTTCCTTTCAGATTGATGTAGCCGATCTTGAATCTGTATTTGCCCGTGTTCAAACCACATTCCCGGATAATCCTTCAGTCTGGTTAAAGGATCTTGCTTCCGTTCTCAACCTCAAAATGGACTTGGTTCCTGAGCCTGATCCCTGCTTTCAGGGCAAACCCCATGGTGAGTCCTGCATGTTTTTATGGCCGACGGGTCGTGAGCGTGCAGGTAAATTTCTATCCAGATAAATACATTTTGGCTCGCTATACAACAATATTTTCTGCAGTAATGTATGAAATCTGTATCTCAAGACTTTTACAGAGGTGTGTTTTCCATTTTTGCAGAAAATCCCTCTTTGAAATTGCAAATTGTGTAATTTTTTTGATCTTGTGGGTAAACTAGGTTTAACAACCTGGAGGGGAGAGTAGGATGTTACTGTGGCTGTTTTCGGAAGATTTTATAGCAATGCCTGGACTGCCATCAGAAGTTTCTCAACTTGCGCCTCCTGCCCCTCCCCCCAGGCTTTTTTTTTCATCTCTGTCTCGTCCCTGCTTTTACAATATGCAGTGTACACTGACCATGCCTTCTATGCATACCAAGCGAATCCTATATTATATGTATAGATGTTACCGTTACCGGTACGTAGCCTGTATGATTCTTTGGATTGATAATTGTTATGGACCTCCTTCCAGACTACCCGCTGTGTGTTCTGCCAAAGCCAGTCTCTAAGATGCTGCTATCGATCATCAACCAGTGTTCCAACAAGACGCTGGAACTCTTTCTTGAACACTGCATTAGCTGCATGATTACAGATGGCAGCAAAGGTAGGAATCTGCTAGAATCTCTTATATGGAAAATTCACACGTTTCCTTTTCCAATACCAGTAAGTTTCATGGGTCAGTACTTAAATATTTACCTGGTAATGCTCTTGATGTTGATCTCGAGTTTACAGTCGAAGTTTTTACAGGAAGATTAACATGGTCATAGATTCCGTTATTTCATCTTCTCTCTGAAACTTTTAAGTTAGACAAGTTGCCTCCGTCGCTCTATTATTTTTTCTCCTGTGAATTAGGATCTTGTTGAATTGTGTTACAGAAGACCTACTAATATCCCGCTTGTCTCGTATCACATCGTTTTCAATGTCTCCTTTAATTGTCATTTCTACAGGCATGTCATCATACGGGTACCGAATGTTTATTCAGATGGTACTGCATAATAAAGCTGGAATCATTGCAAGCAATTTGCCGAAGGTAAGCGTGGTTTCATGTTAGAGCATCCGGTATTATGGTCTATAGTTGTGGTCAGCAGCATCATTTTCTTCAGGGTGAGATTTAATATTACGAATCAACTTATTTATAAAAACAATATATAGACGTGTCATGCCTAATAACAGAATCTATACATATATGAAATCCTTATGTTAGCAAGATGCTACATGTTATATATTTGATACTTTCGCCTATAACACCAAGTGACTTTGACTATGTTTTGACTATGTGGTAACGCAATACATGTATACCAAGAACGAAGCAGCATAAATTAATCTTTTATATATTTATTTTTTGTGTGTAGTACCAGGATATGATCCAGATAAACCGGAATCGCCTTCTGCGCTGTCTCTCTGTTCTGTGGGCGCTAGGTCAAGCTGGCATCAAACAGCTGGGCAGTGGGCTGCGTGGTAAGTTACCGGTTTGTACTTGCATATATTTAAAAATATGAACTAATCGTCCGATTAGTCGCAGAATTACAGATTAAGATGTAGGATTTTTCTTCACTAATTGATGACCGTCGGGAGCTCCACATTATTTCGATGGATCAAAGATCGAACGCATAACCCTACAATCAACAGTCCGATGCTCTACCGGCTTTAACTTTCCTGATACACAAAATATATAACTGTTCTTATCAGATAGTTATATCTCACAAGAATCTGATGGGACATTTTTGTTAAAATAATGCCTTGTGCATGTGGCACTCTGTACATGCAGGTTTGTAATTATCGTGGTTTGGTCAAGTACTTCTGTCGGTGTTTCAAGTGAGAAGCAAATCCGTTATGAGGGCTTTACTTATTTCAGTGTGGAAGGATGTTATGTTTCCCGTTTTGGGCATGAGAAACTTGGCAACCTTTGCTGTGGAGTACCTGGAAAACCTGTTTGCGTGAGTATACATACTCTGTCTTTACTAAGAGGGACTCAACCTATCTAAAGCAACTAGATGTTGTTAAGCTCTTTCTACTGGCACGTTATTGCCATACAGACTGAACTTGCCATTCAAGTCTAAAAGCATTTTATCTCATCATTATATATTTTCCATAACTGACATGGTTCCCATGGTATCTAAACTACGTGCGTACCTTTTGCTTTGCGGCGTCCTGTGTCAAGGGTGCTACGTTTTCTGATCGTTTTCATGTTAAAACGTGATTTGTTTGCTGGCTTAGGTTACACAAGAATCTGAAGTCTGCGTATGGAGCATTGTCGTCGACAGAGTTCTTGAGCTTGATGGATTTCATCTTTAAGACCCAGTCTAGTCTGTCTCCCAACCTGCAGAAACGACTCAAGGCGCTGTGGCCTAAACTGAAGGTAAGACATCTGTCTGTGTGATGAATTGTTTTTCAAAGAGAAACGACTCAAGGCGCTGTGGCCTAAACTGAAGGTAAGACATCTGTCTGTGTGATGAATTGTTTTTCAAAGAGAAACGACTCAAGGCGCTGTGGCCTAAACTGAAGGTAAGACATCTGTCTGTGTGATGAATTGTTTTTCAAAGAGAAACGACTCAAGGCGCTGTGGCCTAAACTGAAGGTAAGACATCTGTCTGTGTGATGAATTGTTTTTCAAAGAGAAACGACTCAAGGCGCTGTGGCCTAAACTGAAGGTAAGACATCTGTCTGTGTGATGAATTGTTTTTCAAAGAGAAACGACTCAAGGCGCTGTGGCCTAAACTGAAGGTAAGACATCTGTCTGTGTGATGAATTGTTTTTCAAAGAGAAACGACTCAAGGCGCTGTGGCCTAAACTGAAGGTAAGACATTTGTTTGTGTGATGAATTGTTTTTCAAAGAGAAACGACTCAAGGCGCTGTGGCCTAAACTGAAGGTAAGACATTTGTTTGTGTGATGAATTGTTTTTCAAAGAGAAACGACTCAAGGCGCTGTGGCCTAAACTGAAGGTAAGACATCTGTCTGTGTGATGAATTGTTTTTCAAAGAGAAACGACTCAAGGCGCTGTGGCCTAAACTGAAGGTAAGACATCTGTCTGTGTGATGAATTGTTTTTCAAAGAGAAACGACTCAAGGCGCTGTGGCCTAAACTGAAGGTAAGACATCTGTCTGTGTGATGAATTGTTTTTCAAAGAGAAACGACTCAAGGCGCTGTGGCCTAAACTGAAGGTAAGACATCTGTCTGTGTGATGAATTGTTTTTCAAAGAGAAACGACTCAAGGCGCTGTGGCCTAAACTGAAGGTAAGACATCTGTCTGTGTGATGAATTGTTTTTCAAAGAGAAACGACTCAAGGCGCTGTGGCCTAAACTGAAGGTAAGACATCTGTCTGTGTGATGAATTGTTTTTCAAAGAGAAACGACTCAAGGCGCTGTGGCCTAAACTGAAGGTAAGACATCTGCCTGTGTGATGAATTGTTTTTCAAAGAGAAACGACTCAAGGCGCTGTGGCCTAAACTGAAGGTAAGACATCTGTCTGTGTGATGAATTGTTTTTCAAAGAGAAACGACTCAAGGCGCTGTGGCCTAAACTGAAGGTAAGACATTTGTTTGTGTGATGAATTGTTTTTCAAAGAGAAACGACTCAAGGCGCTGTGGCCTAAACTGAAGGTAAGACATTTGTTTGTGTGATGAATTGTTTTTCAAAGAGAAACGACTCAAGGCGCTGTGGCCTAAACTGAAGGTAAGACATCTGTCTGTGTGATGAATTGTTTTTCAAAGAGAAACGACTCAAGGCGCTGTGGCCTAAACTGAAGGTAAGACATTTGTTTGTGTGATGAATTGTTTTTCAAAGAGAAACGACTCAAGGCGCTGTGGCCTAAACTGAAGGTAAGACATTTGTTTGTGTGATGAATTGTTTTTCAAAGAGAAACGACTCAAGGCGCTGTGGCCTAAACTGAAGGTAAGACATTTGTTTGTGTGATGAATTGTTTTTCAAAGAGAAACGACTCAAGGCGCTGTGGCCTAAACTGAAGGTAAGACATTTGTTTGTGTGATGAATTGTTTTTCAAAGAGAAACGACTTAAGGCGCTGTGGCCTAAACTGAAGGTAAGACATCTGTCTGTGTGATGAATTGTTTTTCAAAGAGAAACGACTCAAGGCGCTGTGGCCTAAACTGAAGGTAAGACATCTGTCTGTGTGATGAATTGTTTTTCAAAGAGAAACGACTCAAGGCGCTGTGGCCTAAACTGAAGGTAAGACATTTGTTTGTGTGATGAATTGTTTTTCAAAGAGAAACGACTCAAGGCGCTGTGGCCTAAACTGAAGGTAAGACATCTGTCTGTGTGATGAATTGTTTTTCAAAGAGAAACGACTCAAGGCGCTGTGGCCTAAACTGAAGGTAAGACATTTGTTTGTGTGATGAATTGTTTTTCAACGAGATCTGATATATTGGTGTTTTAGATCACTTTTGAGCGCATGGAGGGCCCAGAAACTTCCCCTGACAATGAAATGGGGTTGCATGAAATATGCCGCAAATGCGAACCCAAAATCTGTCGCTCCGCGGCTCAGCCTGCTTTTCAACTGAACCATGGTGGCTCCCCGTGTTTGTGGATCAGTTCGAGCCCTGCTGTGGCCATGTCTGTGTGGTCACAGGATATAGATCCCATGTCTTTCTTCGTTCTCCCATTGATGCGATATGACCAAAAGTGGTTAAAGCGTCCTGAATAACCAACCAACTGTTTGCAAGCAACGGAAAGAATTATATGTACATAAGAATGTGTATGGGGACTTGCACTCTCAGTTGTGCACCATTTTCTATTGAATAGAAAAGCCAATAGGTATACATTGTTAAAATCGGCAACATATGGGCAAACTATCATGTCAACTACGAGAAGAGACTGATCCCAGGGTATATGATATTTTCTTGGCAACAAACATTTATTGCGGTGTTCATTCCTTCGGCAGGCGCTGGCCTTCGGTTCGCCTGGCAGCAACCAGCATCAGACGTTGTTCCCCATGTTGCTGGCGCGGTGTACGCCCAACACCAATGCGAGTCTCCGTGGCGAAGTACGTCCTCCTCACTCCTCACTACACACAACAAGATTTAAAGCTGCCCTGAGAACCTGTGTGAATAACGGACACAGTTTTTGCAAATTGTAATTAATAATTAGACGACCAGACAATCTGACCAGTGAATAACAAAGAAAATATTGTATGGATGGAAAACGGCTTTAATAAGCCGCCAAGTCAAGTCAAGTATAAAAGTCTCGCAAACTAGTCGAATTATCATCATGCAAATCTATGTATTGTGAAATTAGCCTCGTGCAAATCTATATATATTTTGAAATTAGCCTCATGCGTATGGATACGTATAGTGGGGTATGGTTCTATGTGATTTACAATGCACCGTACAAGTTCCGTACACCGTGATTGTTCCTTTAGTCATACAACCATTATGATGCGACCTTTCAGCTGCTGGAGTGTATGGTGGAATGCTTGTCGGGGGACAAACACTGCTTCTCTGTATGGCGACAGCTGTATACCAAGAACATCCTGGGGTCCAGGTGAGGGCTCAATACGAGGCTATATAGTAGCCGTGAGGAACGAGAGAAAGGCACTCGTTTGTGGCGGCATTTTACTCAGTGAGATCAAGGCACTCGATTGTGGCGGCATTTCACTCAGTGAGATCAAGGCACTCGATTGTGGCGGCATTTAACTCAGTGAGATAAAGGCACTCGATTGTGGCGGCATTTCACTCAGTGAGATCAAGGCACTCGATTGTGGCGGCATTTCACTCAGTGAGATCAAGGCACCCGATTGTGGCGGCATTTAACTCAGTGAGATAAAGGCACTCGATTGTGGCGGCATTTCACATAGCGCCTTGCTTCTAAACGCTATATGACTGAGACTGTACATATGACGTGCGTGAGACTTACCTCCCACATCTGATACATGCAACAATGCATACGGCGTGTTGTATGTACGCCATTTAGCCCTCGGTATGGTAACGATTTACCCAGAGCGCATTATGGGCTCATATCAACAAATCTGATTAGTATACTCGATAGAACTTACAATGTACTTATAATTATTGCATGTTACTAAGCGTTATAATCTGATTTCACTTGCCCAGGCTGTTTGTACTATCTCTTACCACGTCGGTTCTCGTCCCAGTATGCTGCTGAGTCACCTGAACGAGAATTGGGAGGCGGTGAGGCAGCGACTGGACACCAAACTACTCCGGGAGACAGTGCAGACCTTCAACGTGACCAATGGCGAGATGGCCGCCAAAGAGGCCAAGGCCATAGAGGGCCAGCGGAAGTGCTCGTCCGCCTGCAAGGTCAGTCTGCGTCTGGCATCCCAACCCGGGGCGGTAGTCCTAAACTACACGTAGCCTACGCATGCTGATTCTAGGAGTTATGTCGTAGTTACCGACATGGAGTCTAATTGGAGTGTTCTACTTGCCTTTCCATTTAGATACGATAGTGGTAACAATAGATACGGCAACGACCATGGTCATGCCGTCAGGAATTGTATAATGGGCCTGTCTGACAAAATATATGTAACCTGTGAGTTTGTTGCCAAAAGATATGTGTGAACTGTGTTTTATTGTCACAGTGTATTTGAGCTATCAAGGGATCGGCATGGCCACAATCTGATGATCATTTGAGGCTTTATTAAAGTCCACGACCCTGGTGTATGATTGATCATATCTTTATTAGGGTACAGGTTTGATGTATACGTGGCGTATGGTCTGGAAAATGAAGCCCCCTCTTCATTTGTTGGTTACGGGTTGGAACGTTCCGCCTTTAAGTTTGCTCACGTGTTTCCCGTCCACGTACTTTTATGTTATGTTATATTTGGTTTGTTATTATTGCAGGAGTTACTGGCAAAGATGACGAAGAGTTGGTTCCCTTGGAAACCTCTTTTGCTGTTGGTTTTGACATTGCTGGGATCATTGCTGGCCTTTGATATCTATAGCAGCGGAACCTTTGCAAGTGAGTTATTGTTCAGCGTATTGACGTTGAGATGCCGGTCTTACGAGTAATGAGACTTACTAGCAAACCAACAGGGCATCAATGAGCAATGTAGGTCGTTATCTTGTTCGTCAAGCTCGTGTAACTTTTTCATATGAAAGATCTTTATTTTACACCAAGTCTCCCCATTGTCACATGGATTACCTAGATAATACATTATGATTGTATTATTATCTTTGTCACGATTTCCTCGGTTTCAGACTGCCGTACGCGAGCGTTTCTGGCTGACACGGGAGTCCTCTTGTTCCTAGAACAAGTGTGGCAACGGATTCGGGTGTACTCCGCTAAAGTTATCCTGTACGTTACCCGGTGACTGCTGTAGTATCCGTACTGTAGTATCCGTACTGTAGTATCCGTACTGTAGTATCCGTACTGTAGTATCCGTACTGTAGTATCCGTTTCGTTGTTTTAATATGTCGTTTAATGAAGTTTCTTGAGCAATATTTGGTGTACACTTGTGTCTCGTTTATTAATGGTTTGATCCTTTCTACATACGCTACCGTCTAATAATCCAATAGGCTGTACAGTGGTTACATCATGTCCATACTTTAGTTTTTTCGGTCCTGCCTTGAGATAGTTCCAGTTATACTTTATAACCCATCTGTTCACCTGTGTGGCCCAAACACAACTTATTTATGCCTTCATGCTATGGGGTCGAATATTGCCGGTATATCGATGAGGAACCAAAACTTTTTAGAACGAGTATTTTTTATGTACTCTTAAAAAGAAAAAAAAAATCAGTATTGACTATTAAATGTAACATATTCCATAATCCATTTTACCCAATATACATGGAGAGTGGTTGGTACAGGACCAAGTCGTGTTTACCTTTATCCGTTTTGACCGCTGACAGCTGGCTGCAGGAGAACGTGCCATACTACACACGCCGCCTCTGTGAGGTCGCCGGACCTTACCTGCAGCTCTTCTGGGAGAAGGTCTATGACCTGGGCGTCTGGATTGCCGAGGCAACGGCGCCGCAACGGGCCTGGCTCAACCAGAAGATACCGCTCCTTCTGGATTGGGTAAGGCTGTAGGAAGACTAGGCCTGAATTTAAGATTTTCGGGAATGGCATGACACAATAATAGCTTCAGGACAATATAGCATGCCTACACTCCTAATTTCGCTTTGGCCATGGGTGTTTAGGACTAGTATCCTTATATGTAAACGTAAAATGGTCCGCCTACATTTTGTTAAGACGGAATCAAGGTATGAGCGTGTTCAACGTCATGTTTTTTCGTCACCACTTCTAAGATAATAGTTGAATGCTACGACAGTTGTTGGTGAATATGCAGATAATATAATGTGGTTGTTATCTCCAGGTAAATGCCAAGCTGCCCTGGCTCTGGGCGAGCTTGTCTTACTACCTGGGTTTGGTGTGGGGGGTAATACTTCAGTACAGCATCTGGCTGTGGGACCACGTGGTCGTCTATGCCAACCTGGCCTCCGCTTGGTTGCTGGAAAACGTCTTCACGTAAGTCGCTGTGCATGTTTTAACTTTGATATGACATGAAATAATAGATGTTTTACAAGAATAAAAAGCGAAAGGTCTTTTTCATGACAGTTTATTCTAGAGTGTACTAAAATATCCTATTGCCAGTATTGGGGCCCGTCCGATAGCTAGGTGGGTTAGAGCCCTCGCATTGAGTGCTCTGGTCACCTGAGGCTGAGTGCCTAACGGGACGTGGATCGGTGGTTCACGCCATCTGCGGCCATGTCTGTGGTCGCAGGATAAAGATCCCATATTCTTCTTCGCAAAGAGTAGGGGGTTACCCCCCGGGGACATGGCTCCACTCTCCTTTCATTCTCACATTGGCGCGATATGACCAAAAGTGGTTAAAGCGTCGTGAATATAGCCAACCAGTCAAATATCCTATTGTATCATAGTGTGTCTTTGAGAACTTGTTATTTTTGCGTTAATTACTGCTTCGTTCTTGACGTAATGTCCTGTCAGCGCATTGCACCGTGACTATACACGCCCTGGTCTCCCCTCCCACAGAGGCAGCCTGTCTCCTGAGAACATTTTGACCACGACGTCGTCCGGACTCCAAGTCCTGCAGACTTACATCCTTGCAGCCTTCCAGTGGTGCCAGCAGCTGGTCTCCGGCCCCGGCTCCGCCTCCAAGTCCTCGTAACCAAGCCGACGAGACCAGCCACGTGCCATCACCCCGCCACCGCCTTCTCTCCCGCCCGCCACCAGTGGCAGCACCAGTACCAGTAACGACCGCCTCACATTGCTCAGTAGTATACGTCAGTCTGTCTCAGTTATAAATATACCGGGATATCAAATGGTCCCCCAGCAGTTTACGCCGTCGTCGAACGACTGACTGACACAGGAGAGCTTCGCTGACAGCAGCCAGCGATAGGAGCCAGAAGGCATCAGGATCACATCGATCTCCTCTCACCGATGTCCGATCCTGGACTGATCCTTCCTTGCGATGTATCGGTAGCATGTAACAACACTGGCATGGTGCCTACGATGTCGTGAAGTTATGTTAAGAGAATGTTATATATCTCTATATATACAAATATTTCATCAGCCCACACCAACCTCCCGCTGGCCAGTAGCCCTAACACAATGCTGGCACACAGAGCGGTCGGGCCATGTTACATATATATACTGGTTGAGTTGTTCGGTGAAGCGCCGTATGATGTACGAATGTAATCCCTCAGGTTGATTTGTGAAGTTATCAGATAGCTCCCTCTTCAAAGGTCCGATCAGTGTCTGTGGCGAATGAAAGTGGTACGGTGAGAGGCAGGTTACTTAGTGAGATTCCCAGTACTTCAATATGTTTCCCAGTTTTAAGTCTTTGTGGTAATGGGTACTTATTATAATGTGTATATTCAGTAAAGACAATTCTAAACCGTCGCGGTACATGATGTAATCTTGGCGTGTGTGAAAGTTTTACGGATGTTTCGGTTCAAAGTACAAGAGATTTACTTCTCAGAGGTCCTGTAGAGAAACATTCACTGTCACAAAACCAACGTGCATTCACTTTATCAATGTCTGTTTGTTTCGTTACACGTCCTAGTTGAAGCGTGTGAACACTCGTGTGGATGGGTTTCGTGCAAGTGGAATTCTGTCTAGAATTGTTTCAACATGTTTAGTTCTTTTAAAAAGCTGTGGTCATCACAAGCCGATGGTATCAGTGAAAGGTATATTTTGTGTAATTTATTCGTAGGATATCAACAGTTGACATGGAGTTACAAAGATCTAAAATAAACAATAGTTACGAAGTGATGACTTTCTTGTTATTTAAGACTGCCATGTCCGACGCGAAGAAAGGTGAAATCCTAATAGCATATAAATAGCAAGTCCGGCCTCTGGGATCGGGAAGTCCGGACTCCGGAAGCCGGGCCTCGGGCGTCTGGAGAGACGTCGAGCTCTAGTGTTGGAAGCCCACTGAGCTAGGGTAAAACTAGGAGTCTGGGAAGTACAGTTTAAGGGTGTTGTTGAATACCGCGTCCGCTAACTCCGCGATGTCCTCCCCACGCGCTCCCGCCACGGCTTCCAACACTTGTCTGAAAGGACATGATGGTAAGTTCTAAAAGTAACTCCAAATAAATATATATATACATGTATAGTGTTAACGATCGTGGAATGGTACGCACAAATCTGACGATTAGTTTTATCCAAGAGTAACAAGGTTCAGTCCAAACTCCTCGTCGACCGGTGATGAAGGTATTTACAGCTATAATATAACGTGCGTGAGGTCGACTGGAGCGCTACATATAATCGGCATCATTAAGAGGTCTATGGACGTACATAATATGAGCGGGTTCGTTTCTATACTTGACGCAGCAACCTTCAGACCACTTTTCTTTCTTCTTGGTTGGGAAGGTGGTCTGCACGTATTTGTGACTGGCGTGGGTCTGCTTCACTTCGCACCATGGTGCATCTGCGGCGGCAAAGGCACAAGTATTGTGAACATTCTACTTCAGAAGCGGGCACGGGAAAGGTGAGTAAAATGTCCGGTCCACTTCTACGGTCCAATAAACGTGTCTGTTTAGTAACCTGCAAAACTCGCCGGGTACGGGAAAGTCTCCAAAATCTGTTTCGCTCAGCATATAGACTAAAGTTGAATGAGGCAATGACAAGGGGTTAAGTCGAGTAACAAGGTACTCACCAGTCTCTAGCATCAATCTCTCTCGAGGTATCTTGCACATGGCGTCGACATTTTCTTGGGTTCTTAAAGAACTGGAGGAATGGATATAAATAAAAATCAGGCGAAATTTAAGCAGGTGAACACAAAGGGGAACAGTGACATGCCATGATAATGAATGAATGAATGAAATGTTGGTGTTTTAGGCCACTTTTGTGCACATACAGGCTAAATTGGGCCAAGGAACCTCCCGGGACGATGAAGGATGAAGGAATGAAACATGCCCCAGATTAGGTGCCCGAGCCCGGATTCGAACCCAGGACCTATTGATCCATGATAATTAAGGACAGTCCTAGATGATTTATTGAAATTAACATCGTTGAATTATTCACGCGGTATTATAACTATTAAGATATTAAAAACGGCTTTCCCATTGGAACTAGACCTGATACTACAAGCGTTTTCTTCTGTTTGTCAAATAACGAGGAAGATATAAATTTCAAATATCCTCAAATAGTGAAAATTCATCAATAAAATCTGCTTCCATCACTTCGTCATTACACAATATTTACGCAATCGAGTTGTTCTAGGAAATTTCTACATTTGCACTGAACTAAGCATTTCTTCCAACAATGAAGAAATGCTCACAAATCGCCCATTAGAGTGTCCCTTACCATCCATTTATGCCAATATAAAGGCCCATATCAAGGAACTGGGTAAGCTCCTCTTTACTGCCTGCAAAGCAGTGTACCTGTGACAAGAAAATGACTCTTATCACATACTTTATCAATACACCTACGAGGGAACGTTGTAGCCTTGCACGCTCCTAAAAGGGCCGCTAAATCTAGCGGGAAAAAAAATCCAGTAACATTCAGAAACCACACTGATTATAAACCCAACGAAATATTATACCATAACAACGTGTCTGTTAATACGAATTCAATGTAATTGCCAAAAAAACAATATACTTACCACCCCGCCAGAAAATCGATCTCGGTTTCTCTTCATAATATCCACAAATTCCGCAGCACTATTTCTACAGTGTAGGAACATTGGTAATCGTGCCTCTTCCGCCAGGTCGAACTGCTTCTCAAAGCACCTGGAATTGAATAAGTCCAGACATTGATTATTTGATTATTATGCGACACTAGCTGTTATTATATATATACACATGACTAAGACAAAGTTACGTTAAAGAAATCATATCACATATTGTAGTCCTCTGCTATTGGCAATGACGACCGATGAGGTATATATATATGTATATTCGAACCAATTCAACACGAAACAAACAAAGGGTAACTTACTGGACTATTTTGGCACTCAGGTTTTTGTTCCACAAAAAGATACATATACCAAACCACTTCTTAGAAATAGAGACGAAGTAAAGTAAAAGCAAATCACAAACAATAAAAATTAAGACTTCATCTTACTTTATCTGCACATCTTAAGGACAAAGGTCCAACATGTCAAAATCTAAATCTAAAAAAAGACACAAGAAGATCAGTTGAAATCAAGTATAAAAGTAATGATAGCTGCTTGCATGCTTAGCATTTAACTATAGGATAACTTAAGGTTCGACAATCACTCCATTTGATTAAAAGCGTGTCACAAGTGAGAGCAATATAATTGCGAGTAAAAATTTAATAGCACTTTTGTCTCATGAATCACTCCCTTTGATTATTGCGTCATGCACAAGAAGTTGGGAGCAGATATGCAAGTACGGTATTTCAATATCAATATTTAAAATAATAAATATTAATTCAGTGAATAACATATATTACAAGTTGAAAATGAACGATTCGAATCGCTATCAAATGAACACGCGGCAATCGCTGACTGTTTACCAATAATCTCTTCATACCCAGTCCACATTCTCCAACAGCTATAATATTCTCCTTGTTGTCCTTGATGAGTTGGTGAAGGTCATTGAGGTAAGACCGCGCGTCCCCGCTCTTCTCCATTTCCAGACACCGCGTAGGATGGCATCCGACGGTACTGTACAGATTCTCTACACCAAACAAAACCAGAGTGCACAATAAATATTGTACTACAAATGTTATCTCGAGAGTACCAAATAGGGTTTCACATTCAATAGAACTAACTGATACACAGACTTTGAGCAAACTGCTTACAGTTGGCTGGAATATATAAGGAAGAAACCCACATGTACGTCGGTACGGGACACTACTTGTACCTGACAAATTTCACAAAGGGTAATCCCTAAATTAAACAGCACATACACATGAATGCATGATATACCGATATAGAAACTGTCACAATAGCAGATAGATTGTATGCCCAATTTAAATATATTTCCTCTAACAAAGTGTAACCATACAATGTCCTGATATTATCTAAATATATAATATGTATATATACATATACAAAAATAGATACCAACCATGCGTTTGAGCCAATTTACTAGCTTCACCACTTTCTTTCAAGTTTCCTCCCATGATAAATATCTGTTGAGAAAATTAACACATATCTACATCCAGAATATACATATGTATAAGTGTAAACAATTTCTTCCCAACAAATGTTATGGTTAAGTGCTTATAATTCAGTCATTCAGCTGCATACTTTCATTACAACTTGCCGGAATACTACAAAGCGTCTTACGCTGAAAATTATAATATGTTACTAGCGCTTAATTAGCAGCTGGACTACAGGTACAGTAGGATAAACTTTACAAACAGCAACACACTGATACATTTAGCGGCATGTTTGAAGAATAAAATAACAGTTCATAATACAGCACTCTCTTGCTGGTATTATGTAGGACATAATTCAATAAAATGCTACCTTTTGCATTCCAATATTCCATGCCCTCTGCACAACAGCTTGCAAATCATCTGAAAATAAAATATCATTTATTGGCACCAAACTATAATGAAGGAAGACTGAATGTAATAAACCTATTGATTTAATGACAATACATTTGGTGAATAAGACATCATGAACAAATAATAACTATATACAAATATATGTACTATCTGGCAGGGTATTATCTAGCCTAAAAACAAGACGTTACTGTTGTAAGACAGTTCTAACTGTCAGCACTATGATTTTCTTCTTGACATTGTGACCAAAAGGCTTTTGCCTGCCTGCCTGAAAACTTGCATGGCTAGCTAATACCTGGTATCCAACTCATTTCATTTTTAATACTAACATATATATACCTGCATGTTTCTTTGATCCATTGTAACAACCTTGGAATACTGGATCTATAAATGGTAAAGATTATGACATAAAAAAATGACATACATGTATATGCATTTATGAGTCACTTTCTCATAAATAGGATTCAAGGATCAACCAGTATTTATACCACTTTGAAGTTCAAATATCTGATAAAAGAAATCAAAAGTCATAAACTTATTCATGATATATTCAACCAACCAGATAACCAGGCCTGGCTCACTCTAACGACTCTCCATAGAGTGGGCCAGGCCTGGTTACCAACCGGAGAAACATTTGAAAGATCCCATTGAACTTTATCACTGGCAAACAATTCCTACCTGTTAGATTGGCAGCAATGTCTATAAAATCCAATGTTGCCATAAAATAAAAACAAATATCAGTTAGAACTGCTGGCTGTGCTGCAGTGCTGATATTTCCCAACATATTAATTGTTACCAAGATGGTCGACATTTACTGGATACAATTGTTTGATCTTGCTTTTATCAGTATTAACTATTAAGAAATATGTGTCTAATCTTTCTTGTCATGACATGACATAACTTATAAAGTCATAGACTGACAGATCTATCAGATCTTGTTATAAAGTCTTTATGTATATATAATAATTTAAATAAATATTCCGTTAATGGCACTAAGCTTAGATTATATCCCTATCAGACATATCTAAGCTTATGCTAATAAGAATAGTAATATAGTTTGACCACATAAGCTTGAGCGATAATAGGGATCAGGTCAGAAACTGCAGGATCACCATGCCCATGGTTAGCCTGAAAGTTCAGACGTTACAGTCTTGACACTTGTTCTTGTGTCAAGACTGTAACGTCTGAACTTTCAGGCTAGCCCATGCCATGGTTAGCCTCGGGAGACCCACTCTGTTCCGACCGGCGGAACAGTGGGTCTCCCGAGGCTAGCCCATGGTAAGACACAGAAACAGAGATTGAGCTAACAAGTACTATAATCAGACACTAAATGTTTTCTATTCAGTCACAGTTATCTACAAAATAACAGATCTAAACTTAACTTACCAATAAATTTATGAGCATTCTCTATGTGCCCAGCCATGTTGGTAAACAGGTAAACCACGTGTATCAGCCGACTGCGCGTTTTTTTTGGCGTTTCCGGTTTCTCTATTCTTCGCATATTTTTATCATGAATATTCAGTACGTCGCTGAACCGGAAACTGTTAGTTAAGCTGGTACCGCCGCTAAGCTCCCATTCGCTAGGTGGCGCTACGAAAGCTCCGGGGCTGCGATTTTGCTAGGGGAAAGATATACGTATGCGTGCCGCCTACAATTATCCGTTTTTCTTATATTTTCTCTCTTTCCCCGGAGCAGAAACATTTTCTCTCAACGTGCCCATCTGAGACTGAACATTAATTGTTTTCTTTTCTTTTTTCCTCGCATATTCCTGTGATTCTCGCGCCCGAAGATCTCAATCAGCTGGCCTCTTTCTATATATATAGGCCTGCGTTGCATAACTGTACGTCAGTGTCTACCTTTTTAGGTTACTAGCCGCCGCGCTCGCTCCGCTCGCGGGACGTCTAGCGTTCGTAGTAATAAGCGAAAGTAAAATATAAAATAAAATAACAGTATGACAGTATTTTGTTTTATACGTCAAATAGTAGCAGGCAGAAGGTAGACATTGGGCAGAAATAATATCGATAATCATATTGACATAAATTGAGACCGGGAGCTACGGAATAACGGGACATATATGTTAAGGATATTTAAACCCTGTGCAACTATTGTGCATCCAGTACAAAATACTCAAATTGCGGCTAAAGCACGATATATAAACGAATATCGGTCCAGTAAAACTAAGGCCCAAGCTCATGATTGAGTAAAAAAAAAGGGTTGATTGAGTTTAAAAAGGGGCTGTTTCCCGTCCGTTGTTCGTCATTTAACGTATTACTACTACCTTCAGTGGATGAAATCTGCCTGACGTCCTGGTTGGTCTATGGAATTGACGTGTAGACCGCTTAACTATACTGTAAAAAATCATATCAATTCAAATAGGCAAGGTTCCCCGGGCAGAGTTCGTTCTCTTGCTACTAATGGGAAGTTGTGGACGCGAGACAGTACGGGATTTGTTTGTTTTGATGACGGTTCGGGCGATAAGGCGTTGGGAAAAATATTATTACTGTTGGTACCAAGCCAGGTAGCCCGCCGCAGGCATGGTCATCATGCGCGATAAGCACCCGAAAGCGATATTATGCCGCGGGATAAGGTGATAAGCACCCAGCGGTTGTGCTGACACATGCGATAGCTTTGACACATCTAAGAGCGACGGCTGGATATTAATAGGTTCAAGGCGGCTGCTGTTGCCAATGGGCTCTTGCATGCCGCGGCATAGTGGGACAGACAGCTTCATTTTATTAGTATAGATTGTTTTACCAAAATATTCTCTCTTGACCACAGAATCGCGTACTTTTCTTTCACCTCTCCATATGCCCTGTTGTAGGCCTATAGTGGCACCCCTACCACTGCAGCAAGGTAGTACGTGTGTAAACCTGGGGGGGGGGGGGGGGGGCTTATCACTTATCGACCTGGACCCGCCCCTGTTTAAGGTAGGGTTATGTGTACACCACTTAGGTGATCACCGGGTTTCCATCGATTTAGGGCTATGTTTGTGATTTGCCTGCCTATCTCTTATTTTCTGAACCATTTTTTCGTAATCCACGTACGTAGGCCTACTGGTTGGGTGTCGTCTTTCCTTCACAAAGCCCCATGCATTTTGCTCGTTTTTCGTGCTCGAGTGGAATAATATCAAACTTCACGATCTATACACCTCACGACACAACATCTTGACGGTATTACGTCAGAAAAGGCCCAGCTTGTTTTACTGTGACGACCCCACATCACCAAATTCACCGCTAACTCGATCAGCCTGAGACTGCATGTGGTAACTGGTGGCTACTTAGCTATTCGTGACGCCGCATCGCATCCTCGAATAATGGAGTGAGTCGAGGGCAGAGAATAAGCCTTTAATATTTTTGTATTTTGGTTAGAGCCTCACAGCTTGCTTACCCTCTTGTTATATATAGGGTATATACACTGACCCAGGACATCCATCCCATGAACTGAATACCCGTGGGTAGTGGAATTCGTGCAGTGTGTCTAGGCTGATGTCATTGACTTCGACCATTGCCTTCCATGCAGATCGAGGCATCAATTAAGGTGGTGCGCGACGGTCTCGCTCGTCACGAGATTCGACAGTCCCATCGGGGCAACTGGAGGTGGCACCACGGGCATGATGACAGCAGAACTTCGGGTCGTCAGGCTACTTGGGATCCATCCGTGTCCTCGAAGCTGGCACCCAAGTAGCAACTGGATCATGCACGTAGTGGAGTAGGTCATATACTTCCGGTACCAGGGTGTCGTGCGGCTCCGCGCGGTTGTCCGTCGCAATATAGGATATACCCCTCTCCGCTGCTCGACACGATGAATGTGACCGGCCTAATTTTACTTTTTAATCTAATAATGAGCCCGAGTGGCCGAAACCCTAAGTGAAGCTGAAAGATGTGTCTTGTAAGGCCAGCCCATCGCGCGAATGAGCGTCGTGTGGCCGATTTGCAGGCGGAGCCAGACATGGAGCTTGAGCTCCAACACCAACCAGCCGCGGCCCCGATAGAGCGTCGTGTCAGCGAAGGCGAACTGCCACTGCTCGGGCCCATACCACCATACCTCCCGAACAGCGACGATCCACGCGACGCGCCGGCTGGGCGGACCAACAACCCCCACCGAGAACCTCGCGCGGCTGCTGTCAGAACACAGCTAGCTAGGTCATGGCCAGACTATAGGGCGAAGTCTCGTTCGCCAATACTCCCGGTTTACTTATTTTGGGGACAAAGACACGACGCACGTGTTCGGATCGAAAGAGTTTAGAATCTCTGCGCACACTGGTATCCTGACTATCCGTGACGTTGTCCCGTCGTAACAAATATTCTATTCGTCATTGTGATGGCGCAAATGAATGAAAAATATGTCGTCTATCCGTTTTGTGCAGCTACATTTCTTAAATATTTTTATTCATATCGCTAGGCCTTCCGCAATTCGCCTTATTCACGGAATCGCCATATTGACGTCAAAACGAGGCTGTGCCTGCTAACACAAACTGCGTGACTCGCCCAACGCGTGAAATCTAATGGGAGACACTGCTGCGGGTTCGCTGCGAAATAGCTCTCGGGTGATTTCAGTAATAAAATGACCGATTTCAGGCAGATGAAAAGGGTGTGTGTGTTCTGGAGCAAGTGCATGTGAAAAAGGAGGGTCTTTTGGGGCGATTATATTTGAAAAAAGTGGGGTATTTCCCGCGGCATGCAGCAAGGGTCAAATGACATGAAAGCCCCCCTATATTTTTTAACTCGCTTTCCACGTCGGCTAAGATCTTTGCGCTGTGACATATTAGTCTATGGACCTACTATTGTTTTTGCTTTTATTATGAGTATTTTTTTATTGAGTATTGAGTGAATCCTATGACCCGGACATTCTTTGCCTACTACTCATATGATAGACCCACGTGAAATTGCACGCCTATAGCCTTACAGGCTGAAAGTGCCGTTAAACCCAAACCAAATCAAACCACGTGAAAACTTGTGCACACAAGCGTTGTTGAACCCCGTGTTTTACCCGGGGAGATATTATGCTGGGTATATGGAATTATGCTGACATATTTTATCTCCTGAAAGGACCAATGTGGCAATAATTCTACCCCCCCCCCACCCACCCCCCGCCCCTCCATGCATGTATTGATTGACCGTGCCTGTGCCGTTGCATGAACTAATCGGTCTAATCTGGAAACAGTGATGACCACTTTTATGGGAGACTGTGGTTGTTGCACGAAATGCTACTCACCAGGGTCATATATCATATGCACTAGCTGTTCGCGCGAAAACTTGCAGGTATAGCCTCGTTCTCGCGTGGGAATTCCCAACATGTGAATAAGGCGAATGGACCCACCCCTTGGCGCCTGGCTCTTGCGCAGGTAGTCTGGTTCCCAGTCTCTCGCTTTGCGTAACATACATGTAACGGTGTTCTGGCTCCATAAGGAACGACACTTGAGACTGAGCTGATGGGTTTATTGAATCTTCCGTCACACGTTGTTATTGCCTCGGTGAGACAAGCGTACAAGAAAAACACCTGGAGAAAAGAAATAGATCGTCACGTGACATGATACATTTGATCGAACATGATCGAACTACCGTAACATTTTATAAGCAATATATTATGACTAGTTAGATATTTACAACATAATACTAGATTTATATCTTATCGATCACACATATATTCACCTGACTTTCATACACACACATTTACCTGGAACCACCTATGAATTGGTTGACTTGTACCAGTCAGACCGTCCTTTCCGTGTGTTCATTTGTCAGTCAATGCCGAATTGGCTTCCCGCGCCTTTCTGGCACGTGACTGTCATTCACACTCGCTAGGGGTCGTTGCCTACACTACTTTGGTTTAGGGGTCATGACGACGACTAGATGTGCCACCGAAGCCTCGGTCACACACACCCTCACAGCAGGGAAGGTCGTCCCGACATTCAACGAAATAACCCCTACAAATTACACCAGATTAAATCATACGACTAAAACAAGTCTGCTTGCAGCAAATCCTGCAAGCACTGCCGGAGAGCATTTTTCTGCTTCTCTACCCGATTATGTGCTTGCTGCATAAAAACAAAAGTTTCCGGATCGTACCTAGCAGGCCGAGTCCGAGTCCGAGTAGACCTTCGAGGCAAAACCTGCGGACCCTGTTCATCACTGGAAACTTCACTATGTACATCACCATCCACCGCTTGCCTGTTACCGTCCCCATCTTCAACGGACTCTGTCTCCACAGCACCCGCCTCCTCCTCCACTACCGGGGTCTGTGCACCAGGCACCACTAGCCGTGGCACTGGACGCGGTTCGTCCTGACCTTCAGCCCGCTCGACATCCGGAACAGAACCTGGAGTCTTTTCCACTGAAGCTAAACGCCGTGGTACGGGCACTGGGGTCAGGGATAACCTGGGAGTCGGTATGGGACTGATCCGGGGGCCAATAGGTGTACGAGGACTACGATGGACGGGCTCAATGGGTTTCAATAGGGATGGAGAGTATGGGCCAGGACCTAATGGAAGAATGGTCTCTTCTTCCTCATCACTTTCTTCAACGCAGGGACCAGCCAAAGCTTGTTTAGGCTTTGTTTCCCTGCAATGAGTCAGTGGTACCTCTTCTCGACGTTCCTGCCTAACAGCTGATACTAGATCATCATTGCATCCGATCGGGAGTAACATGTTTCTGTGCAGAACTCGAGACGCGCCCTGACTATCTTCTCGTTTAACTTCAAAGACCGGAATGTCTACATCAGGCTGGGACACTACATTAAACACCGGTTCAAGCCAACGATCTGCCAACTTGTGTGTGCCGGTGAACGCCACATTACGAACAAGCACTCTGTCCCCAGGTAGCACGCTAGCACCCCGGATCTTGAGATCATAATTGGCCTTCTGGTGACCCTTCATTACGCCAGACTTTTCAGAAGCCAGCTGGTATGCTGTTTCGAGGTTTTGGCGCAACTTGGTTACGTAAGAACCAGGATCCTTTTGTCCGGCCGGACGCAACTCATCCGTACCCAACAACACATCCACAGGGAGCCTAGGGTGTCTGCCAAACATTAGAAAAAACGGAGAATAACCCGTCGTCTCGTGTTTCGTCGCATTATATGCCTGCACCATTGACGGGACGTGACTTTTCCAGTCAGCCTTCTGGGCCGGTGAGAGAGTCCCTAACATATCCAGGAGCGTCCTATTAAATCTTTCACACTGCCCGTTGCCACTAGGGTGATACGGGGTTGTGCGTGACTTCTTCATTCCCGCTAACTGACACAGTTCAGCTATGGTCTTAGATTCAAAGTTTCGGCCCTGATCCGAGTGTAATCGACTTGGGAACCCGTAGTGAACAATAAAGTTCTCATAAAGAACCTTTGCAGTCGTGTACGCTGTTTGGTTGCGACACGGGAATGCTTGCGCATACTTGGTGAAATTATCGGTTACAATGGAGCCCGACACAGGTAGAACCCACGGCGGTTCTGACACTGAGTAGTCCTGGTCTGAGGACAGCCCTCTCGGAAAGAGGGGGGAATGTGTAGCAGTGAGTCAAACCATTCCTACTAGCCTCGGCTAGAGGGATCACCCCTTTAGCCGAAGAGGTAGAGTGGTTGACTTGATATCGGGAGATCGTGAGTTCGACTCCCGCTGGGGACCAAACCGGCCCCCGCCGTTACATACATGTCATGCCTACGTCACAGATAGTCAGGATACCAGTCTGCGCAGTGAGTCTAAACTCGTTCCAATCAAGTGCTTCGTTTGTTTGTCTCCAAAATGAGTAAACCGGAAGTCTAGGCGAACGAGACTGTATAGCCCTATTCCCATGGATTCAAAAAGGTCACCGTGCGCGTCAATAGCGGTGGTCCAACGCCAGCGGCGCGATCTTGGCACACTGCCGCAGCCTTTATAGCGCAACATAAAAATACAAGATGTGTAACTGGATTATAAGCCAAACTTAATACAAAATAATTAAAGGCTTCATTAAAGTCAAGCCAGGTCACACACTTAATGAAAGGCTTAATAAAATAATTAATGGCGTAATGAACAGCCAAGCCTTTTACACACTGCACATTTTGACCGCGGAATGTTTGAGTTGCTCTCGCCATTTTTGTTACCGCGGAGGCACGTGAAACCGTGACGTCACTCGCTGTTTGAGGAATTCGCAAAAGTGCGGGTGCAGGGCTAAATTTAGAACGTTATTTTAGCTTTCTAGTGTTTTAAAGACGAATTTTTCATTGCATATTCCCAAAGTTCTGCGCTTCATCGAATCCAAATATTCTAACGTACACCTCCCATAGCGATGTTTGGTGAAATTGGTACTCATAGGCTTTAGAATAAACCTCGAAAGAAATTGACTTATAGCTGCCTATACTTCAACATGGAGCACGTGTGTTTGCTGGTTCTCAAAACTGAAGTCTCGCGGCCCGATCACGAGAACTGTATAACCCCATATGGTGGCATATTTGTGCCACTCGCTGTCTAACATTTTCGCCTCTCACAAAAAAGGGCGCGCACGCGAGAACGCGATGGCGAGGACGCGAGAAGGCTAGGGCGAGAATACGAGATCGAGATTTATTACACGGGGACACTTGGGGCTTGTTCGATTTATCTGAAACCGACGGGAAACCGAAACCGTCTTTGACAGTTCCGCGGAACCGAAACCGTCAAACCGGCTCTCTCGATAGTTTCGCGGTTTCGGTTCTTCTCCTGTCGAACATTCAGTTCGGCAAACCGGTTTGTTTCATGTAAATCGAACAGGCCTTTGGAGTTTCCGGGGTTTCAAGTATGGTGAAGCATAGCAAATTTTGATCTTTTTGTAAAGTCATTACTAAGGACCAGATCTCCTACCGCCTGACTAATAGCCCATCTGGGATCAGGAAAGAAACGTTCGCACTTTTGTACTTGGGCGTTATCGTGAGTCACGTCATGACAGGACTTACACATGATGCGATGACGTCAAGGCTCAAAATGAGTCATTACTCTGTTACAAGTCATAGCGACTTCCGCGTCATTTGAGGGCTGTCAAGAGGATCGGCATGGTCACAATCTGATTATCAATTGAGGCTCTATCAAAGTCCACGGTTCATGATTGATATCTTTATTAGGGTACAGGCTCGATGTATACGTGGCGCATGGTGTGGAAAATGAAGTTCCCTCTTCATTTGTTGGTTACGGGTTGAAAAGTTCCGCCTTGAAGTTCACTCAAGTGTTTTCCGCCCACGTGCTTTTATGTTATTGTTGGTTTATTATTATTACAGGAATTGCTGACAAAGATGACGAAGAGTTTATTCTCTTGTAAACCTCTTTTGCTTTCGGTTTTGACATTGCTGGCCTTTGATAACTATAGTAGCGGCACCTTTGCAAGTGAGTTATTGTCCAACTTACTGATGTTGAGACGCCGACGAGTAATTAATTACAGTTACCAGAAAAACGACGTAATGTGGGTCGTTATCTTACTCGTCAAGCTCGTGTAACATTTTCATGTTCGACGCGAAGAAAGGTGAAATCCTAATATCATATAAATAACAAACACTTGTGTTGAAGTCTTGACCTCTGGGATCGGGAAGTCCGACGTCGATCCGGGGAGGGCGTATAGCTACAACTAGGAGTCTGGGAAGAATAGTTTGAGGGTGTTCTTGAATACCGCGTCCGCTAACTCCGCGATGTCCTCCCCACGCGCTCCCGCCACGGCTTCCAACACTTGTCTGAAAGGACATGATGGCAAGTTCTAAAAGTAACTCCAAATAAATATATATTTAGTGTTAACCATCGTGGAATGATATGCACAAAACTGACGATTAGGTTTATCCACGAGTAACAAGGTTTGGTCCAAACTCGTCGCATACCGGCGACGAAGGTAAATACAGCTATAATATAACGTTCGTAATGTATACTGGAGCGCTACATATAATCGGCATCATCGGCATGCGAGGTCTATGGACGTACATAATATGAGCGGGTTCGTTTCTACTCTTGACGCAGCAACCTTCAGACCACTTCTCTTTCTTCTTGGTTGGGAAGGTGGTCTGCACGTATTTGTGACTGGCGTGGGTCTGCTTCACTTCGCACCATGGTGCATCTGCGGCGGCAAAGGCACAAGTATTGTGAACATTTTATTTCAGAAAAAATGTCCGCCCATGGAGTTTTGTTAAATATATGCGTCTATCTCGGAAAAGGAAAAGGCTAAAAACGTGTCTGCTTAGTAACCTGCAAAACTCACCGGGTACGGGAAAGTCTCCAAAATCTGTTTGGCTCAGCATATAGACTAAAGTTAAATGAGGCCACGACAAGGGATTAAGTCGAGTACCAGGGTACTCACCAGTCTCTAGCATCAATCTCTCGAGAGGTATCGTGCACATGGCGTCGATATTTTCTTGGGTTTTCAAAGAACTAGAGGAGTGAATATAAATAAATGAATATCAGACGAAAAGAGAATAATAATACCAAGGGGAACGATCATTCCTTAAAATGCCATGATAATGAAGGACAGTCTTAGATGATTTATTGTAATTAACATCGTTGAATTATTCATGAGGTATTATAAACATTAAGAGATTAGAAGCGGCTTTGCCATTAGAACTAGACCCGAGACGTTTTTTTTGTTTGTCAAATAAGGAAAAGGATATAATCTCAAATATCCTCAAATAGTGAACATTCATCATTAAACTCCGCTTCAATCCCTTCGTCATTACACAATATTTACACGATGATTTGTTCTAGGATATTTCGACATTTGTATTGAACGAAGCATTTCTTCCAACAATGAAGAAACGCTTACAAATAGTTCATTAGAGTGTCCCTTACCATCCATTTATGCCAATATAAAGGCCCATATCAAGGAATTGGGTAATTTCCTCTTTACTGCCTGTAAAGGAGTGTACCTGTGACAAAAAAAGAGAGATCACATCACATACTTGTCAACACACCTGCGAGGGCACGTTGTACCCTACCACGCTGCTACAAGTGCCAATAAACCCAGTCGCAAAAAAAGGTACATTTCCGAAAACATACACTGCCTATAATAAACTCAACAAAATATTATTCCATAGCAACGTGTAAACTGCTAATAATAATTCAATGTCATTAAAACAGCAAATAAAACAAAATACTTACCACCCCGCCAGAAAATCGATCTCTGTTTCTCTTCATAATGTCCACAAATTCCGCAGCACTATTTCTACAGTGTAGGAACATTGGTAATCGTGTCTCTTCCGCCAGTTCGAACTGCTTCTCAAAGTACCTGGAAATGAATAAGTTCAGACATTTGTTGTTTGAGTATTATGCAAACCTATGCTACAGAAATCATACTGCTTATTGCAGTTATCTTCTATTGGCAATAAAGACCGATAAGGTATATATATCTATAGTCGAACCAAATGAACACGAAACGCGTTAAAAAACACAGGTTAACTAACTGATCTAATTTGGCACGCGGCTTTTTGTTCGACAATAAATACATGTACTACTTACTACTTACAAATATGGACAAAATAAAATCAAATCACCAACAATAGAAATATAGACTTACTTCATCTGCACATCTTTGGGGCAAAAGTGCAACCTGTCAAAATCTGAGACAAAAACACACGTAGAGAAGTTGAAATCAAGTGCTTAAAATTAAAATACCGGTATAGGATAACTTAAGGTTCGACTATCACTCCCTTTGATTAAACGTGTCACATGCACAAATGAGGGTAAAGTGTGAGCAAAACATGAGAGAACAAATTTAATAGCACTCTCGTGCGAGTCTCATGAATCACTACCTTGGGTTATCGCGTCACAAAAAGACAGGAGCAGATATTCAAGTACAGTATTTCAATGTCAATGGTTAAATATATAAACAGTAAGTGAGTGAAAAACAGATTACAATTTGAAAATTAACGACTCGAATCGCTATCAGATGAATAAGCGACAATCGTTGACTGTTTACCAATAATCTCTTCATACCCAGTCCACATTCTCCAACAGCTATAATATTCTCCTTGTTGTCCTTGATGAGTTGGTGAAGGTCATTGAGGTAAGACTGCGCGTCCCCGCTCTTCTCCATTTCCAGACACCGCGTAGGATGGCATCCGACGGTACTGTACAGATTCTCTACACCAAACAAAACGAGAGTGCACAATAAATATTGTACTACAAATGTTATCTCGAGAGTACCAAATAGGGTTTCGCGTTCAACACACATATACAGACTTTGAACAAACAGATTACAGTATGGCTGGAGCATATAAAGGAAGAAATACACATATATATACTGCTACTGCGCTACTGTAGGTTGTAACTGACAACTTTCACAAAGTATCTACAATTAATCTCTACAATTAACAGCACATACACATGAATGATATAACGGTTATAGAAACGGTAAACGATAGCAGATAAGTTGCATGCCCAATTTACATATTTGCAGCCTATGATGGACACAAAACTGTAAAAAATGTTCTGAGATTATCTAAATATAAATATACATAATATATATATAAATCAAAAACATATGCATATAAAAATAGATACCAACCATGCGATTGAGCCAATTTCAGAGCTTCACCACTTTCTTTCAAGTTTCCTCCCGTAATAAATATCTGTTGAGACAAAAAACAGACACATCTGTTTGTAATTACCCATACTGGGTTTGACCATGAGTATCAATTACTATACTGCCCAGTATATACATATACGTGTCAACATGTTAGCAGAATGCAGGTCGAATAAAATTTACGTATAGAATACACACTACCGTAATACATTTAAATAATGTATAATTTAAGTAATAAATTCAATGAAATGCTACCTTTCGCATTCCAATATTCCATGCCCTCTGCAAAACAGCTTGGAAGTCATCTGGAAATAAATTATGTTTTTTAGCACCAAAATATGATGAAGGAAAAAATTAGTGTAATAAACTAATTGCCTTAACGACAGCACATTTGTAATGCCAGTATGCAAAACATCATGAACATTTAATAACTACTACATTATGTAGTATTCCGGCTCATCTCACTGTCATACTAACATACCTGCATGTTTCTTTGATCCATGGTAACAACCTCTGAATACTGGGTCTAAAAATTGTAAAGATTATGACATAAAAAAATGACATATATGCATTTACGAGTCACTGTCTTAGGCTTCAACAACCAAAAAATATTCATAACATCAGGCTTAAATTAAACATCTCATAAGAGAAATTAAAGTCATATAAAGTTATTCATTATATATTCAACCAATCAGAAAAGCAAGTGAAAATACCATTGAAATGGTTCACTGGCAAACAATTTACTTACCTGTTAGATTAGCCCCAATGTCTATAAAATCCAATGTTGCCATGAAATAAAACAAACATTGGTTAGAACTGCTGAACAATATATTTATTTTTACAACGTCCATTCAGTTACGTCCATCCCGATCTCCCGGCTGGCCAAGTATGCCAGTGGGGGGGGGGGGGGCGCTTAAGAGACAAACTTTGACTTGGCCCATATATAAGTCGCATCGGTGTACAAGTTGCATCCCTCGACTGCAAGGAAAAATGGTGCGACTTATACACCGGAAATTACGGTATATACGCTAAATCTATCTTGTCTACTGTATTACATTATCCAACTGTGGGCATCTGAAATTCATTATTCACGGAGAAACATGCAGTATGAGATTTCATTGCATGGGTATACACATAAGTTTTTCATAGATTGAAGCCATACACATGATACAGTCTGCAAATCAATTTGTCTGCAAATGTAGCATGTACAGTGAATCACTTGATAGAGTTTCATGACATCTTGTGTCAGTCAGTCATATATCAGAAAAAAACAAAAACAATAGCTGCAAATATCAACAGAGTGCCCTGTATATCAATACCCCTACACACTTTTCTAATCAGGGTTTATGACATAAGTTTAAAACTAATACTCCCTCAGTTCACAGTTCAAGGCTCTTAAACTACCCAATACACAAGTAAAGACATTGAGGGACCAGTGGGCATGCTGGTTACATTTGGCAAAGAGGTGCCACCCAGGTCTTGACACTTGAAATGAACTTTTTTTGTCTAAAATGGGCCCTGATCTAAACCAGGCCTGATATGTATACTATATGACACAATGTCTACAATGGTAACACTAACAGTCAGATGTTGAGAGTGGTTCCCATATTTGAAGTAGCTTCTGGTTTTATCGATTTAGCACCTTGTATCAAAGGGGTTGCAAATATTGTCAAAAATTACAAGACATATATATATGTAAAAATATATATCTCAACCATCTCCTGACTGACTAGAATTTACGGTACAGATTGTACCCATTGGTCATGTGCCTTACAGACCAGTACAAATACCTATTACATTTTAAATCAACAGTATGCTTATTTACCGCCCAAAAGAATATGACATGATTCCCTGCATTATCAAGTTATACATCATTGGCCCGTCCCTGGGCCAGTTCCAAACCTTTCCCAGCTACAGCAATTCTGATAGGTATGCATGCTACATCTTTTATCGCATAAAAATTCAAATGACACATTTTATTGAGCTGTGAAGGGACATGGGGATGCAATGTGCAAATATAGTGAGCAGCCTACACAATATTTTATTTAAATTAATGTTCCATAATTTTTTGATGTCCCATAATTTTAAGGAGCTCTGGGACACTAGCTGGGAACCACCCACTGGCATACCTATCAGAATAACTGCAGCTATATTACAAAGGCTACAGCCAACACAGGCATAGCTCTGACATCAAAACCCCACCAAGGTGAATTTAGGTTTTGATGAGTACATTTTCGATGTAGAAATAAGCATGGCAGCATATGCAAACACAACTCGAGTCAATGGTTTATTTTTTACATATTAGTAGGGATCTGGGAGGGGTAAATGGCGCAATGCAATACTGGCATATTTGAAAAATTTACATTCAACATTAACGCTTAAATTCTGACACTGAGAATCTAAAAAAGCTACATCGACACAGATTTTTAGAAAAACATTAGACTGAACCAAAAAGCGGCAAGGAATGTCGTAAAAGACATACAACATGGAAAATTTTGAAAAATTGATACTGCTCACTGGACTACTGTACTGGAATATTAATATTTGTGCATATTTTGTCAGCAGTCGATCCATTTCAGAAAAGTGCCGGGAGTAAGAATAATCAAGTTCATAGATAGCAAAAAGGCAAATATGTTATCAGCAGTTTATAGTTCAGATATTTTATGCCAGGATCTAGCTTTCGAAAGAGACTATATCAAAATATGTTGCGCTATTCAATACCTTTGCCGTACCAATACCTTTACCTTTGCTAATGCAGGTTCAGCTAAAGTTTGGTAGAGGCAGCAATCACACTATTCTACATAACATTTACAGTATAGGCCATGCACTTTGACTGTAGTCTATTTTAACTGCTGGATGATTTGACTGTGGAAGTGTGGAGGGGAAGGAGATGTCGGCCTAATATTTAGCTGGAGAATGGGACCCCATCTCATTACTCCATGCAGGCAGCCAGCTCATCAAATCCTGGGATGCCCAACCCTGTCTTTCGCCCCGCTGGAGGTGATGTAGCTGAGATGATGTGGCTGACGGCGCGCTGCTCTGTGTCACACTCACAGTGACACCCATTTCCCATAGCTCGCCCCAGCTGCCATGTTTCAGCTGATTAATGAGAACAACCAGATATTTAAATCCAGCCAATTGTATCCATTTACAACTTCTCGTAGGCTTAGCCCTGTAACCTGGTAACATGGCCCACCGGACTGCGGCCGGTGGGCCATGTTACAGCGTACAGCCTACAGCCGTACAGCCTACAGTACAGAGCTACAACTTCTCTGAAACTTGCTTGTCACTTGTGCACCGGAAATGTCTGACATCGGGCAGAGACATGACCTGATCCAAAGTGAAAGCATTTTTATGATTCGTTAAACTGTTTGCTATTCGTTGACAAGTGAATCAACACAATTTATTCACAAAATAACATAAGAAACTGACCAATAAATTTATAAACATTCCGTATGGGCGCAGCCATGCTGGTAAATCATCACTCTCTGCCTTCGACTCACTCCGCTAGGGCTCCAAAAGCTAGCTTGCGGAGCGCCACCGTGCGGGGAGCTTGGTAAATCATGTGTATCAGCCGACAGATGGTAGCTAGAAGAAAATACGATAACGGAAGAAAAGGCAAATACATGTATTTCACATGCTAGCAATTAAGCTTCACACTTTATTATATTCTTTTTAATGATAAACAGAAGGATGCAAATGCCGGCGAAACACATGTATCTATGTGGGAGTCGCATTTAGCGTACTTATTACAGCGGACATCATTCGACTGCTCTGGTTGTGGCGCCACCTGCTGCACTTCCGCCGTCGGCGCGGCGTCTTCGAAATAATAGGTAAATTCCGCGTGAATATATTCTTTTGTTGCGAGATATTGTCCTTATGTAACAACCAAGTTAACAATATATCGTTATTCCGGAGACAATAAGCCTTCATTCCGAATGCAATACGTAACGTTTGTCGGGGACCGGGCCGAAGTCAAAGATGATTATAGTCGTCATCCAAAGACTGACGATGAGATAGGCCTGGCTATGACCAGATCATGGCCGATGACTCCGCTGTTAAGCCTGTATTACTGTAGAGTGTAGTCGTGTAGATAACCCCGAGCCAAGGTATCCACTGAGAAACTGTTCCTGGGCGTGGGGTCCTGGGCTCGCGTTAGCATTCGCCAATAGCCATTTGGCGAGAAAATTCGGGATTTGGCGATAAGAACTTCCTGGACACTCGCCAAAATGGCGAATATAAAATTTAACTAGAAACACATTTTTATTCATGTTTTTTTCAACAAATGGAACCAGAAAATCCTCGAACACATAAGCTTATTTGGCTAATTTTGGCTAATGTTTTTCCACGGAATTAGCCAAATTGGCTAATGAAAAAAATATCCTAGCGCGAGCCCAGGGGTCCATTGGGGCTACGCTGTAGACTGTCAGTGAGACAGACACTGTTCATACTAGAAATCAGTCATAGTCCATAGACACCACATAGTCATATAGCCCCAACCTTGTGGCGTTGTTGCCTTGTCAGGCAAGCAGGGAGGTACGACTGGACGCCTGTTAAAACTGGCACGTAACGGGACTAATAGTCATAGTGAGTAGTGTCACTCACTGTCACCAGGAGCACATTCACAGTCCAGTGTCGGACAGACTAAAAGTGTAAAGATGTTTTCACTGCTGTTCACGTTAATTTATCGATATATGGTATAAATACGAACTAACATTGTTTAAGAACAAATGGAGACATCACCGACTGCCCAGGACGGTTGAATTACATGGTCGGACAGATCAGAATAAGGGTTGTAGGCAAGACGGGCATGTGAAGATTTCGACTGCGATCTCTTGCTATTCGAGGCAGCATTGTTCAGCAGTGACACTGAGCCAACAACCTGCATGCACTGATCATGCTGATCAATGCGAATAATAACTGCATGGTAGCTTTCGTTTTTAGGCCCCAACAATATAACATCGGAAAACTGTGCACTCTTATGTTTTATTTTATTTATGTCGGCCATGTATTCTTCGGGGTCAATGAAAGTCATTTTGGGGCCGAGTTTGGAGCCGAAAGAGTTTCTCTTGGCAATGCTAATTATTTAAGGATTGGTTCATGCCCTGATCGTCAAGCATTACCATTACTAATAACAACCTGCCTTAAATGCAAGGACGGGTGAGTTACTGACATAATAATTAATTTGCACATACAGCGGCGTTTCTCGTAGAAGTTTTGTGTCTTAATTTTCAGGGGAACCAAAATGAAACTAAGAAGAAGTTTATCATGTTGGTGGTCACCAACTGAAACTTAATGCTGTGTGATTTATAAATAATTATACATATATATGCAATTTTCTTGGTTATAACAACGGTTATAAACTAGTTTGTGTTTATTTTAGGATACAGTGGTTCAACAAATACTATGGTATTCTGTGTTAGATTACACTAAACAATGAGCGCATCCAGGTTTGGGAATTGACCGTCATACGTATCATTTATATGCCTTGATGGATCTTTTTTAACACAGAATCACATGAGCTTTTTACTTGCTCCGCTTGCTTCCCCCTTTACCCAAACATGACGAGTTAAACTGGTCAAGGGAGGAAAGAAAAAAATTCGGAGTCATACATTATAAAAAGGTCTTAGATTTTTCGATGATGCGATTGTTTAGATCAACTGTAATTTTCTTTCAATGAAGAAGTCATGAAGAGCGTGAACGCAAACAACTTCTGGACTCTGCCCTCGGGGACTATGAAGGCTGACAACAATGCAACCGGAAGCCACAACTCCGCGACATCCTTCCCTTCAGCCAGCCGGCCGCGGACGTCCCAGGATAACGATAATCTAAGTCTTCATCCACCGAGAAAGCTTATTCCTGTCTGTTGCCCAAGGACCCTGAGGGTGCCAAACATCACATACCCTGGTGATGTAGACTTGCCCCTTACACCGACCCATTCCCGGCACCTCACACTGCAGAGGAACAAAGCTTGTCCCGATAATCTGTCGCCATTGAATCGCAGTAGTCGATTGGAAGAGGCACCGCGACAGAAAGCGGCTCCACCCTCTGATAATGCTGACGGTGTCTTGTCGTATCAAAGAACCTGGAAAAATCTTGAAATTAGAAGTAAGTTTAACAACATACTAGGCTTACGATTTGTTGGGTATATACATCTTAGGTCCATATATAGGCAACGATTTTTATAGGTATGCGTCCTGCGTCATTTGTCGCGCACAAATTTCAAATGGCGCATTTCATTGAGCTGTGAGGGGACATGGTGACGCATTGTAACTGTATAATGAGCAGGTTATGCAATATTTCATTTAAGTTAATGTCCCATTATTTTCTGGCGACAAATCCAGGAAGCTCAGTTAAAGAATACAACAATATAACATCGGAAAACTGTGCACTCTTATGTTTTATTTTATTTATGTCGGCCATGTATTCTCCTTTCATGAATGAGGAGGGCCGCATATAAATTCGCCAGGGTCAATGAAAGTCATTCTGGGGCCGAGTTTGGAGCCAAAAGAGTTTCTCTTGGCAATGCAAATTATTTAAGGATTGGTTCATGCCCTGATCGTCAAGCATTACCATTACTAATAACAACCTGCCTTAAATGCAAGGACGGGTGAGTTACTGACATATTAATTAATTTGCACATACAGCGGCATTTCCCGTAGAAGTTTTGTGTCTTAATTTTCAGGGGAACCAAATTGAAACTAAGAAGTAGTTTATCATGTTGGTGGTCACCAACTGAAACTTAAAGCTGTATGATTTATAAATAATTATACATATATATGCAATTTTCTTGATTATAACAACGGTTATAAACTAGTTTGTGTTTATTTTAGGATACAGTGGTTCAACAAATACTATGGTATTCTGTGTTAGATTACACTAAACAATGAGCGCATCCAGGTTTGGGAATTGACCGTCATACGTATCATTTATATGCCTTGATGGATCTTTTTTAACACAGAATCACATGAGATTTTTACTTGCTTCGCTTGCTTCCCCCTTTACCCAAACATGACGAGTTAAACTGGTCAAGGGAATAAAGAAAACAATTCGGAGTCATACATTATAAAAAGGTCTTAGATTTTTCGATGATGCGATTGTTTAGATCAACTGTAATTTTCTTTCAATGAAGAAGTCATGAAGAGCGTGAACGCAAACAACTTCTGGACTCTGCCCTCGGGGACTATGAAGGCTGACAACAATGCAACCGGAAGCCACAACTCCGCGACATCCTTTCCTTCAGCCAGCCGGCCGCGGACGTCCCAGGATAACGATAATCTAAGTCTTCATCCACCGAGAAAGCTTAATCCTGTCTGTTGCCCAAGGACCCTGAGGGAGCCAAACATCACAAACCCTGGTGATGTAGACTTGCCCCTTACACCGACCCATTCCCGGCACCTCACACTGCAGAGGAACAAAGCTTGTCCCGATAATCTGTCGCCGTTGAATCGCAGTAGTCGATTGGAAGAGGCACCGCGACAGAAAGCGGCGCCACCCTCTGATAATGCTGACGGTGTCTTGTCGTATCAAAGAACCTGGAAAAATTTTGAAATTAGAAGTAAGTTTAACAACATAATAGGCTTACGATATGTTGGGTATATACATCTTAGGTCCATATATAGGCAACGATTTTTATAGGTATGCGTCCTGCGTCATTTGTCGCGCACAAATTTCAAATGGCGCATTTCATTGAGTTGTGAGGGGACATGGTGACGCATTGTAACTATATAATGAGCAGGCTATGCAATATTTCATTTAAGTTAGGCGCTGTGCCCAACAGGGCTTGATCCGCGTTGGCTTTGTTGGCTGATATATCAGAATGCGATATCAAGATAGAGCCTCGGAGAACGCGCCTTTACGTTTTTCAACCGGTCCAATCACCTCTTCCCTATATTGTGTCTTGTGTGCATGTGAATGGAAATCGACAAGATTGTGAAAGTGGCGAACCGGAAGCCTTAGTGTTCTCGATCCGAGGTATTGTCGGCCAACTTGTGGTCAAATAGATTACAGTGTACTGTAAATTGAGTTGCCACACTTTGAACCAGTGCAATCGCGTGATATACACCCCGTTTACCTTCAGCGATACTGGGATTTGATGGTTTCTTCGATGGCACGGACTTCTCGCGTTTGCTGAGGTATGAAGCCCGAAACAGAGACATCATTACGCTGCTGAGGTATGGAATTCATTGGCATTTGAAGCCTTCTTTACGCGCTAATTAGCTAAACCGGGATAATGAGATGCAACCACGCATGCTCCGGAAACGAAAACTCCACAGCCCAACATAAGACTGTAATTTTCATTGTAGGATTCCTAATAGTTACATGAGGAATCGCTGAACATAATGGGTTCATCCTCTGCAGTACATTATGTGCTCTTACAAAGTTCGGCTAAATCGGCTGTTTCTACCAAATCTATGCAACCCAATTTTATTAGTCGTATATTAATAATATGTACTTGTATATATATCGACTTACGAAAGGTTAAGTTCATTCACCTGTCTTTTTTTATAACACATGTGCATTGACTCGTGTTGTCAATGCATTGTGTCGCCAATGGTAAATTGCAGAGTGAATATAGAGTAAGATAAACGTAACATATTTGGCTTTTTTTTTCAATTACGGTCAAAACGGAAATTTAATATGAGTTTGAACTATTAAACATATAAGTGTATCTGCACAATATAGGTAATCAATGAGGTTTCGGCATGTTTGTTATTGGCGCCAAGAGAAAAAGAGGTGGTGCTGGTTTAGCAAAACTGGGTAGGTGGTCTCATTTTGCGTGGTCGGAACAAGCCAGCCAATGAACTAACGTCTTCTGGTCACCTGATTCGCAGTCACAAGCAGCTGTTGATTGCATTCATGAGCGGTCAAATCAGCCAATAGAGTCGCGTCTTCTGGAGTCAAAGCAGCAATTATCTTCTAGTCAAGTGGTTAGTAACGAAACCGGCGATCCTGTGACAAATAGTAGAGCATGACGTCATTTACGTGCCATCTTTTGTATATCATATAACTGGGTACATAGTTTATATAGTAGGCGGTTATGTGACCACAATGGCAGTACGTATCGGTGGTCAAATTTATTCGCTTACTATGACCACACAGATAGCCCTAAGCTGGTTTGATGGGTGTTGATGACATGATGTGGCACACAAAGGTTAAACCGCGCCATGTAACTTGGTAAATAATAACTTGGAATGGAGCACATTTAAGAGTAGTGACAACTAGGAGGACATAGTCTTCGCCACAGTGGGATCACAAACATTTGGACATACGCTAAATGGGTGTTTCAGGGTGGATGTCTAGAGGGTTCGAGCCGGGACCTCCATCCCTAATTTGTTGTGGATTCCTTTCTCTCTTTATTTTTGATGGTTTGGTTTATTCCAGTTCAGCAATAGGCCCGAGGCCCTCGTGTCGACAGATACATGTAACATACACGACGCACATTACAATTTTATTCAGTTATAAATCTTACTAGTTCAAACGCCCTGTATACAAATTCTGCTAGCTTATTTATTACCGTTGAACTTTATTTTTGATACGCCCCCATATCGTAAGCCTTTTCATGGCCTCATTCCAGCCAATGTGGACCTCGCCTTCAATATTGTGAATCCGCTTTTACATTATTGAGTGACGCTTGCTTTAAATAAGCTCAGTAGGTCCATGATTTCATATACAGCCCGCGGCAGCTAACTTGAGCAAACACAACACAGCAAAATGCAAATGATGTCAGCCTATATCAACTGGGGGGCCAGGGAGGCGCGGCCGCCTGACATGGCCTTCGCGCCGGGACCTGAATTGCTAATGCGACGGGCTTAAGAAGTCCTAAGTGTCCCTAAAACAACACAAATGTATGCAGCTGGGCACCGTGAAATGACAGGCAAGGCCATGCCTCCCCAAAACAGCGGAAGCTATAGAGACCGAGGGATAGAGACGCCGTCATAATTTGTCCACCCCCCATCGGTTTGCCGACGCTCCCCCCCCCCCTCCTCTCCTTTTTGTCATGCTGTCAGCGACACCCACTCAAGATAGTGAACGAACAAAGAGCCTTTTTCCAAACATTTTATTGACTGTAGGAAGTTGACGGCTAGTATTTTATGCAGCCGTCTTTCTTTTCTGGATTGCCGTCCCTCGGAGCAGTCGCAAACGTGATTACTGCAGCATATTCTCCGCGTGGTATTGTCCGTTGAGTCAAAGAGAAACGATAATTGCTTCAAACTTATAAAAAAGGCATTAAACATAGGGCCTACATGTACAGGATACGTAATATCGTATGTAAGAGAAAAGCCTATAAGTACTCGTTGGCAGTCTACACAGTATTGACAGTCTGACACTGACAAAGGAGCACTTGGATCGATACGCAAGGCTATGTTCGAATGTTCGATTGGATATCCCGTGAATGGAACATAAATGTGTGTCATACGTGTATACATCTAAATACCTTACAAACTGCTGTCTTCGCGAGTCTTCAACCAATGATGCCTGGGTTGATCCCCGGCGTAGTGGAGTCCTAATGACCAGGGATTACCGGATTAGCCATTGACTGTTTTGTTGGATACCTGGAGAGACAGTAATTGTAACTGCCGACCGCAGCAGAGATATCAGTGACAAATCTCAGTCTGGTATTTATGGTGACGTGGCAATGGATTTACTGCAAGTGTGAGACAGTGTGGGCAAACATGAAACTTATGTTCCAAACCCTTGGCTATGTATGGACATTGTTGAGTGTGTTAAATACTGGTAGGCCGGCCACAGAAGAGGCCCGCCAAGCTCCCCTCTTAAGATAGGCGGCGCCACAGTATGGAACAGGATAGCCTCACACCTACCAGCGAGCAAGTCTGGCGGCGTAATAGGTCACCTGGTATTCATTATATGTTTTCCTGGGCGCCGTTGGAACTAGCCTTGTGTTGAGTCATTTCGATATTGCAGAACGTCAGGGCATTTGTGCCTGGCATTTATAGCAACGTATCATTTGTGCATATATAATATATATGCACCATGGTTCATGAGTGGAACGCATCGACGCTCAAAGACAATGAACTAATGGTGAGTCGGGTGTACGCCAACCATGGCGTACAGGTCAAGGTGTTACACCACAAGGCTGCCAAGGGGCGTACCGAGGCTGGAAAAGCCAATGTTAGGATACTGCTCGATCGACTGACGACCAGACACGCCCAATATGCTTCCATGGGTATCGTTGGCTGGGGTCAGCATAGGGCTAACGGACGACTGCCCAAGCAGAATGATGTGTGAGTAAATCTATCTTGAAACTCGGCGCAATGGACCACAATGCAAAGGAAAGGCTTTATAAATGTAACGCACATGTCTTCACAATATAGTAGTTCAGAAGATGAATCACCATGGCACGCAGCAATGGCGTATGTATGCATTGTGTGTCGGAAAGATTGATAACTTACACAGGCGGGATCCACCCTTGGTTGCATACTGTTGACAGAAGGTTAGCGCAAGGTCGGATCCAGATATGCTGGAGAGGTAGGGAGGGACGGTTTCGAGTAATGGCCTAGCTTTTTGGTTTTCATATGTTAATTGGTATAAATTTCGGCCCTAAACGAGGCGGGGGGGGGAGTAAGGGCCGCGGGTCGCCCCCCCCCCCCACTCTGGATCCGCCTCTGTAACGCATGTATTTGAACTTCAACCGAACAGCAATATCTCGTTGGCAGATTAAAATATCTCAAAAGTAACTATCACGATTTGGAATGAAATATATACACTTGTATTTACGCTGAACCGGCACGAACTCGATGAAGACACGTCTAGAGCAAATCAGCCATTGTAAGTTATACGACTTCGGTCCTGCCACATGCTTTCCATCCACTCACAGCATACTAATGTTTGTTCAATTAACGAGCGGGAATTAAGACGCCTAATTCAAATATTCATTCTTGGTACGCGTATATATTTCATTCAAAATCGTGATAGTTACTTCTGAGATATGTTAATCTGCCAATGGGGTATTTCTGGGAGGGGGGGGGGGTATTTCAGTTCTGGGAATGTGGAAAATAATTCTTCTAGAACTGGGAATGGGCTATTAGCCGCCCGTCCTGATCAATGATTTTCATCAACCGTGAACTGAAAATGTTAATACTAAATATCCGTGAAAAATTGTGAAATCGCCAATGTTAAGCTAAAGCGATATAAGCGCTGAGACAGTGGCTCTTAGTTTTTCCGACTAGTTCGATATGATCATGCCACCCCGGGCATGCCATCAGTTATACTTTATCAAACCAAACAGTACCACCTGCTATATATAGATATAGCGTTTAGTGCGACAATCTTTAGCGTATATCTTTGAGGGGGGGGGTTACCTTTTCCGATCTCCGCGATTGGCATCCAGACTGTTGGCAATTGTTGAGGATCGTTTTTACAATTCCTGGTTCAACGCGAATACCTTTTGCCTATTTACCGCGATCCGTTATAGTAGTCTGCGATTTCCTCGATATTCGCGATATCATCATTAACACGTTTTTCTTGTCGCGCCCAGCTTTAAAATGTCCAAATCTTGGAGATTCGATATTGCTTTCTTAATTCTTGGGGATTCGCGATTCAGAGGGGGTATCTCCCCCGTCATCGTTGAGGCGACTTCTTTTATTGTTATATGCAAAATTTAAGGTTGGTTATTTCAGGACGCTTTACCCACTTTTGGTCATATCGCGTCAACGGGAGAAGGAAGGGAGAGTAGAGCCATGTCCCCAACTCTGCGTAGAAGGACATAGGATATTTATCATGCGACCACACTGGCATGGCCACGGCGGGGCGCAAACTACCGATCCACATGCCGTTAGGCTCTCAGGTGGCCAGAACACTAAATGCTAGCGCTCTAACCCACTGAGCTATCGGGCAGGCCCCGCAAAATTTAAGACTGGGGGAGATGAAGGGAAGGGGGAACGGACCCCACAGATACCATATAACCGGGGTCCATATACGCCTATATGAACGAAAAACAAGCGTGGATTACTCAACCATGGCACATTTACATTGGAGGGAAGAGCACAATTTGTGCGGTTTTGCGGAACGTCCATGACCTAGGCCTGTCCCCACGCGACTCTCAACCACTAGGTGTAGCACCGTCGGGCAACCAACTGTGACGCCCTCTGGTGAGCGAGACGGTAGTCGAGTGATAAACTTCGGTAAAATGCCGACAAGTAGAATAAGAACCATGGTTTAGTAGGGCCGCTTTATTTGGGGAGGGGGGGGGGGGTAATAGGAACTGTCCACGCCATCCTCATAATGCCATGATCTAGCTGGATGTTAATAAACTCGTCTCTTCCCTACCAGTCTAAGCCGGGCTAAGAAGCCTCACTGAGGTAATCATAGACGTGTGATATAGATCACTCTGATTTACCGGGTGTGAGTGGGTCCACCTACTGTTGAATGCCCATTACATAATTACATGCAGTAACTACAGAAGATCTTTTGTCCGCTTTTCACCTACAAACGAGCCTCTGATCCGAAGTGTTCTCGGCAGGAGCCACGTGTTTCCGGTTGTCAAGCTACAACATGGCCGTTTCTCCACGTTTTTGTCCTCGATCACGCGGGTCAATGGCCTCTTGACACACCATGTAAAACACACAGGAGACCTACTGCGCCTATAAATATCGGCCCTGCTGTGACGACTACGACTGAAGGCTGCGATCGATGGCAGAATGCTACATTCGCAAGCACGCACGTGTGCAATGAGAGGCCACTTGGGGTCACATGTGATCTTAGCTAAAAGACATTTATTGGATTTTTTGTAATAAGTCTATCGTTGTTTTCTTTTGCCGGCTTAGCATATATAGAGAAGTGTAACAAGACTCGTGGCCAAGTACTGTTAACCCCAACCAACCAAGAAATAGCGAAAATCAAACCCGAGAGGCGTGTGCATGGTGTGATGGTCAGATGGAGGTTCTTGTAGGGTGAGCGGGCATGATTCCAATATCACGTGTGGCATATTGATTAGGTACGTAGGACTTAAGGTGAGTCGAGACGTCAAGCCCTGCTAAGCGTAGAAGTAAATAAATAGCGAAGAAATTTACATGCCTTTGAACAGACGCCATGTAAAATCAGCACCCGGTATTATACCTGTTGGCCTGCGGGGCCATGTGGTGCCGCATGGCTGAACACACACCAGAAATCACTTCTAAAGCCCGCTTCGCCCTCCTGGCAAACATACTACAGGTATATTGTATGCGGAATTGATCAATTTATAAGGACTTTACTTCATGATCCTGGGTATATGAAACTGTGTATGGCCATTTTATGGAGGCCATAAACCGGTGAGAACGACATTGGACTCATCTTCAAGCCATCGTATGGATGTACCGTCGGAGGCCACGTGATTGCATCGCAGAGGGAACAGTGGACCCACGCAATCCGCTAAACCTGGATGGATAATAGACCGATCTAGGCTGTCAATCATTCACTGACGTCACTTTTATGCAATCACGCGGTGAAAATAAATCTTCCACGTGCGTTATGTCGGACAAACAAGTCGGTCAAATAAAGCAGCATGCCGCTTTGTTGTCAGTTTCAGAGATGAGTACTTCTCACAATATCTACCATCAGCTATGACTGTCAATTTTATACTCGTGAGTAAGGAAAAAGGATTCAAACGTGAGCGAGGCTTAGTGTCGGATTGGTCTATTCAACCTCTTATATATATAACCGAAGGAGCAGCATGCCAATGGTCCGTCGTCCATGTTAGTGCTCACGAGATTTTGTTATGGTGATAAATGATAGGCGTGAGTCATACGTGAGCTATACTACAGCAATGTTTTCGCCCGAACATGGACGAACGACCCGTGCCAATACGTATGATTTCATAGTTTCACAGTCCGACTCTTTAAGACATTAACACTGGCAGACGTGACAGATTATTGCCATATCTGATGTGACACTTCTTGTACACTACATATATATCGTCAGCGATCTCAGGGAAATATGATTTGGTACAAGTGTGTCAGTTCTGGCTGTCGTGGAGCAGGGACATAGATCCCACCTCACAGAGCGTGAGATGCCAGTGCATTGACCATTGCTGGTGTCTTCCAGGATTGGCGGATGTGTGGATATATCGACTCCAAGCCGTGTTTGCTTGAGTGAGTATCGAGCCATTTAATGCATGGAGACCGGTGATCGCCGATCAATAGAGAACCCACGTATCGCGGCCCCAGCGGTGTGGTGGGATAGGGAGGAGGTGGGATAGGGCGGGGTGGGGAGGGGTCGTCCATCGGCATGCTGCCAACCCTCCCGGATTTAATCAGACCTGCCGCCAATTCAACAGGCATCAAAGAGTCATCATTGAGGAAAACAGAATGCCAGCCGGGTGGGGATGGCAACTTGTTAGCTGTCAACGTCCCCGGGCTGTTTGGTGAATGAGTGCACTGGGTTTTTCGTACCTTACGAGACTTAGACGATATATAGACGTCGGAATACCTTATAAGACGTTAATATTAACGTCCAGTTTTGGGGTGTTGTATGTGTCCACTATCATCGTCAGTACTCGGTGGGAACATCACCATCCGTCGATGAAGATTGATTCTGAACACGGGGGAGACGTGACGACGAGGGATGTTTATGGTGTCTGCCAACCACCACCGCCACCACCCGGCTGTGTTTGTGTTTACGGGTGCGGTATCAGCCGATGTAGATGCCATGGCCTTACCCAGTGCTCATCTCCCTTCAGTGCAAATGTACACAGCCAAGATGGCCAAGTTACGGCTCGCGCACGGGAATAACCGATCCAACAGACCCATCGCCAACCTCCCGTTCCTGCTGGACACATGGTGAGCAGTTAAATGATCATTAATATATATGCTGATTTCTTCTGACATTTTGTTTTGCCAGGTTTATATACGCGCTTTTACTGACTGTAGTTTTTTACTGAATGAAACCGTAATGTAATCTTCCGGAGTATATTTTGAGATCAATACCAATGGTATACAAATGGGTGAGTAAGTTTTTTGTATATACATATACATACATGAATATTTTGAAAATGAATCTGTGTTCATTGCCCCCCAGAAGGGAGGGGGGGGGGCACTATAATACAAATGTGGTGGGGGTGTTCCCTCTGTGCCCCGTGATGCCTGAGAGAGCGGACAGTACTGATGATAAAGATACCTTTATAGGGCAGACATTTGTGATGAACTGATATTTACAAACTTGCGAACGGGGTGGGGGGAAGGGGGGTGGGGTGGGGGGGGGGCGACTCTTTAAAAAAAAAAAGCGTTTGCCGGGAAAAAGAATAAACGGAGTGAGTCTGCATGACGCGGCGCCATTATGGGACATCATATCGTATAGTGCAATAATATTTATTGTATTTAGAATAATATCACATTTGCCTTGTAAATGGAATATGATGCGGGCAAGAATTTAATATGGCTTTCATTAGCGCCCGTAACGTTGCCGGCGAGACGGGTGGGAGGAGGGGCGTGGGGAGGGTGCAAAGGGAGCCCGTGCCCCCTCCAATATCGTTAATATAACTTGGTTTTGTATGTCTACATAGATTGAGCTGCGGTCCGGATAACTTTCGTGCTTTCGCTTCCTTTCCCCCCTTTGGCAGGTGACGACGTCACGCTACCATCTCCAACTAATCTCGCCATCGATTTCCACCGCGCTTTGTTGTGAGTTGCTAATGATGGCCCCCTCGTGGACCGCGCGACCTTGACCTTTGGGATCCAAACAGGAAGGTGTATATATAGGTCTTCATCGTTTCTTGATGGGGCCGGCATCGTGACGTAAGCACCACGTGTCGGACCTCGCCCCGATGGCTCCCCCGAATTAAGTGCCAAGTTTGAGGGACGTTCCAACGAATGATTGACCATGTGGCCGTGACAACATCAGGAAGTGCTCCATGCGTCGATATTTGGTTCTTACTCGTTAACTTCATTGTGCTGACCTAGCTTGGGTGCATGTCTGGAGCTATTCATAGTCCAGAAGGATTTGCGATTTAAGTTCTGCACCAAGTGACCCTTTTATGGGCGAATTAGATTACTGTTTGTGCAGTAACTATGGGTAGGACGTTTTACGCACACCGCAGAAGGTTATTTCTGAGCGTGGAGGCAGGAGTATTGGGGGCACATGCATGTTTTTGTTAACGTTGGGTCAAAATTGCCTTTTGTGACCCACCCCAGGCCCAACCCCTGTTTTCCAAATGCTATAGTTTCGCCCATAGGGCCTACCTTTGTCGATATGAGACGCTTCAATGCAGTTGTTAAGTAAGCCTTGCCCAGTGGAGATTCCATATGTACACAAAAAGGGCCTGGGAGCAGACAAGGTATGTTTAATACCATAACAAAATCATTGAAGGAACTGTGACCAAAGCAGAATGTAACTGTTATTTGCATCTGCAATCTTCCAACGGTCTACTTGTCCCCCCCGGCCCCACCGTCTGTAGATAAGCTAACACGGCATTTCGCTAGTCAGACTGGTAACGGTTTCATTTTCATGTATGAGATTTGCAACAAGGAATCATTTTACTTGTACACCATTAATGAGCCATTATTACAATCCTTGTCATACTTATTTCCGGAGTATGTATCGTTTGATTGTGGCATCTATATTTTTATTGTATATTTTATTGCTTTGTCGCATTCTTACCTTTGTTTGTTTATTGTGTTCCTCGTCTTTATTGTCTTCATCGTCTTTATTGTTTTCATCGTCTTTACTATCTGTAGTCTAATTATAATCCTCGTCGTTTTGGTGAATTTTATTGTTTCCTATTGTCTTGACGTCTTTATCGTCTTTTTAGTGTATATAGCCTTTATTGTCGATCGTCTTTGTCGTCTTTATAGTCTTTATCGTGTTTATCCTTTATTGTCGTTATCGTCTTCCTCTATAAGGGCCATTGAAAACATTTCAAATTTAAGACTTTAACGAACAATCATTAGCATACTCTTGCATCAGGGGCATTGGTTGCATCGACAAAATATCACTTTGCGATATATTTCGTCGGGAAAGACGAATTTTACGGTGTGTGCACAAGTTCCCAATTGGGGGAATTGCCCCCCACTTGGAAACCCCCCATAACACTCCCAACTAAATCCACCCCTGTGTCTTTATTGTCTTTATGACGGATTGTATATATGTTTTCTGGTTTTCTGGGCCTGAGGTGTTTTGTTACATAAAGTTTATTACATAATAATATAACATTTATAATCCCAGGCCTCGATGAAGGTGAAAACTACTGATCTTATATATCGAACCGCATTTCCCCGCATGTTCCATATTGATTAATGCGCCATTCAATCAGCCGTCTTCTATGTCTTAATGCCACATCAATTGTCTCAGTACTGAGACACACCGTCGACCAGGCAGTTTTCCATACCTGGCTGGTTCCCCTGCCCTGACAGCTCGACAGACATCCCTGCCACCGGAAGTGACAGACGTGCCCCCCTGGTGCCATGTTGTGTAGCAAGCGGAGATGCCCGTCTCATTGGTAGGGAAGCGACCATCTCAGATACCCAGCCTTATGGCCCTTTCTGACCGTAAATCAATGTGATTCTCATTGTTTTTATCGCACTCCCTGTACAATTATATCGTGTGGGGACTTGATCCCGCCATGGGGGAAGATGTTTTCCATTAGGCTCCGGTCCGGCTCTGATGCCGTCGGTTACACGTCGCTCGCTTTCAGGCATTGATGGCTGTAATGGAATCGCTTGCTGTTGTCATTGTTCCGGTTATATTATGAAGGGATGTGAAAACATGTTTTAAGTGAATATCGATGAAGCCGTGTCACAGGCACAGACAGTTGAGGCGCTGTGAGCCAAATGGCCCGAGATGTGTTTTCGGGCGATCTGCCTTTGTATAAAGACCGAAGGGAGAGAGGTGGTATACAAAGGGACTGTTCTCGGCGGGATGGACGGCAGGGCGGTATGAATCGCCAAGTGGCCTTGTCGTCTGGTTTCCCGAGATCTCCATCGACGCACTGGAAATGCCGCTTTGTCCTGTTCTACGAACTTTTAGTCTGTTCTACGATCATTAGGCAGGCACGTTACCTTCACTGCGTGAAGAAAACGACAGACTTGCGCGACTTGGATTATAGATCGTTGCGGGTGTTAGCGAGATAAAACACGGATGGAACACTTGGCTAGCGCTTATGCCGCCACATCATGCCACATGGGCCGCAATCCGACCAGTCCACCACTGTTGAGACTGCAAGACTCGCCTGCAGGACAGTCCCAACGCTTGGTTCTGGACCATTAACGGCGTTTTCCCGTGTACTGTGTTGACTCCATGTTTATGTATATATATACACACAAGAACATATATATGAATGCGACGGTATGTATATATATACACACAAGAACATATATATGAATGCGACGGTACGTATATATATACACACAAGAATATATATATGTATGTGACGGTGTAACGGTGTGACACCCCCGCGGTTGACGCGTGGATAACGCGGTGACAACCCTCGCCGACCAATATAAGTCAGTGTGTCACATTGGTTTATCGTTGTTCTTTCACGGTGTCTAAATAGCAACATTGGTTATCATAGAACCAGAGGCAACAGTTATGCGCTGCGTGAACAACATTAGCTTGTGGCAGGATGTCCCACTACCCCCGTGATAAGGCTGTCAACATAGGGAAACTTTATAACACATCGGCTTGGGTAACTGACATCCGTGGAAATCACTGGAGTACACTTGAAGGCGTTTGTGGCAAGGCATTACGAGAGGCGGCGGCCAAACGTGGCATTAGGGAAACATTATAACACATCGGCTTGGGTAACTGACATCCGTGGAAATCACTGGAGTACTTGAAGGCGTTTATGGGAAGGCATTACGAGAGGCGGCGGCCTAACGTGGCAACAAGTGTGTATGTATATCATGACGAAAGGGGACAGAGGAGAAAGAGCAAACCCGGCATCTGCTGGAGACATACTAAGCACGGACGGCGTAAGAAACGAGGAAGGAATAATTGGGTTTGGTTTCAATGCTTCTGATCCATCCCGCCACTTTTAAGGAAGGGAGGAGGATGCCAAAGACATAAGAGGCCCGAAATGAGTAAACAGTGGAGTGTCATTTCTCATCATCGTGCCACATTCTGCTTTTAGGGAAACTGTTTATTACTCATTAATAAAACAGTTGAATTGCAATTAAAACGAATCGAAAGAAGACTTGCACTTTCGGATTACGCAGCTGGAAGAGGACCTTAAATTATAATTACCCAAAGTAATGCCAGGGGAAGAGTGTCGAGTGATGACGATGTCACCCACGGAAGGGGCAGACAATGGGATCCATTCGGCATCCCTTACCCTGCTGTGTGCGCGGCGGGTGCTGGCGCGGCACCGCGGGGGTCAGGCCTCCCTGCCCGCCCGCCTGGCCGAGGCGTTCCCCGCCCACTGGCAGCAGTACCGGGGCCACGTGGCCAACCGCGACCCCGCCTGGCCGGGCACCTGCAGCCTCACCATGTACGGCCGCACGTGGAAGCCAGAGGGGTGAGTGTCTAGGCCCCAGCATGGCTGGCATGGTGCATGGAGTTCATTTGGAATTATTACTTTGGAAGATGTGATAAAGGTTTTTCCCTCTATTAAAGACATTGCTTGCACATAGAGGTTCAAGATACAGAATGATATAAAACAAGTACTGAGTAAAAATCGTGTTAGATAATGAGTTGGTAGTCTATGCTAGGCTTGCGTCTTATATCCCGCTGTATATGTATGTGCATGTCTTCACACTGGAACACTCATTGGCTGTGGCTTTCGACTTATTTGAAACGTTTTTTTGTATGTGTTTCTGTTTCTTATATACCCGTCAGGCGGGTTTTTGGGGGTCCTGGGGGGGATTTAATGGAAAACAGAACCATGGTAGGTTCGTCCGTGATGCCCTACGCTTAATTGAAGTAGTCACGTGGAGTTTAAACGCTGAATTATATAATCTTATAATCTTGGGCAAGTTCAATCCATCCAATGTGCTTCATGTGCACAGCGGCCGCTTCAAACATCACCATTTAATTTTATTCATTCCTGTGAAATTAAATTATTGGCGCCACTTATGGCTGATGTCTGATACCTATAGCGAAGCACCGTCTTGAAATTGTGAATTATCGTCCTATCGCTGCCACCACCACCTGTATTACAGGCTGTTGTCCGGACAGACGTCGTTCTTATGGCGTAAGCCGGGGATGGCGGGGGTGATCTTTTGCCGGTGACGGATTTGCAGCACGATTTATGATTGTTAACCGGCATGGTGACGATGACGCTTGGCGATCTGTCCGCTGGATAGGCTATGCCCCGTGATCGATCTGTTGACAGAAGGACACCCGAGACTGCCATATCCCCTCCCAGGAGGTTGGTGGGTCAACCCCCTCGGGGGACTAGCGGGCTGGCTAGCGGACCTCACTCAGGTCCCTCTGTGTGGGATCGGATTCCGAGGGACCCCTCGTGTACTAACGTCAGTTCTCGTTGCATTAAATGCATTGATGATTACAGAGGGGAGGGGGGTCAAGGTGAAACGTGCATTACGGCATAAAATGTTAAAGGTGGGAGAGGGCGGGGGGGGGGGGCGTATTGGGGTGGGGTCCGTTTACCAGCATACTTGAACGGCGTAATTGGGAGAGGAATAGTATGCGTAACCATGTTGTTAAGGACCGAGGCAGGGTGGTATACACATGTCGGTAGTGCCCGGGCAAACACACGGGGTCGAATGTCTCCGCTGTGCAAAGAACCGCAGATCGAGCATACTCCAGGTGTCCAGCGGTACAGTTAAAGGGTTAAAGCCTCCATGAGGACATCATACGCACTGACCGCCGGTCCACACTGCCTTGGTCTGGCGTCACAGCCGGGATTGTGAAAAAAGCCTGCATCTTGAACACCAGTCTGCTACAGTTTGTGCACACAGGACTGGATATAATGTATTACATGATGGATTTATAGCGGTACCCTTCGCTGGTGGGGGTCGGTGGTATTTCTCACCTTAATGGCGTGGTGTTTCTCGCTGGTTGTCCAGCAACACATCGCTGTGTCTACTCTTGGCAGGTATATATTGTCCTAAGAAAGCCGACATAGCACAGGGAACATGTGGCCCTATTGGTGAAAACTCAAATGCAAAGGGAACCATTTACGCATCGTTTGACTTGAGTTTTGATTGTGGATGTTTTAGATTTTGGTTTTGATTATCCATTTCATTCATACCTATTGTGATCCAAATATGATTCGATGATGGACATTTTGTTAAATTGAATTATACATACAAAGGCCATCGATCTGCATCTACATGTTGACGACTGGATTACCTTCATCGCCATATATTTCTTACACGAATAACAAAGAAAACTGCGACCGATCAAATCCCTGCCGGAACTGATGGTGCCCCTGCAGTACTCCGCCCCCGTGCCACCCGCCCCGCCCGGTAAGGTACGCATGGGGGGCCGCCCAAGGGTAGGGAGCCAGTCTCTCGCCGCTGGGCCCCACCGGAAGCCCCTCGGCCCCGGACCCGGCCACGGCCCTGGCAACGGTTACGGCTCCAGCCCCGGCCACGGACCCGGCCACGGCCACGGCCCCGGTCACGGTTATGGCTCCAGCCCCGGCCACGGACCCGGCCGCGGTACTGGTCACGGTGATGGCTCCAGCCCCGGCCGACCGCACCAAAGAGGTGAGAAGCCGCAGCTGAACGTGCATAACGTCTACCGCCGGATGCTGACCCACTACGGAAGCCGCGGCAGGACGCACAGCTGGCCGGACTTCAGGAGGTGTGTGTCGCTGTAAGTGGAAGGCATTATGACGCAGGATTATATTCTTTCTTTGTCCATTGGCAGAATTTCGCCAAGGGGGGGGGGGGGGGGTTATTTTCATGGGTTATTTTCATGGTGTGGGGGGCTTGATTTGGATGTTCGCCCCACTGTGCGAATATGTGAGCATGATATATTAAGATCCCACGGCACGTGTTTTTGGCAAAGAACAGGTCGATACTTGGAGGGGGCGGGGGGCATGGCTCGTGTCTACCCTTGCCCTTTCCATTGACGCGACAGTTTCTTTTTAAATAACCAAGCAACTAGCCTACATTTGTGTTTCGCACCATTGCTGCATCACTTGTCGGCACAAAGACATCACTCAGAATGTGTAGGGATGTTTTTGACGGGTTTAACCCTGGCGACTGTTGCTCATTGGGGAGAAAATTACATCATGACCACAATTGACCATAATTGTCGTAACCCTCTGCAGGTTTTTCGTTCGCCTCTGGAGACAAACAAATCAGATGGTTCATTGATCGCTTCTTGCTACGAAGAATTTGCTGTAATTGATTTTTATTGCTGGAGGAAGGCCCATGTAACGTTATCGGTCGTTCATATCTCCGGAGAACAAGTATTATTCTTTTATTGTTTATTATTGTCTGCTGCAAAAGTCACTCTTTATGATGTCTTCCGAGAAAATAGGTGGTGGTATTAGTGGTTATTATTTTCTGCACAGAAAAACGCTTTTACCGTTATTGGTCTTAATTTTTCTGCAGATAAAGTCACATGATATTGATATTTGCAGAACATAAGGCGTTTTATATGTCATTATCATTTCCAGGCAAGTCGCATTATTGTATATGATCGTCGTTGTATCAATAGAAAGTCGCACGGTGGTCATGTTTACCTGTGGAGAAAGTGCAATTGTCGCTATTTTTTGCAGGCAAAGGCTACTTGGTTGCATCGGGCGATATTGTGGGCAAATAAGGCCTGTTTTTGATATTATTGTTCGTTGTTGTCTGCACGAAAGTCACTTTAGATGAAAGTGCCGCCTTTGCATTCAAAATTTCCAGTAAAAATTGTTTTACGAGTTTATTTCGGATATTACCCCGAGGTCGTTAGTGATGCAATGGTCCTTTCTCTTATGCCAAGGATATTTATTTCGCCTTGCCCCCGTGCCCTGTGCGATATGTAGGGAGGCATGGAAGCTTGAATATGACGTCATAATAATTATATCTCCTTATGCAGTGGCGCTGTTCTGCGATCCTTACTTGTCGCCTAATTTCGCCTATGATTGTATGGTGCGCTCAATGCATTAAAACTGATACAAGGAAGACGTCTTCATCGATAGTGCATCTCTGACGGGACAGAATAGAAGGTTGTCCGCTGAGGTCCAACACGAGCACCGTATGCCTAGGCGCCGTGAAAGGGTTGTGGTGGACGACAATAGGTGGGTCGCGGGGGTGGGGGGGGGGGGGGGGGAGGTGGAGCTGCGGTTGCTCTTGGCAGCCGCGGGAGGGAGCCACAACAGAGGTCCAGATGAAAGCCATTCAGGCACCGCTCAACGGAGACTGACGGCAAGTTCTTAGACGAGGAGGATATCGCTGTCACACGCATCGATAAGTCTGTCATTGTCTGGGGCCGCCTCCATGCTAGGGAGGCTCAGGCACTGCAGCCTGGATCGCTTGGACTGACTGTCTGGCGGCAGGTTCCTCCACCACAAAGGGCCCACACTACACCTATTACCGCGGTCTGTATTGAAGCCTGGTGGACAAATTTGCCTTGGGAAATTGAACCTTATGCAATATACATTGGATAAAACATATTACTATAAGAGTTGTGGAGGATGGTGTGATGTGATGTGTCAAAATACAAGCGGATGTCATTTAGCGTTTTGATCATTGTAGCTGCAACTATTCGTAGGGCGTTCGTTCTACTATCTGCGATTACCTGTACTCATTATTCTGAGTGGAAATTGAAAGCGGTGGTCTCGGAACGTTCAATGCTAGGGGCGACGTGTATCGGAATACTGCTTGACCAGACCCCCCCCCCCCCTCCCGCCTTCCCCGCCCCCCGCCTTCTATCCCCACTCCCTCACCAGTAATCACCCCCATCCCCACCATCACCCCTACCTCCACCCCTAACGTCAATCGCACCACACCCACACCCACATCACTACCGCTAACACCTTTCCCCATTACCACCACCATACCACCCCTCACCATCGCTACCCCTTTCATCCCCGCCACTACCACCACCCACTGTCAGCCCCGCCACCGCTACCCCCAGTACCATTACCGCCACGCGTCCCACCCCTTCCCACCCCCTGTCAGTCTGCCTGGGGCCGCCACCACACCGGTCCATTAATACTGCAAGGCCGGGATCAGAGATCGCTGCACGTAGCGTGGCCACACAAGGATCATTAATTACGTGGATCGTATTGCTGGTAGGGAGTTCACTTTCAACGATACCCGCGGTATATATACCGTGTTTGCCGCTGCTACATGTGGAGCCGACCGAATAGCAAGGGTCGAGCCGTGCAAACCTCCACACCGTCCATCCCCGTGACTGCTCATGGATGATCACACCCAATAATTATAGTCGTATACTAACTACTGACTATACAGCGGATAGCCTCGCTCAGCGCATGCGCTTCACTTCATTAGATTCCTTATCTGCCGCAGATTGGTTTATCGCCGCGCGTGAAGGCCGCGCACTCACACAACTGGAGTGTCGGCTAAACAGGGAAATCACACACGTGGGCCTACTTTGTCCAAGTCTGGGCCCAGTAAATCGAACAAATGGCCCTGATGCATGTCTATTCGCTATTTGGAACATGTCCTGAACGGACGTGTCGCACTAATTGAATGTTGTCACTGGAGGAAAGGATTAATATGTTACCAGCAGCCATGCAAATCAACTACGGAAGCGGGTGACAGACCTTACATTGAGGAGACACCGTGGTTGACAATACTATTACGGATCGCTGAGTACGGTTACCCGCAATGGTTTTACAGTCTTGCATTAGTTTCTGCGGGCACCGTGTTAGCGTCTTGAAGGGTTTAGGAACTCGAATTGTGACATATCTCCTGACAAACTTCGGAATTGGTTTTGTTTGTTGTGGATACGAACTTCCAAGGTCATGACAATAAAACGGAATACCAGCTTGGAGAGAGAAGCAAATAGATCGATTTTCCCGCGCATATGTGATATAGAGCTATGTCAAATCTTGACCGAGATGTCTATCAAATATTGCATCTGTAATTTCAAACGAAGGCGTATCTCTGTGGAGATGGAGAAGCAAGTTTCACCCTGGCGAGGCTGGCGCTTCTGGAAGTAGTGAGAATGCTCTAATTGTTCACATGGATCCTCTCGGGATCATCCGTTCTGGATCAGGATTAGCCCAGTGGCGGAAGGCAGCACTGTTGGATATATGCCTTGGTCCCCTGACAAAATGGCCAGAGACTGAGAGGGCAACAAGACTAGTGATTTACAGCATATGACACAATCAACTCATTGTTCTCTATGAGACCGATTTAAGGACCCCTCTGGGTTCGAAGTGATGACTCGTGCGGTGTGGTGAAGTATTGTCATAGTTTCTGGATCGCGTGGACTTAATATTGGTAGTCATGACTATCCGTTTGCCCCGCATGAAGCGAAGGCCTTTCATTGAAAGGGTTAACCTGCCCTACGACAGCTTCAAGCTGACATTCCGCTCGGAAGAGGAGGCCTTGCCCCCTCTACGTGAAGGGCGAAGGTGAGTTTCCATCTTCATTGGCCACTTCTGTAACATGGATCGTTATGACCTCTTAATATATTATGTATTATTAAAATATAGTACTGTAACTGCGGTGCATTCAATTTCATCGAAACCAGTTAATCGGAAAGAGCCGCTTGATTGAATGAAATCATCGGTCGTCGGTCGTAATCACTGCACGCATGCGCACAGTGTGCTCTCCAAACAGGTCGCAACGACTGGCATAACGACTTCACTGCTCTTGTAAATGCATGCATTATTAATATTCGTGCATTAGCTAACAACCAAACTTGAACAAATACTTTAAATTGGGCGGTTTATGAGCTATTGATGTGCGTGTGTGCGGAAAGTAAAGCTTTTGTTTGTTGATGTTCGGCGTTGCTAGGGGCTCGCTTGAGGTTTTGATACGCCTGGTGTTGGTTCGTTGGTTGGTTAGAGGACGGGCATTTTAACCGGTGAAGCTCGTATCGTGTCAGTGGGGAGGCATGTCTCTCGCGCCATGTCCCCGAGTGTGCTACTCTTCTCAGAGAATGACATGTGAACTTGAGATCTGCACAAATATAATCATCCGCGGACCCCGAACTCAGACTCTATATGGCTGGCCTGGCGAGTTCATTCGGTATAAATTAAGCCAAGTCTTGATGTACTAGTGGGAAAATAAAGCGGAAGACGAAAGTAGATGATGGACAATAATCTGACCACGAGTCATGTCATTGACAAGACACACGTCTGATATATATATATGTAGCCCGATACCTTCTGTTTCAATTACCTTGAAGACGCCTACGTGGCGGGATCTTGGAATATTGTCACACAAAAAACTTGTATGAGTTTCTGCGTCGGTGAGACTGATCGATTTGCATGTACTTCGTGCCATTAGACGCAGCACCGTGCTCTGTCTTGGTCAATGATGGGAAGGATGGAACACAGCAGCGGGAGGGAAGGTGGTCACGACATTCTCTGTCCGCGGCTCTTTCTCCTGTAATGAGATGTCCCACTTGACCAGCGCCCCCACGCTTCTGCTGTTCGCACATCATTAAACATTGCACGCTATTGATTTGCAGCAACTCCCTGGGCGCTTAAAGTCATGCCTGGCTCTAGTCATAATGGTGGCTGGAGGGTCAGCCGGTACTCGATCAATTATACTTCACGGCGGTGTCAAAGAACCTCCGATACATGCTCAATAACTAAGCTGAAATGTACTTGGCGGTGTTCCCAATACATTCTCCACAAAGTTATGACATTTCCGCCGCAGGGTGGTGCTCCGCAGCCGTCGGCGCAAATAGATTTAAAAAAAAAACAAGTGTCACTTAGGTCATAATTCAACAGATCCTATGTTCTGCAGAGAAACTAAAATTATCACCCAGGAAACCAGGATTCTTTGACACCCGAATATGGTGTATGGAGCTAAAGATTCAGTTTAGCTTTTTCATAGCCACATAGCAAAGAAAGACTAAAGTCGAGAATTATTCATTTCAGCTTCGCACATATTTAAGACCTCCCCCGTAAAACTCTCATTTCAAAAGGCAAGCCTATATCCCAAGCTGCAGAGAATGGCATAACAGTGAAATTGCGTACTTTACACGTCTCGAGCTATACATCATTCTTATATGTATCATAGACAGGCTCCCGCAACACTATGACACAAACTTGTTTGCATTTTACATTTGTTATCGTATTCACCGCAAACGTTAATAGCCCTGATAATTGTAATTGGGTACTCTAAGAGCCTTGGTTAATTGTGTACAATCGCCTGCAGTATTACAGGAACAATTTCGTGACAATGTCATCAAGGTAGAGTCGTGTACTCCTTTATCGCAGCAGGGAACCCCCGTAGCTCAGTAGCGAGCGCCCTGAGCTTCAACCAACAGAATAAAAACACCAGCATTGATCTTAGTCGTCGTCTGAATCTGGGTTTTACTTTATCTACTATTCATTTCGTTGTCCCAGGAAGTTCCTTAATCAGAATGGGGCCTTACTGCTAATGGTAGTCTTGTAAAGAGGCAAGCACTGCTAATGATAGTCTTGTAAAGAGTCGGATACTGCTAATGGTGATCATGTAAAGAGGCAGACATTGCTCCAAAACACTAGATATTTGTGAAGAGGCAACCTTGTATTGATGTCCATGTAAAATAAATACAATTCAGGATTCTTAGTAACTGGTTGTAATGGAAATTGACACGCCTCACGGCCACGTTATGTCGGTAAACATCGGACAGCCCCTGCCTTGTCGGTAAATGGCGCAGTCCCTCCTGTCACTGGTTGTAATGGGACATTGACAGGCTGCACGGCCACATTATGTCGGTAAACATCGGACAGCCCCTGCCTTGTCGGTAAATGGCGCAGTCCCTCCTGTCACTGGTTGTAATGGGACATTGACAGGCTGCACGGCCACATTATGTCGGTAAACATCGGACAGCCCCTGCCTTGTCGGTAAATGGCGCAGTCCCTCCTGTCACTGGTTGTAATGGGACATTGACAGGCTGCACGGCCACGTTATGTCGGTAAACATCGGACAACCCCTGCCTTGTCGGTAAATGGCGCAGTCCCTCCTGTCACTTGTTGTAATGGGACATTGACAGGCTGCACGGCCACGTTATGTCGGTAAACATCGGACAGCCCCTGCCTTGTCCGTAAATGGCGCAGTCCCTCCTGTCACTGGTTGTAATGGGACATTGACAGGCTGCACGACCACGTTATGTCGGTAACATTTGACAACATGTATCATGTATGCAAAATGTTTCACGGACAATTTGGCTTTGATATAATAACCATATACTAGATGCAAGTTGAATTAAATATTAAGATATATTTTTAATCGTTATGGCTTCCCCGTCTTTGTGTGCACTTTGCCATGTTTGTGTGTGCAGGAGTTATACGTGATGACAGTGTTACTGAATCACATGGTCTAAAAATGGCAAATGACGCCATTTACATTGTTTACGGCGAGGCCTCCTATATATAGGGATTCCTCGGGCCGAAGTGCACTACACTTGGCCGATCGGCCAATTGTTCGGGCGTTCAATTCGGGCCCTCCTGTGGCGAATACAAAAATCACAAATACAATGTATGGACCGCTAACAGTTATTTTTAGACATAAAACATATACCCTGGCCATGCAGGTTCTCCGGGATCATTTGCAATTGCCACCAGAGCTAATCATAGAGAAGTTTTGCGTCATGGCAAGCTTTTATCGCGCCGGGCTAGGTTTTTTTTTCAGCCTATTGCATTAATATTTAGTGCCATGAACATGAAACGATGCCAATAGATACGACGACCACTCCGCCGAACCAAGCTTGTAAAGTGCGCTGATTCTGTGTGATTTAATATTCTGAACAACCCCGATGCTGGAATTGTTATTCGGTGCATGTTATGAACTGTGTTACTTCTGTAGCGTTCGCTATAGCAATTTCACTTCCTCGTGTCTCTTCTCGATGGAACCAAAGCTCGACTAGCTGCGACCAAATCTCGTATTCTGCCATCAACTCTCGTCGTCTGCGACCAAATGCCTCGTCTGTGACAAAATCTTTTTATCACTTCTCGTCGTTTGCTATCAATTCTCTTCGTTGCGATCAGCTCTCGTCGTTTGCGATCGGCTCTCGTCATCTGATGTCAAATCTCGTCGCGTGAGATCACCTCTCGTGTTCACATAACACGCAAGATTTTAGAGAGTTTTTGTGTTTAGGTTGTTTTTGCTACAGAAGATGTATGAAGATTGTGTTTGTAATGGCCATGCCAACGCCAACGGCGAGGCTCTATAGCGAGTATAACCCCGCTCCCTCACCCAAGTCTACCCCCCATCGCCCGACAAAGCGGGGGCGATCCATCTTGATCAACATTTGATCGAAGCATGGCGAGCAATGAAGTCTTGAAGTAGGGGTTCAATACACCCTTCATGCTCTATCTTACCTCAGGCCCCACGCGGCCCCGTCTTTAATGGCCACCGAATGGACTTTCCGCTGCACTGTGAAGACTGTTGCGTGTTTACTTACCCTCAGACACGCCAGCAGACTGGCGACCAGACAATTGACCCTTCCTACGGAGACGCGACATGAAGACGTCTTCATGGCCTGGGGGCGTTGGGTGCTGTCCTTCGTGTATGTCTTTATAATGTATATATGTATATATATATACGAGGTGACTACCGGTGTTTGTGTAGGTGTCGTTTCCCTATGTCCTCCTTCCTACCCGTGTCTTAGACTTTGAGGGTGGTCGGCATGGCTCCAGGCGGCGGGGGCAGCCAGACCAGGGGCCGGCAACGTCACGTACCGTCCTGGTCCGCTCGACTGTATAGTGCCACGTGGGTAAATGAATCCCGAGGTAGTCCCCAGCATTGATTCTCAATGGAAGTGTTTAGCAGTCATGAATCAACACCGTTGGACGCGTACCGTTGTGTCGTGTATGCAGTACATCCCCTGGTGTATGTAAACGCCGTGGTTAGCTATTGTACGCTTGGTCGCCGTGCCGTGCCGTGCCGATGGATCTGCCGTGACGTCACAGACACGGCTTGGACATCGCAGAGGTCCCGCTGGGCGATAATACGGCGTTTGTTCCATCGATTGCTGCGCCCACTTGGATGAAACTAAACCGCGGCAAGAAACGGAGGGACGATGAAACAGTTCGGCGGAAACTTCGTCATGAAAATGCAGGATTATAAATCCTGGTTTATACGACTGGGTGATTAAGACACATTTGATGACTACAACGCGGCGTAGTGTGTGCTTACACGACTTATCAGGAAGTCCATCATCAAGGATTGCTTTTGGGGCTAAAGGGATAGTGTCACTGGCACAATTAACCACATTTCTGGAGATTGTTGTGGGTGATTGGTGAGGTGTCTGTCCAGTGTCCCCCCGGCCATGGAGACCAGGGCGACGACCACCCTCCCCGGGGTGGCTGACCTCGCCCGGACAGCGGGGGACGCCCCTGGGCGGGGGGGACCCGGTGGGGCGACCACCGCCGGCCCGGCCAGATCGGGCGCCCACAAGTGCTCGTGTGGCCTCCCCAACACCAAGTACTGCATGCTGAGCCTGCATAAAGCCGTTGGGCAGCTGAAGCGGGGACACGGGCAGCGCCAGTGGGTGCCACTGGCCATCTGCCGGTCTTACTGGTAGGCACATGTACACACGCATTAGTTCAAATAGGATAACTATCTATATGTTGTTTAATTATACAAGGGAAGGTCAGTTTTGAAAGGTGCGGGTAGATCATTTGGGGGAGCGTTCAGTGGGGGGGGGGTCCCCAATTGCGAAGAATAAATTTCTTTATTCCCAGGTCAAGATGAATTAAATGGAGATCTCCCCGCATACAATGGAAGGGGCGGATAGGCAACATGATATAAATTGGCGATTTCCCAATTCACAGTTATTTCGTATTAAAATTCTCACTCCCAGTTCACGGTGAAATGAAAAGCCCGTTCCCGAGGAACGTATATACCCCTTGCCCTCCCCCTTCAGTGAAACCGACGAACGGTGTGACATGCCGTAATGCCCCCCCCCCCCCCCATGCGCATTTGCTCCCCTTATATAAATTATGTGATATTCACTCTCCTCTCCATGTGTTCGTACGGTGCCATTATGATAGACGCAGAAGGGACTTTTCCGCGTGGGGGCGATCCCGCATACCAAACCGGGAATAAGTTTGATGACAATCGGTGATATGGTTATAACTTCGTAATAATGCACCTAGTAACATCTACAACCGTGCCAGTTCAATTTGATCCGCTGGTTGTTTAGTTTAGCAAGCTGTTGGCAATACAGTTAGATTACATACGATAGAGGGACTCACAGTGTGGCTGAGTGGGTAGCGCGTTCGGCTATTGTCGAGTGTGATCTGCTTGGTCAGCTCAAGTTAGCGTGTTTCGAATCGAATCCCACGTTTGTACATGATAAAGGTTCATATCTGTTTTCGCAAACCGTAGGGAGGGGGGGGGGGTCACTCCTGAAGACATGGCTCCTCTCTCACCTTGACCCTTGGAGGGGGGGGGGGGTCACTCCTGAAGACATGGCTCCTCTCCCACCTTGACCCTTGGAGGGGGAGGGGGTCACCCCTGAAGACATGGCTCCTCTCCCACCTTGACCCTTGGAGGGGGAGGGGGTCACTCCTGAAGACATGGCTCCTCTCCCACCTTGACCCTTGGAGGGGGGGGAGGGGGTCACTCCTGAAGACATGGCTCCTCTCCCATCTTGACCCTTGGAGGGGGAGGGGGGGTCACTCCTAAAGATATGGCTCCTCTCCCAACTTGACCCTTGGAGGGGGAGGGGGGGTCACTCCTGAAGACATGGCTCCTTTCCCACCTTGACCCTTGGAGGGGGGGGGTCACTCCTGAAGACATGGCTCCTCTCCTACCTTGACCCTTGGAGGGGGAGGGGAGGGGGGGGGTCACTCCTGAAGACATGGCTCCTTTCCCTTCCCTTACCTGCTTAAATCAACCAATCCTGCGTTAGAGTGACATGTGTGTTCAACTTATACCAGGCCCATCCTTCCTGAAACAGTGTGAAAAATACATAGTGGCACTGTGATAACGCTTATAGCTTCTGCATTTGTATAGCTACGTCACTGCTTAAATATACCCGCCTTCATGTTAGTGTATTCAGCCTACTTATAATGTTATAGACAAGAGTCAGCTTTTATGGCGTCGTTGCTAGGCAAACCGGCCCTTCCCAATCATAACTTCCTCTATGATATCATGGTACCTCGACCGAATATGGCCTGCTAAGTAATGCCGTGGTCTGCGATACCAAGGTAGACCTCTCTGGGTTATCCTGGCAACGCTGTACCATGTTGTATTGACCATTGCACCAACGAGAACGCGTCCTGGTGCCTGGTGCGTCACCCCAGTGGATCACCAGCCTGGTGGGTCACCATTCCGCGCAGTACGGCGGCGGGAGGAGGGGGGGGGGGAGAAGGAAAAGGGGGGGGGGGGGCATGGCCTTACGATAAGAACGACACTCCTTGGAAGCCTTTCTGTGATTAATGTACTTGGCACTGGTTGAATTGTCCCACCACAGATGCATATTATACACGTCAGCAGTTTAGTTCCAACTTTTACGTATTACTTGTTATCACTTTTCTCCATTGATCCCGCTAGGAGAAGCGGCCCGACAGGACAAACGAATACTTACGACCGTCGGTCAGGAATGCTTCATTGCAATGTCTTAATTGTTACCTTTTGGCTTTCCGTACACATGCCACCTGGCGCCATCTGATACTTTTTCCAGGAAAACAATAAAAACTCTTGCTGTTTATTTTTTACAAAACCACGACAGATAATGCTCACATGAGATCAACTTAGAAGAGGGTATCGTTGATTGCTTGCTGTGGACACTTTGGGCATGGCATATTGTATAATTTAGCCATGGAAAAATCTGTATTATGATACTTTTGTTTGCCAGATTCTAAGCAACACCAAAAACTAGCTCCACGCATGCACGGCCTCCGAGAACGGAACATCTCATGGGAAATTAGTTTTTGTTTAAAGTTGCATGTCGAGCTCTTTCCAGCCAAAACTAAAGAAGTCAAAATACAAATAAGAATCAATCCTTGAATCATTCAAGATTTCTTTTGTCTATACTCCACCCATGCCAGACTGCCAAATAGTGTCTCTTAGCCTTGCCCGTGATATCAATTTACTAGAAGTTTTCATTTTAGTGGTACACGTCTTCAGTTTGTGTGTTTCGCGATGCTTTGGTATAAGTGGCAGTGCCGCGACAGAGTTCTGACTGTGGTGTTGCGGGATAGACACGTTTGCCACACCACAGCCGAAACGGCGATGTTTATCAGGTTTCTGAATTTATAGAATGAAACAAGCGAGTTTTCTGCAAATTTCGAAATAAATTTCGCCTGGGCTTAGTTTTAGCGGGAAAGAGCTCGACTTGCAACTTATAAGTAGAACACTTTAACCTCTGTGGGTCATATCGCGACAACGAGAAAGGTCAAGGTGGAAGGCCATGTTTCGTGTAACCCCTACTCTTTGCGAGGAAAGACCTGGGATTTTACCCTTCGAAAACATTGTGCCGGTGGGGCTCGAACCAGACACCGTTCGCCTGGGTTGGCCAAGCAGAACACACTCCACATTGGACGAACGCGCTAGCAGCTGGGCCACGGGGGGTAACTTCACGGGGAAATAAGTGAACCTTGGACTTCTTTACAAGTGATGTGTGTAGATTTGGTTCGTTGGTTGGATATTCAGGACGCTTTAACCACTTTTGGTCATATCGCGTCAATGGGAGAAGGAAGGGAGAGGGGAGCCATATCTCCGGGGGTAACTCCCTACTCTTTGCGAAGAAAGACATGGTATCTTTATCCTGCGACCCCACAGACATGGCCACAGCGGGGCGCGAAACACCGATCCACGTGCCGTTAGGCTCTCAGGTGGCCAGAACGCATGTCATCCAGGGGCCAGTCACAGAAGCAAAGTAGGCGACATGCTTGGTAACCCGTGGCGCACCAAGCGTGTGTCCAGCAAAGTGGCAAAAAACAAAACCCGCCTTACACAATGTCCTAGCTTGTGAGCTCGTGGATTGGTATTGGTTTTATGGGCAGCGGAAAACGCGCCCGGCCATGCCGTATCTAAGTAAGCTAAGACCCAATCCAAACATCGCATTCAGCTGCGCTCGCTGATCCAATTGCCCCGGTCGAATGGGATTTAATATTTCAGTGCTCAGCTTACAAGGGAAGGAAATCGACTTATCGCTTGGGGGTCTTGTTGCTGTTGTTGTTTCGTCCGTCAAGCGTGAAGACAGTCGTATGTATGACACAGCACAGGTTGTATGCCTTGTGAACATGGGCCCCTCGCCTTGCTGATTGCCCTACAGGTCTAACGTTGGGGGCTGCCGTCCGTCACCGTGCTGCCACGGTCAGCTTAATTACCGGGTGATAAATCAAGAGTCTCTGGCAGGCTCAAGGGTCCGTCTGCACGATTGTCAGTTTTCAACGGGACCACTTGACCTATGGTTGTTGTTTTTCTCCTCTGTGACTTGACGTATTGGAATACCGAGGGATAAGTTGGAGGGTTGACCCCGGCGGCCCGTGAAGGTCTCTCCTCGTGAGGCCTGATCCAATAGAGGGAGGACTTGATGGGGGAGTCAGTCCTCTTAGACAGCCTGTCTCTCTCTAGCCACCGGAATAGTCCCGTTTGTGTTTAAGGTATGGGTGCGTTTGCAGTGGCTACCGGGCATCGCCGACAAAACCCCGCCTCTGGTTACGCCGGATAGAGTGTTTTAAAGGCAAAAACTGGCTTTCGGATCACTTCAATTGATTACTTGCCACAAGTGAAATATCTCGCAAGCCTATTTGTTTTGTAACCGGTCGACAATGTTCTACTTATTCGAGCATGCAATGACCGGCCAATGACGATAGGATGGTGGCACAATTAAGCTCATTGGCGACCATACCAATGATGGGAGCTGGATAAATCTGTCCCGCTCGCTGTCAAACACCCATTCGATCGTTGGCAGAGCCACAAAACAATGGCGTGATATTGACACTGGATATCGTGGCGCGCAACAGCAAATTTCATGAGCTTCGAGCCGGAAACAATATAAGAATAATATACTGAAACAGCCACAAATAACCGACGACTATCTGGCCGTGTCATATTCACGTTGCAGGATTAAACTCGACGCAAAATAATGTGTTGTCAAAACACCTTGTCGGCGACTCAAACTTTGTTTAACTCAGATGCTTAACGATTCCGTGACCACGTGATACTATTAGGATGGGCGACGGAGCAATATGTCGCCGGAAACACGTGCTGCGGGATCACATACACCGTGGCGTTACCATGGCGATATGACGAGACTGTGCTGGAGATTTGCAAGCCTATTTATAGTCGGATAAACGATTGTCAAAGTACGGAGATTCCCGTTGAATCAAAGCGCGTTGTAATGACCTTGAGGACTTGGCGTTGACCTTAAAGGACGATGTTCGCGTGGTACGGTACCAGCGTCCTGGAGAAACCAGTCCGGGTGGGTTCCGGGTGTCCCCGGATCTGTTCGGCCCGAGTCACCCACAGTCGCAGCGACACCACGGGATCGGTGTGCACCATTACTCTGCAACCAGAGGCCACGCCCAACTATCACGTCAACAACTTACTCCCTCAAAGATGTAACAGACGGTAAAGACAATTATTTTTTTATTTAGATGAAACATGCAGTGAGAAGTCTTTTTACCCAAGTAACATCCTGGGTTGGTCCACGTTTGTGTGATGTATACTACTCACACTTTGCTAAGGATCACCTCTATGCAGAGATATCTGAGTGTATAACAGGTGACTGTAATTCTACTATAATACAAAAACGTTTGCCTTTACCATGCATGGTGGCACACGGGTAACAGATTGGACACAGATTGGCGAAGGTTTATCTGTATTATAGTAGAATTACACAGTCACCTGCTATACACTCAGATATCTCTGCTTAGAGGTGATCCTTAGCAAATTGTGAGTAGTATATAATGAATGGCACCCCAAAGTTTTACTCCTACGATGCGATTATGATAGGGAGACATCTCCGCATGGGGGCGATTCCACATCCCACACCATAAACATCACCAGAGATACCACTCTGCCAGCAGAGAGAGCTCGTTTGTCACATCATCTCTGCCCCAAATAACTGCCAATCTCACGGTTAACCTCAACAGTGCTGGGGTAACGAATCGTTTTTTGCGGCTTGTTTAGATTAAATTTTGTTTAGATTAGACCAATATAGACAACAGTCCGTTGTCGTACGATGAAGGAGTTAAGTATTTTAAAAGAACACCGGGTTAAAGCGGTTGACGCCTTTGACTTTGATCGAACTCGAAAACATAGTTCGCAAGTTATTTAACTCCTGATGAATAAAAATGGAATGAATTCGTTCCGTACGGTATTAGTAGCGCAGTAACTACTAAACAACGATGTATTTGATGCCAAACTTCGAATATATATTTATATTAGTTTAATTTTCAATTTTCGAATATGTAGGAGAATTGTTATGGTTAAAGCGAGTGTCCAACCTAATTTAATCACGAACTGCACCGAAAGTTTACATCTTAAAATTAACTTGGCGAGTGTTAACTCTTCGTTTCGGCCGACTGGTAAGCAGAAGAAAATTAAGGCAACCCGCCCCCAGCAATATCAAGCAGAGCGCCATTTTGCCGGGAGCAGTGACGCATATTGTGACTATTCATATGGCGCCGCCTTACGTTATAACTCGCAGAGAGAGAGATCAGGGCCGCGATTTACAGATGAACAGCGGCAGTTCCAAGCCGCGCACTAGCGCAAGATCTGTCTTTCATGGAAAAGTACCGTCCTAACAAATTGATATACGTCTTGCGACGATTGACTCCGCACCGATGCCATGATTGGAGTTACATCCGCAGCTATTTATATCAGCGATTATCACGCGCTCTCGTTTTGCTCACACAATAGGCGCAATTTCCGGTTTGAATAAATTAGAGTATCGCCTCCTGATTGGTCAATCACAGACACGCCTCCAAAAAGGGCTGCCGCCTGGGTAGGCGGCGAAATCGTGCCTGGCGGTCACTTCTAAATTTTATTGTGAGCTACAGACAGAACGAAAAATTCTGTAATTTGGGGCATAGACAATTGGGTATTATATGAATCGGTAAAGCTGCGTTAGAGGCCAGGCTGGCGGTTCCCTTTAAATTTGACGTGTGGCAGAGGGACTAAAGCGTAAGCGGAACGTCCTTTGCTTAGAGATCGCAGGGATACGCTAGTGGTGGATCAACGGTTGTGTGATATGTAATGTATGGCACGCCTACGTTACATAAACACCACCAGGGATACGCTATGACTGCCACAACCTCGTTGTTACACATCACCATGATGAACGACACATCTCGGTCCATATCAAAAGAACCCCAGCTTGGCTCAGTTGGTAAGCAGCCTTATCTGCTTCCTGCCATCCTGATTGCCAGCAGCCCTTGCATTACGCATTTATTAAAAATGACTTATTGCACGATAGAGGGAGAAGGGGGGCGGGGGTGCCCTATAGCTCAGTAAGTACGCTGAGCTGCTGATCACCAGGTCGTGGGTTGGAACCCTGTCACCTGCTTCTGGAGCTGCTTGGTTTAAACATATCTTATTTTGCAATTAGGAAACAGGCAATGTCTATACAAATCCCTCTTGCTTACATGTGATGCACAAGTAACAAGCAGAACATTAGTTAATCTTAAACATACATATTAATCACATTCGATAAGATTGAAGGCGTAACATGTCATCACCTAAAGCGGCCCGACGTGGTCATGCATTTCTTTGATTTTCGTTTAGCGATAGGTTTGGGCTTCTATACAAGATGTTACCGATGGTGGGTGATGTTAATTTCATGACAGAATGGATCAGTTTATCGCGAAGTATGGTGTACCTTGGGCATTCAAAAAAGTAATGGTATGGAGCCTCTCTAGGCGCGCCGCATATACACTGAGGGTTATCTACTACGTGCATCTCTTACAGGTGACCTTCTAATCCACTATAATTCATCCTCATTCGGGCATGGATAACATTAGTAAAGCGATTACCGAATGAATACAATTTGCTACCGTTCTGACGCATAGGAGATTCATGTCTTGAGCAATGTTTCTTTGAATAATTTAGGGTCCTGTATAAGCCGAATGTTGTTTGGTAACTGATTTCAAAGCCTGATGGCACTCGGTAAAAACGAATTATAGTGAGATGCAAGTCTAGCCTTAAGTGTATTTACATTCATTGTTTGAGCGCTGCGTAATCAATACGAGGTTCTGGCTGACACAGATTGAGGTAGAAGTTCAGAAAGGTAATTTGGAGCCTCATGGTAAAACATTTTATGAAATGAAACTAATTTAAATCTTTTCCGACGATTGCACAGTTTTTCCCATCCAAGCTCGTTGTAGGACTGTGACTAGCATATTTGATCGCTACAGATACGAGGCGACCAGCTCTAAGTTGCACCGATTCAAATTTATCCGCGTCTGACTGGGTAAGGCCGTGCCCTACAATACATGCCTACTCCGTCCGATACATCAAGTCAATGAACTGCGACACATTACGCTACGTAGCCGCGTTAAAATGGCTACTCGCCTGCTGGCTTTTAAGCAAATTTCATTAATGTGGGCTGATCATGTTACACTGGAGGTTATTGTCACACCTAGATGTTTATGTTGCGTAACATTGTCTAAACAGTCATTATTCATTAGTAGAACTGGTGCATTGCTAACATGTCTGTTTGATATCACCAGCGACTTTGTTTTAGGGGCGCTAAACTTTATAAACCATTGAGACGCCCATCTCTCCATTTGACCCAGGTCCTCCCTAAGGATGCTATTTGCAGGTTCCTGGGTTACATCGTCAACAATTATAAAAACAGTCGTGTCGTCAGCAAATAAACGTATACCCGATTGTAACCCTTCTGCCATATCATTGGTACAGTAAAACCTCTCTAAGTCGACCGACGATGGGACTGCCACCCATCGATCGACTTAGGGAGGTGGTCGGGTTACAGAATATCAACACACCAAGTCCATGACACATTCTAATGTCTCGCTGCCAACACGGGTCCGAATGCGCGTGCGGCTCGGTTCTTCATTAGCGGGGGGCCTCCCTGGTGTAGTGGTTAGCGCACTAGACCGCAGATCAATAGGTCCTGGGTTCGAATCCGGGCTCGGGCACCTAATCTGGGGCATGTTTCATTCCTTCATCCTTCATCGTCTCGGGAGGTTCCTTGGCCCAATTTAGCCTGTATGTGCACAAAAGTGGCCTAAAACACCAACATTACATTCCTCTTCATTAGCGTCGTATGCCATAATGTAATCAGCATTACGTTGAAGTATGTTCTGAACTGTTGATTTTCCGATGCCAAAGCTATCAGCAAGCTGCTGACCTACCCTCGCGTTCCTTCGCGCTGATGAGTTCCGCAAAAGTGGAAGCTCCTTCACATTTTTTATTGTTGCTGCCATAACGCTCAGTGAGATAATGATTCAAAAGACTAATATCCAGATCTTACATAGCCGCTACTTGTATGTTACGTGTGTGTTTTAACAAGAGGGAGTTTTGTGATCAAGATTATCAAAGGTACAATGTATACGCTAACCACCTGTAACAACAGTTCACACAGTTCAGTGCTATCCAGTTCACACAGTTCAGTGCTATCCAGTCCACAGGCGTTATCGCCTGAGTGTGTGTGTTCTACTAATTGCAATCAGCAGGTGGCCCTACTCCTTCCACCAGCCGACAACCGATCGACTTAGGGAATATGAAATGGGGCTTTTGGACCAAAATGATCGATCGACTTACAGAGTAGGGAGGTGGTCGGGTTATAGACTACTGTCGCAATGCTAAGACATAGGCCGACCGGCGGGACTGGAAAAAGTCGATCGAGTTAGGGAGGCGATCGGGTTATGGAGGTGGTCGGGCAGGGAGGTTTTACTGTATAAACTAAAAACAGCAGCGGTCCCAGTACGAACCTTGAGGCACACCGGACCCTATAGCACGCCATGGTGAAGCGGCTCCATCAATCAATACACGCTGATACCTATCTTGCAAGTAATCTTGAAACCAGTTTAAACAGATTCCCATTGAACCCTATTCTCTTTACTTGTATATCAGACCAGCATGCCGGACCCGATCAAACGCTTTGGAAATGTCGCAAAAAACTACTCTGACGTCCTTCTTCATGTGGACAAGCTGATTTGTAGTGCTGTCGCCAGGAATAAACCCCGATTGAAACTTTGATATAATATCGTTATCTCGTAGATAATGGAAGGTATGCTTAAACGCATTCGTTCTAGCCTCTCTGCGGCCATGTCTGTGTGGTCGCAGGATAAAGATCACATATCCTTCGCAAAGAGTAGGGGGTTACCCCTGGGACATGGCTCCACCTTTCATTCATTCTTCCATTGACGCGATATGACCAAAGTGGTTAAAGCGTCCTGAATATACAACCAACCATTTTATGGTCCCGGGAGGTTTCCGGCCCCGATTTAGCCTTCGGACACACACAGGCGGCCTAAAACCAATACTTCATTTCGGTGAAGAGTGGATTGTGTTGAGGTCATGGTTGATTTGTAAAGGAATGTCAGTTGGGGCTGACGTCTCCTTCATGTTTATGAAGGGATAGATGTGAGAAAATGTGTCACAGATAGTCAACGGGGAAATATGTTATTGATATTTCGGTGGGATCCATAGAGACTATTATGCACGCTGAGAAGAAGCTGAAGACTTTTGCTTCACGTCGATAACTCAATTTACAAACGTGACTGCCCTCCTTGTTTCGCTTAGCATCTTGCAAGGCGGCGCAGGCCCTGTTACAAGATACTAATGTCTTGTCGCAACATACCAAGGTATTCGGGGCCGACCCGGTAGCTTAGTGGAGTGATCGTCTTGAGTGCTCTGGCCACCTAAGAATCTAACGGCACGTGGATTTGTGGTTCGCGCCCAGCTGTGACCATGTCTGTGTGGTCGCAGAATAAAGATTCCATGTCCTTCTTCGCAACGAGTAGAGGGTTACCCCCGGGGACATGGCTCCACTCTCCCTTCCTTCTCTCATTGACGCGATATGACCGAAAGTGGCAAAACGTTCTGAATATACAACCAACCAACCAATGTATTCTCAGTCGATACTACAAGGCATCAAGGTATCTGCTCATGTCTTGCAGCAAAATACCCGGGTCTGCTCATGCCCAATATATTCTCAGACCATGTTACAACAAACCAATATCTTGTCATAACATGCTACAGGCTTCCAATCTCTCTCGAGCCTTTTAACAACACATTATGCATGGATCGCGGAAGTTCGTGCGCCATTATTTGACGGCTAACGATTGTTTGAGCGGAATGCATCGTAGATTTGCCGATGGACTGATAGATGTTTTCTCGCCATCCAGTCCCGCCATTCGGCTGTCGGGTTCTAGTTTATCCGTCTCTTAGTTATTGCGATCGCGGGTACGGGACGTCAAGAGATCGAGGAGTGGGGCTGAATACCAACTTGATACAGTGGGTTTACCCAGAGCTCTAGGCACTTACTATACACATACCGTGTCCAGACCAATTTCCCTACCCAACCATATATAACACAGTATATTATAAAAAACTGAAAAAACATCTATCCGCTCGTTTCAAAGTACTTTCAGTGACATAGTTCGAACAGGAACATTTATGATAAATCCTGAAGTTTATCCCTCCGAGTAATTTTCTTACTCCTTTTCTTTCTCTCTCTCTCTCTCTCTCTCTCTCTCTCTGGGATCAACTAACTGCCATACAGAGGGATCGTATCGGGTCGGGCTGAGAGGGAAGGGTAAAGGAGTGGGCGGGGGGTAAAGGGGATCGCATTGACCCCTGCTGGGCGTGGACACCATGACCCATCCTGTGGCTACCGTCCACCTGGCCAGCTATACGCCAACCCAGGTCACCGTCATGCCGCGGACCTTACACAGTAACTTTTTGGCATGTATACATATATATACACACAGCCACTCGCCGGGGACGTCGATTCCACAGTGATTACGGTCAAGTGACCGGCCTGGGGTAGCCAAGATCTTGCCACTTCACCCTCTCACATAGGCAAACACGGGCCGGCGACGCTGGTGTGTTCACAGATACTTAGGTTATCGCCCATCGGGTCTTCCTCGAGTATTCGAGTGACAGGCAGGACGGCCGGAGGCGTTTAGGGTCTGGTTTCCCATGGCAACGCGATACTATAGGGACGAGCCCTTACGGTGACGTATTCCTGGGTGGACACAGGACTTGATGACTTCTGTCCGTGTTTAGGACACTATGCCAGGCAAGAGGAGGAACAGGACTTACACACTGACCATGACCGTCGCTCGGTTTGTCTACCCGGAGTCGCCATGGCTCTATCCTCTTAAACTGCGGGAACAACTCAGGTGAGAAGCTACATGTATAATTATAATGTAAAATGTGACGCGCTGTATTGCTATCCAGTAGTAGTGCACTGCTGGACACAAGGGGGTAACCGCACGTGGATCGGTGGTTCGTGCCCTGCTGTGGCCATGTCTGTTTGGTCGCAGGATAAAGATCCCATGTCCTTCTTCGTAAAGAGTAGGGGGTTACCCCCGGGGACATGGCTCCACTCTCACTTCCTTCTCCCATTGACGCGATATGACAAAAAGTGGTTAAAGCGTCCTGAATAACCAAACAACCAACCCAATGGAGCTCCAGGTTGGTCTGACCACCTCCATAATGGGGGTCTCTCGAATGCCTCCTTTTGCTGTGAAGTAAATGTTGGTTTTAGGCCGCTTTTGTGCACATTAAGGCTAAATTGGGCCAAGGAACCTGTCGGGAAGATGAAGTATGAATGGCCTAGCAAAGCCCCAGATTAGGTGCCCGGGTTCGCATTGGAAGCCAGGATCTGCGGTTTAGTGCACAAAACGGCTAAACCCCATTTACAAAATCTTGAATCCGCCGTTGAAGTTAATGTCAAATCTTATTTCAAGTTACGAAAAGAACGGAATGTTATTATACTTATCTTTCACAATGGACCAAAGGATATTGTTGTTTAAGGTTCAAAACTAATTATATAACGTCCTTATAAGTTGCGATCAAGGTCAATACTGCCATTCTTTCATTTATTCCTGGAGTTTTGTTTCATAACTGTGCGGGACTTGAACGGTTGCGGTCGTATGTAAGGCATATTATGGAGACCAAATGTCGGGACTTTGTGCAGGGAATCCAGACAATCCGGACGAACCCATGAGTCCTGCACAGGATCCACCTCGGGTTGGTCTTTTGCGCAATAACGATCTTACCTGGCATGGGGTAGCCAATATCTTGCCACTTCACCTCTCGCATTCGCAAACACGCGGCGACGAGACTGGTGTGTTAACAAATCCTTATGAGTGATGGGGGGTGGGTGATGCAGGGTGGGGGTGATGCGGGGTGAGGGTGCTAGTGGGAAGGGTGGGTGGGGTGGGGTGGGGCGGTGGTATCTAACGTTAACTATCTCCAGAGAGCCAACAAATTCCATCGCAGTGTGTCATTTAGTGAACTAATTCTATAAGTTTATTAAGTTGATTGCCTGTATTATATGTTTCATATCTTTCAAGCAAGAGGAATTTGTATAGGCTTTGCCTGCTTTCCAATTGCCAAATAAAAATATGTTTAAACCAACTTTAAAATCTCCGGGGAAGGAGACGCTTAGCTGGTGAATCTTGATCACGTGTCGCATCAAGGTGATTATGAGTTGACCTGATTATGATATATCCCTGGAGGCTGGACTTCAATGATGGCAAGGACCTTCCATATATAGCCCTCACGTTAATAACTTCAAGGCGTCGTTTTCTGCGTGTTTTAATGGAAATAATGGCTTTGTCGTGGAAGTGCCCTTCAAAGAATCTAGCGGGGCCGGGCCGGTAGCTCAGTGGGTTAGAGCGCTCGCATTGAGTGCTCTGGCCACCTGAGAGCCGTACGGCACGTGGATCGATGATTCGAGCCCCCCTGTGGCCATGTCTATGTGGTCGTAGGATAAAGATCCCATGCTCTTCTTCGCAAAGAGTAGGGGGTATCCCCGGGGACATAGCTCCACTCTCCCTTCCTTCTCCCATTGACCCGATATGACCAAAAGTGGTTAAAGCGTCCTGAATATACAACCAACCAATCAAAGGATCTAGCATGATTAATCACGTAGGCTTGTGTCTGCTTGATTTCACTGATGTCAAGCAGCACCACAAACAAGGCTTCATGGTGACACCAATGACGACTGTGCGGATAACGATCCCCCCAAAACGCCAATAGCTGATCGCGAATCTCCAAGAATTCCTGCATACCAATCGCGGAGATCGCAAAAGGTATCCCCCCCCCCCCCCACCCCACCGTTTTGTGATGTATGTGGCGGTGCTGAGCGGTCCCCGACTCATTGCGGTGTCACCTGCGGTATACACCTTCAAGACCCCAACCCTGGTCTTATGTCCGTTGGTATTTTATCCCTTGGCGTTATGTCCGGATGGCTGTGTCAATACCTGCTTGCAATCCATTCTGTTCGCCTGGTGCTACCCCTCCCCCAACTCCCCCCTACTACACTCCCTACCCCACCCCCAACCCCCAACTCCCCCCTACTACACTCCCTACCCTACCCCCAACCCCTGACTCCCCCCTACTACACTCCCTACCCTACCCCACCCCAACTCCCCCCTACTACACTCCCTACCCTACCCCCCACCCCCAAACTCCCCCCTACTACACTCCCTGCCCTACCCCCCACCCCCAACTCCCCCCTACTACACTCCCTACCCTACCCCACCCCAACTCCCCCCTACCACACTCCCTACCCTACCCCCCCCCCACCCCAGTGCTATGTGCAGTGGAGGTAAGTAGGAATCAATTTCTTTGCGCCCCTAGTGGCCCCCCTCTCCCCCCCCCATCCCCCCCCCCTCCCCCAGCCCTCACTATTGTCAGTGGTATGTGTGGTGTTGGTGAGTGGCGTCACATCTTCAAGACATACAAGAAGTTCGAGGCAATCAACTACTGATGCCATCCCCCTCAATGCTGGCACGGCGGCGGTGAGCGGGCCGGCATGTTTCGGTCAATAACGACCCATCCAGGCTTGCCCCCCCCCCCCCGCACGCCGTACGCCCTACCCCATTCGGGTAGTAGGGGTGTGAGGGCGGGGGCTTATTGAGCCATGAGTAAGCAAGCCGCGTCTTGGACAATAAAACTTTACTGCGGGGGTATGTATGTGAAAAGGGTATGTTTGCAATTCAGATGAGAGGGATGATCTGAATTCGGCCGTAGGTTCGCACCTGGTGGTTGTCGATTAACCATTACCACCCGTCAAAGACCGCGCATTCTCTGCCGATTGTCCGACAGTCTGTGTGTGGTCGCTGTGACAGGCAGTGACGGACCGAGAACGGGCTCGGTCGGTCGGGCATTACTAGAATAGTAAATGATTTCTCCCCTCAAGTAACTCCCAGAGAAGGCTGGATTGTATTATACATGATGTGGTTGCTCCAAAATCAATTAGTAGGAGAATATCCGCGTTCCAAGACGCAACAGGCTGCGTTGAATTAAGAATAAAGTGCCACTCGGCTTATCGCCGTAAGTACAATGACACAAAAAATGGCCACAAGTGGATTAGCATTCACCCCAACAAATGGCCATTTTCGCGACAACGTCGGGCGTCGATGATTATAGCTCCTAAACACTGACAACGCCGACGGCTCTTGGTAACGTGGTGTGGTGAGAAGACGGCCAACAGCAAACGCAAACCAAGATCATTATTGGATAATAATGAATTCTCGTTCTCGACCGCGGTGAATGAATACGATGGACTTAATTGGCGGATGAAGTTTGGATATTTCAAGAAGGCGGATAAGTTACGCTCTGTTCATGTCTGAGTTGCCTGTCTCCGAGGCCGTGAAGAACTGGGCATTACCGGCATTACGCAACAAGGGGCGGCACAAGACTTTAACACGACTTCGATACATCTCCGTGCTACTCAAGTCTAAAGCTGGCGGGTAAAAAGTCTTGGTTGGTGTGTTAACAGAAATGTGATGAGTAAATCGGCCGTATAATGGGCGATATTGCTGACTTTACCTTATTACGGTCGATGTGATATGATACTCAGTATGATGTCTGATGCACAATGCGTGATCTTGTTGGCCTGATTATGGAATCATGTTGACCATGCAGGGCGGATCTAGGGGGGGTGTAGGGGGTCGCCCGCCCCCCCCCCTCCCTGGGAACTTGAGCATAAACTGAAAAAGTGGGGCTTTCCGCCGAAATACATACATCTTGTAGCTGCAATCAAAGACGGATTCCCGGGGGGGGGGGGGGCGTTGTTAAGGACTGCCAAAGTGGTTGTAAAAAATTGGTGGACACCCGTGGTCAATTTCACCTCCACCCCTCCCCCCCCCCCGCCCCCTCGGTCGCAAGTTTTCTTTTAGCGAACCCTCACCCCAGTCGCAACCCCCTCCCCCGTTACAAAATCCTAGATCCGCCCTTGCCATGGCGTTTGGCTGTGCAATTGATCTACTCCTGTGTTGATGGGGACCCATCCACAAACACGTCCATGGCTGCATGTATACGTGTCACCACTGACACTGTCGTTATGATGCCGTCAAGGGTGATTGCAGCGACCTTGGTCGCGAGTCTCGTGTAGGAGAGGAATCATTGGCTCTAATTCACTGTATGTATGGTCATTTGGAACACATGTTGGCCCCAGTGATCATCTTAACTCGGTCCATCTGCCATGTCAGAGATCACGAAATATATTATGGTATTAAATAGTAGGCATTGCAGGTGAGAATATATTCTCGCACTTTGTTGTCAGTGGCCAATGTTGACACCAGTTCCGGGAAAAACCCATCCCGGTATACGTGTCAGAAATAGAGATTTTATCATATTATGTTACAGTTTGACAAATTACTTTATGTGGCGAAGTTTGGCGGCTTAAAAGCTGAAACTTACTGTGTAAGATCCATTTTAGTTTTCCAATCGTGCGTTCTTTTGCTGCCGCCATTCACGTTACAGATCTTGTCACTCAGTGGTTATCGCGGTATCAATGCGCGTAACTGATATTTACATAAATAGTTCCAACAAACCAACCGAACTTAATAGCTATAGACCTGAATCCTATGAACTCCAACTATAGAAATACAACCACAATTTACGAAAACAAAAGGTTCATTTAACAAATAGATACCATTTTGCCTAAAACAATATGTTCGTTAGACCTATCTCCGCCGCAGAGGCGTAAACACTTTGACGGCGTCATATCTCTAAGGAAACGCGTCGCGCGCAACACTTAGTTACAGGTGCTATTGAGCGCCACTGTTATGATTTCGACCAAATATTTAGGTGCAGTTGTCTCAGTGTTGACTTAATGGCGACCTTTGAACTTCTATTCGAGCGAGAAAATACATATGGCATCGCTTCTCGTGCGAGATGGGTTTATCTCAGCACGCATCTCCGAAATCCTGCCTTCGCCTAAAGGCTCAGGCAGGATTTTGGAGACTTGTGCTGAGATAAAGCCATCTCGCACTCGACGCAATGCCATATCATGTGTTGACACCAGTTCCGGGAAAAACCCATCCCGGTATACGTGTCAGAAATTGAGATTTTATCATATTATGTTACAGTTTGACAAATTAGTTTATGTGGCGAAGTTTGGCGGCTTAAAAGCTGAAACTTACTGTGTAAGATCCATTTTAGTTTTCCAATCGTGCGTTGTTCTGCTGCCGCCATTCACGTTACAGATCTTGTCACTCAGTGCTTACCGCGGTGTCAATGCGCGTAACTGATATTTACATGAATAGTTCCAACAAACCAACCGAACTTAATAGCTATAGACCTGAATCATATGAACTCCAACTATAGAAATACAGCCACAATTTACGAAAACAAAATGTTCACTTAACAAATAGATACCATTTTGCCTAAAACAATATGTTCGTTAGACCTATCTCCGCCGCGGAGGCGTAATCACTTTGACGACGTCATATCTCCAAGGAAACACGTCGAGCGCAACACTTAGTTACAGGTGTTATGATTTCGACCAAATATTTAGGTGCAGTTGTGAGTATCATTGTCATCGTTAGATCTCCGTGTTGACTTATAATGGCGACGTTTGAAGTTCTATTCGAGGGAGAAAATACATATTGTAAAAATGCCATTCTTCAGCCCGGCGTGAAGAGTTTTACAAAAATAAATATTAAAAGATTCCAAGTTCGAAAAATAACAAAAGACAAGAATGTGAGTTGCGATCTGAGGCCGGGCGATCGACAAACTGCCCGCCTGTTTATTTGGTGCGTCTTATATAGGGCTGTACGTGGGCTACATTTGGTCACATGACCATGAATAATTCCATGCCCCCACCCCACTTTTACGGGGGTCTCGGGAGCACGTGATGGTGGCAGGCAAAGTGCGCCCACCAGGTCTTGCTTATGAAACCTATTGTCTTTATATAAAATCGATATTCTAAAATACCTTAAGGAGCACATTTTACAATATGGCATTGCTTCTCGTGCGGGATGGGTTTATCTCAGCACGCATCTCCGAAATCCGAAAAGGATTTTGGAGACTTGTGCTGAGATAAACCCATCTCGCACTCGACGCAATGCCAAATGCATATCTTTTAAAAAGTTAATTCGTCAAGAAAATATATTAAACAGAAGTGAATTCGCCAAGAAAATATATTAAAAAGAAGTGAATTTGTCAAGATGTACTTGTTGGTGTGACTGTCGTGTCCGTACCATGTCATAGTGTCGGATGGCGGAGCGATATGTCGAGCGCTAGCTTGAATGATATGTGTTGGCCTGCCCTCCTGTCGATGTGAGCCGGGCCGCCACTCCGGTGTCGTCATAACGACCCGTGGACGCCTGACGCCGTGGGTGCGTCCGGAAATCGACCAGTACATCGAGCGCGTGTTTCCACACCACGTGGTGGGTGGTGAACACAGCGTCCATTGTCCTTGGGGCCAACCGTGCTGTCGCCCTTTACGACTTTGCATACATAAATTGGGTCTCTCTCTGTCTCGCTGGTGCGACCCGCCTCGTATTCGAGCCACGCATGCTTCGCATTGTTAATGTTTCAAATAACATTGAAATGCAGGAATCTTTTACCAACCAAATTGAAGCGAAGTTAACATGTACAGCGAGTATAAGTATTCTCCGATATTGTTTTTATGACGTCATTATAATGACGTTTCGACATTCAGATCGATAGGTTCCTGTTACAACGAGAGTTGTTCCACCGATCGTTATCGTCCCAGGAAGCACCCCCAGGCCCTCTAAAATGCTTTAATTTGTCTCTGTGAAATAATCCCAAATGGGTATATCTTAATATTTTCTTCATAAATTATGGGGTCGTCCTGGTGACACAAGTATAGCGTTCTGATTGCTACCGTGCCTTGTTCTTCATCACGTACAAATTGCTACGTGCTATCTTGTCCCTGAGTTAACCTGTTAACTCAACCAACTATAAACCTTGGACGACATACCCCTAACATATAGGTGACTTCATCAACTATATCTCCCCACCGATTTACATTGCGTCAAATGCTTTTTCCTAAACATAGATATGTCAATCATCAATAAGTAGACGCGTATCTCTTGGGCTTGTGGTGTGCTGACCGGGTGACAGGCAAACCGTCTCTACGTACTAATGTAATGTTATCACTCAGGTCCTCATGGGGACCCTGTCTGATTTGATGAATTCTGTCGTTCCCAAGCGCATAGGTCGCATTCTCAATCACCATGGTGGCTCGTATGATAACGAATGCCAGTATTTACATGGTCCACAGACAGCCACACTGGCAGTGAACGGTCCTTAGGTAACCTTGAAGCTGATTGACGTATAAGAAGCCAGTCACGCCAATCGATGGGTTTTGAATCAAACGCCCCCCCCCCCTAGAAAATGGCGTTCTAGCTGCTTTGCGTCAGCAGTCAGAGCATTAACTTAACATGGTTTTATGCATATCCGCCATGCTTTTGCCCATATCAATCTTTAAAAAAAATATGCACTTAAATTTGATATATAACTACTATTACGCCATTTTGGATAAATACCTTGTATATTTTTATTGTGTTTATTTTTCAGGATTATCTCTCCCTAGCTGTTCATTGGATGCGGAAACATGAACATTAATGAAAAAAATGAACAAATTGTTTTCTATAAGTGTATATGCGCGTTGCATAGCCTTAAATATCCGAATAACACTTGCGCAGCTATACCTGCTGCATTGCTCCTTCACAGTTTATTGTATGGCAACGTCAGTTCTGTTATGCATTTTGATCGTTTGCAGTCTTCCGACCAAATGAAATATTATAATCTCCATGGAGTATGTTCGTGTGATTATTAGCTGTCGTTATTTGTAATGTGTATTTTCGTCTCTCCCTACAGCGCTTCGTCAAGTGCGCCCAACTCATCCAGCGATCTGATTGGTTCATACAGCGATGACGTCAATAAGTTTGTCAATAATGATGAATACCGTATCCCTAATAATGGCTCCCATGGAGCGACGAATGGTCGAGAGCACAGATCCAGTCTCGACCTTGAGTGCCTGCCCCAGCATAAGAAGGACCCACTTCGCAGTGTGAATGGCAGTCTCACTGGCAGAGGTGTGTCCCTTTATATATGTCTTCTTTCTGCTTTATGGTATTTGTTTTCGCTTCATCGCAGAGTGGTGTATAGTATATCAGTCAATTGAAATTAATGGTAATTAACGGAAACATATATAGAATTTTTCTCGAAATATTAAACATTAATTTTATATTAATGACCAAAATTATTTATTGAACGATTGAATACATATAAATTGGTATTATTGTGGTGATTATAAGTTGCAATCCCATGCAATGAAATCGTTCCAAGCTTTTCCTATTGGGAGTTTTATGCATCGCCATGAGCACAGGGACTTGTATGGACTAAATATGCATTAAAGTAGTGGTAGCAATATCCCTGTTGTCATCCTCATCATAACTAGTGCATCTGTCAGTCACGACAAAGTATACTTGGTGGCACCTAAAGAAATTACCGTCCGGCTCCCCTCCCATCCCCGCCGTTAGTGCTAGCGCCTTAGACCAACCCCAGATCAGTTCACTATTGATTCGATATAGGCCTAGCCGCCACCTCGGGAGAAAAACTGAACTGTGTCCCCCTGACGGCATCTGCACCGCAGACACCGCCCTGTCGCGTCAATCAATGGCGTTCTGGCTGAGCGAGCCAGGCTTGCCTGCTATGGCGGCCATTTTGGCCGTTAGTCGCTGTCGCACTGTGCACGGCCGACCTGCCCGCCTGTCTGCCCGCGATATTAGACAATTATGTGTAGCGCCATATAGTGCCAATCTTCACCACTGTGGCGGTGTTGTTTAGGCGCCTCCGCCAGGGGGGACTGTGTGCATGAGGGGCCGGCCAACAGGGGTGGGCGAGAGACCGGATTGAACCCCTGGTGTTCACGCGCGATAATCTGCTTGACACACTGTTTAGCACAAGCTCCATGTTCGAGGTAAGTGATCGAAGCTGTTGGCGATCGAGGTCAGTGAGAGCGTTCCCTGGGGGATTAATTTAGAGCCTTGCCAGTCGATGCCTGGGGGGTTGTGAAGGAGGAGTTGTCGTGTTGGTCGTCGGTTTATTGGTCTGCTTCATCATTGCACATGCCGCCTGTATGGCTCTCACATCGGCTGCCATGGTGAGCGAGTGAGTGAGTGAGTGACCAGGCCTGCGGACACTGACTGTCATGGCCGTGTCATACTGGTGATCCAAGACTGACGCTCTCGCTCTATGCATATATATCTGGATGTTTATGTTTACCTGGCGATCAACGCTTCATCGGCGAGGCGTTGAAACTTGACCGTTGTGAAGGGACGCGGGTATGTCCACTACGTGTACACTGAGAGATGTCATACAACACGTGCTGAAGATACAGAAATCTGGTAACTATGGACCCACGCCTTGTGCAACCCGCCTGTGTCCTACGGCATGGGACATGGTGTTAACATTGCGGTAGGCTTGCATAGACACTATGCCAGTCGTCAACCAGACTACTTCTTTGCACTGTGTCCTACGGCATGGGACATGGTGTTAACATTGCGGTAGGCCTTCAGAGACACTATGCCAGGCGTCAACCAGACTACTTCTTTAATTGCACTGTGTTGTAAAACTGTTGAATATTTTACACAGCGTGTTTCCTACTTATTCTTATGGACGGGTGCATTCAGTCTGGATATATGTCTATGACTCCAATGAATCTCCTTTTTCGCATAAGATTTGTTATGGTATATGAGATATCCCATTGTACAGCAGGTGGGGGCTTGGCAGACCAATCTGAGCGCTTGTGACACGAAGACATGTACATACATACATTGCATACTCTCCATGCACTAACTTGCTATTGATCGGATAGAAACCACAAAGAGAGAGAGAGAGAGAGGAGGGGAGCGTCCACACCTAAATTGAAGTGCAACTTGCGCTATGTCCGGGTCCCCATACTCAAAAGGGGACGACCTCATGTACACCCCCCATCCCCCCGCCAGCCACCCCCCTCCTGGATCCGCCCGGGCATATTATAGAACTAAGGAGCTAGTGTGTTTTCATAAATAAATAAATAGATTGTAGTCCATACACCTCCAGTTTGCATGTTGAATTATATTGAGGGGGGGGAGGGGGGGGGGGATACCCCATCTGAAGCGCGAATCCCGAAGAATTAAGGAGAGCCATCTCGAATCTCCAAGATTAGGACATTTTAAAGCTGGGCGCGAAAAAAACGGCCTTAATGATGATATCGCGAATATCGAGGATTTCGCCGACTGCTATAACGGATCGCGGTGAATTGGCAAAGGGTCTTCTCAAAAAATTGCCAACAGCTAATCGCGAATCTCCAAGTATTTCTGGATGCCAAGCGCGGAGATCGGAAAAGGTATTCTCCCTCCGCTATATGCAGATATATTTGTAACTATATATGCAATATGATATTGACGTCATTTGTTGCCTTGGTTACCAGGTCTCCTGGAGCGGGACAGGGACAGCCGGGACCGACACAAGGATGAGGGCATCCTGCCGCCGGCACACAAACAAAACTACTTCCGGCCTCTCGGGGTGAGGAACACTTTCCTCAGCGGCCAGGCCATAACGCCCTCTAACGGCAACTCCCAGCAGCAGGCGGCGCCACAGCTTAGGAACGGCACCCTCGCCAATCTCGTTAAGGGGCACTCAAACCTCGGTAAGGGGGTACTCACCTCAGCCGGCGCGGCACTCTCGCTAACCTCGGTAAGGGGGTTCTCACCTCAACCGGCGCGGCAGCCATAGCGGAAGCTTGTAGCTTGTAGCTGTCCGGTCCGTGTCCGTATCCAAGCAATAAATTTGTTTCGCTCTATTCATGGGGCGTGTTCGATTTACATGAAACCAAAACCGGTTTGCCGAACTGACCGTGAAACTATCGAGAGAGCTGGTTTGACGGTTTCGGTTCCGCGGAACTGTCAGTTCAATCAACATAATTCAACATAATAAGTTAATCATAAATGTAATGAATGGAGACTTCTGGACAAAAGTATGACACCAATTTACTAACGAACAGTCGAATTGCGGGTAGAAAATGAAACAGACGGCTTATTTATGCAGGCATAACTTTATTGGCACATGACAATTCCCAAAATACATGCTGGAACTGTAAGCAAATGGAACTATGCGTTCGCCTTTAGGTCTCCAACCCGTTGAAACCGGTTTCAAAATCGTTTTTTTGTGGTTTCCCGTCGGTTTCAGGTAAATCAAATGCGCCTGATACTTTTGTTTTATAACGACTAAATTTAGTTTTTTATAATTGTCGGCACTGTTTTACTTTTTTCAATTTTTTTTAAAAACTGACAAGGCTGGAAAGAATATTTCAGATTTCTTGAGCCATAACGTTTTAAATAGCTTTATTGCTTATTGATATGCTTGGAAAATGAATTTTATCTTCTGATGAGAATGCTACTCATAATTATGGAACATACCAATTACTTTTATCAAATGCGACCTTAAAGAACCTCCTCAATATGAGCATATGTTAATACAAATATAACATTCATACTCCCAACATATCACTTTATGTGAACTGCCACTAATAACATAGGTACTCTGAAAACTGAAAACAACAATATAAATACTCGTGACGGTGTTCACAACCCGTCAACATGTCAGTAATTCCCTATCATTGCTGATCACTTCGCATAATCGATCGTTTTTTTGGGTGTGATTTGTTTCAGATGTTTTTTGAACGCTAATTCTAACCACTACTAATTTCTCCGCCGGTTACCCGAGTAGTAACCCGTTACCTCTGTCTGTCTCGTACATAGGTCGAGAACCAGATGACCTGGTTGCTATGGGTACAAACTGGAACCCGGCCACACCTCACCAGCGCCTGAACGGTCGTCCAGGCTCCCTCAGTGGCATGGCGACCAACCCCGTCCAGACCCACAGCCTCCCCCAGCACCAGCAGCCCCTGCCCCCACCGCCGCCGCCCCCGTCGTCGCAGCAACCCGCCTCCCTCGGGTCGAACGGTCGGACCGCCGCGCCGACCCACGGCGCCACAATGAAGTTCAACCCCAAGGCCAATATCTTAGGCGGCCTCAACGCCGCGGTCGCCAAGCAAGCGCGAGAAAGTACGTTTACCTTGGTAACGCAGCGTGTAGTATTAATAGAGTCCCTGTCATTTTAACATTATAAGTCAAGGATCCTTTATTTCAACCAAATAACAATTTTTACAAACGCTATATGAACAAAACCGCTTGGTTTAGCGGATTCTTACAAATCTAGACGGATCGCTGGCGTTAGTCGCGCCTAGATTATGCAATAACTAATGTTGATTTGATTTGGGTCAAGCACACGACATGATACCGTGTAATACGTACTGTTTAATGTTAAAGATGCAGCAGCTATGAAGAGGATGAACTGTATTATTTAAAAGGGAAAATGGTAAAATTAATGCACCAGCAGGAATGCATTCTGTAGTAAGCTAAGGATAGAGACTGTTTTGCAAGTCACAATGAGCACCTTGTAAGTTAGAGCTGAAATAGATCATCACTGGCAGACCGGGTATTAGCCAGAGACCCGCCGGATGGAATTTTTAGTTTGGCGGGCAGTTATAGGTGCTGTTTACCCGCCCCAAAAGGGTATTTTGGTAAAGAGGTTTAGAAGAAAATCATAGCGCTCACAATTTTATATGAACATACTGGCTAATACCCTGGCTAAACAGGCAGACTGTTATAATGACGTCATCTTTTTCCCTGTCCCGCAGGCGACACGCGGTACGTCGACCCCCTGCACGGTGCCTCCCCCACCTTCCACCTCCGGGTCTCGGAACTGGCCGCCCTCGAGTCGGAGACCATCCGGTGGGAGAAGTCACGCAAAGTCAAGAAAAAAACCGCCTGAACCTCCGTAGCCGTTGTTTTTGTTTCGAGTGAATTGTACATCGTTAACAATTCTTGTTTTACATGTTTGTACATAACCCGATTTGCTGCAACATTAATAAATTATTCAATATAAGAAATGTAGTTTGCTTGTGCATGATTTTATTCACTCTGTGTGGGTGAGGTATTTTGGCAATGCACCAACCGCGCCTTTCGTTTATCAGTATGGTTGGTTATTCAGGACGCTTTAACCACTTTTGGTCATATCGCGTCAATGGGAGAAGGAAGGGAGAGTGGAGTCATATCCCCCGGGGGTAACCCCCTACTCTTTGCGAAGAAACACATGACAGAAACAACGCGACCACACAGACATGGCCACAGAAGGGCTCGAACCACCGACCCACGTGCCGTTAGGCTCTCAAGTGGCCAGATCACTCAATGCGAGTTAAGAAAGGGATCGCAGTAGTTGAAAGAAAAGAGAAAACACCGACACTATTTATTTAGGTACTATCCAGGAGAGGCGGGTCCAGTGAAGACACTTGCGGGGGGGTGAGGCTGTGCAGCAAGAATTGTGACTGTGCCCAATGTGCACCCTTCTTTAGAGAAAGGGGGGGGGGGCCTTTTTTCGCCTATAACTTTTGCTTTACTGATGCATTCGTATATAATGTGATTGAAAACTTAAAAGTCCAGCTCGCAGCTTTAAACGGACTTTTAAGACATGAATCCCAACATATTGTGCCCTCAAAATAGAATAACGGTTAATTTTATTCGTGAGCAATATTAGAAATACTTGCCGTGATCCTATATGTCGTGTTAAAAGTAATAGCCAAAAGCGATAATTCGACGTTTTGTGACGTAAATGTGGGTTCCCGTCTGAAGAGCCGGTGTGCTGCACTAATGAGACATATACAATCTTACCATTTCGTTTGCTTACCCCCCCCCCCCCACCCCCCACACACACACCAAATATCGCAGGAACAAATCCTATTATAAATACATTTTTAGATATTATAAATTCCACACGTCTAATACGTAATATTCACATCCTTTCTGAAAAAAATACCAATTGAACTGAATTTGTGTACAAACCCTGAACCTGCCTATAATTAAGTTCAAGTTCAAGTATTTTTTATTATAGTGACATGCCAACATATATACATGACACACAAACAGTAGTAAATACCAGGTTGGCCCAGCCCTACGAGCTTACAAGTCACTCTAATTTAAGAAAATCTATTAGCATTCACAAATTTAATTAATTTGATATTGTACGGACTTCCTCTTTTCTAAACAGTGTCTGGTGTATTTTGCTAATTGACGCAAACAATGGTTAAACATGTAAATTAGTTGTTGGTCTCTTGTGAAACTACTGAAGGTAGGGCATCGACTATCTACACTATACAACCAGTCATTCCGAAATTCGTTATAAAAGTTACATTCAAATACAAAATGAAGCTCATCTTCTATGACGTTATCTTCACAAAATAAACATATACGTTCTTCTCGCGGCGTGTTGTTGAATCGTCCCGTTTCCACTCTCAATGGTAACACTCCTATCCTTAATTGCGCTACGACAGACCGCCCGCCTCCTGTTAAATTTCTTGTAACATAGTCTTCAACGTTGCAATTAAATTTAAACTTGTTATAGAATTGTAGCTTTGGCTTCTTCACTATAGTTTGTTCCCATTCTCTTTCTTGCACTTGGAACAATCGTAATTTTAATTGGGCCACATCACAAAATAATTTATTTTCGTAGAGATCCTGGTACCCACATTCAGAGAGAATATTGCGAACCTGTGCACACCAGTTAAAGCCAGAAATATTCCAATCGTAGGCAAAATTAAATAAAATTTTCGTAAGGCGTTCCTGTGGGAGGTTAATGAACCTATTCCGCAGCCTGATCAGTACCTTAGGTACTTAGGTCTAAGCCATCCCATGTCTCCGTAGAGTGCCTCGATGGGGGTAAATTTATGAATATAATATAAATACCATAATTAACAATGAAACCTGAAGCAAATGCGTCACTTGGCCCAAAGATTGCAACTTTGCTCGTTCAGCGGTGACGCCCGAATTTGTTTCTAAAGTTTCGGGACTGAAAAGTGCCACACTCACCAAACTGTGAGCTATATATTTTACCATTCAATGGGTAAATCATTAATTTTACGAATTAATTTACCTAGAATTAATTCTGGCCAGACCAAGGCGTGATGTCACACATGTTTAATTCACAGTTTTAGGATCGGTGCCCCCATGCCGCTCCCCCGTGACGCTGCCACGGTTAGGGAGAGTGGAAAAGAGGGCCACTCCCACCTCAACTCCCTTATCAGCTGAATATGGCGGGAAAATCTCGATGTCGTCTGCTGATTGTCCCTCCCCCCAGGTGCGGCGCGACGCGGGAGGCGGAGAGCAGTCCCGCAGTGAATCGGCGTCTCTGCGTCGTTATCGACATAATTCTGCCGCTGCCCGCGCTGTTCCTTTCGTCGGCGTTTGCGATGGGCCTGTCGCCGTATCTGAACGAGCATCAAGCGCGCAATCAATCACGGCGTGCCATGGGTAAGAACTGTGGGTAGGCCACATGTGCAAGCAATTCGCTGGGCGCGGGACAACCGGGGGTGCGGGGTTGGGGGAGGTGGGGGGGGGGGGGGGGGTCGGGGAGGATTGAAGCTCGGTAAAAGGCTAAGCTTGTCTAAGGGCAAATGCCTTGCGGTTGATTTTGCTGTACACGTGGCAGACCACGAATGGTTGGAAAGTTTGGCGATAGCGCGTCAACCCCCCCCCCCCCCCCACTCCGCCACCCTCCGTTTTTCCCGCCATCCGTTTTTCCAACTAAATAAACTTCCAAATACATGCAGGACAAAGTGAAGCGTACGTCTGACGTTATAGTACCTGGAATGAATAATAAATATTAATATTTTGCACAATATCCAGCTTTCCATCATGACATTGGCCTGCCTGTGACTAGATATATATATTAAAATAATAACATTTATACTCTTTGGCTCTGTAACGTCGACTTTAAAGAGGCACACCCTTATGTACACTTATAGGCTGATTACGACCATCAACCAGGCATTTAGATCGTTGTCGATTGTTACTCTCAGTGATTGCGACCGACATCTACTGTTATTACTTCTGCATTGCTTGATTTATTTATAATGTTCAGCCGAATATTAATAATAACAATAATATTAATAATAATATTAACATTAGTAATAACAATAATATTAGTGATAACAATGATACTAGTAATAACAATAGTAATTGTGGCATAGGCTTGAGTCATATTTGTGTCTCAATAGAGAAGGGAACGCAATCCCGAGGTAACCCCTCCTCCACAACTATAGCTCAAGTAGAGTTCCTGTCTCTCTCACCACCTCGCGGGGTGGGGGATCTTAATATATTGTTGGGTTTGGGGGGGTTCCGAGGTAAAGTCCCCCCCCCCTTTTTCACCGCCAAAATCCGCGCGATCAGGGCGTTCTACCGCCAGAATCGACTCGGAAGGGGTATTTAAAGATCCGCTCTATAGGGGTAAATTTTTCATCATAAATGTCCTCTCTCTCAGGCATTAAAGCACCTGCCGAACCCCCCCACCAGATTTGTATAAAAGTGCCCCCCCCCCACACTACGACAGGGAACCGCCTCCAGCACATGTCTTTATCTCTCTTGTTATGTCACCGTTATAGGCACCTGGAATAGATCAGTGAACCCGAACCATGAAATGCCTTTGTCGGTTATACCATCACAGAGCCAATGTCCCATAGTAAAACACATATCTTGATCTCAGTTTTGCGCGGCACAGGTTTTGTGGATTACGTCATGGGCTGCGCACCTGTGGATTCAAGCCGGTGACTAACTCTGGTATATAATAGACAAGAGGTGAAGACTGCAGTAGACCACAAGCAACCGTCACTAAGAGCCACCGAAGCACATTCACATCCACTGCCGTGAGAGTACAGCACCGATCGTCCAGTAAGCTGCACACATAGTTACGAATACGATAACTGAAATACATGGAAGTTTGTCCGCGTGCCGACCTAAAAGGCGTCCATGAAAGCGATCAGATACAACCTCTTTCGCAAGGCCCAGTAAAAGTCACTTTTAATCCTTATACCAACCTCACATGCGTAACAGTTTGAGTTTGAGGGAAGTTAAAAAGGATTATGTTTAGAATGCGCTTTATCATATATATCTGTCTGTCTTTTCAATGAACACTCAAGCGTCTTTCTGCACAGGTTACAAGATGCGCGTTTATCTTGTTGGCCTGTGTCTGATGTTGGCAGTCATTGTTGGCCAGTATGGGATGAACGCAGCCGTACGGCCCGACCCCTGCGAGAAGCCTATCTGTAACCCCTGTCAGTGCAAAGACCTCACCAAGCTGCACATCATGTGGTAAATAACATGCAAGGCATTTGTCAAGACGATGCATAGTTTTGATTGCAGGATCTTAACATAGCAGTATAAATCTCTATCGGCTCAAAGAGTATTATAAATATAGAAAAAAACGTTATTAACTCTATAGCATAAAAATGCATAATATAATATGTTATTATTCCTTTCTCCACTGTGGCTGAAGCGCCAAGGATGGCTGGGGCTGTGCCTGGGGCAAGCCAGAATGGACCCAGTGCTGTCCCAGCCAGATAGCCAAGTACCGCCGATTGGCAAACCTTGACTAAATCAAGCGGGACTTGGCGTGCGCAGGTACTTATACATCACTCAACAACATGGTACTTATGTATACATGTACAGCCCAAGCCATATTTATCCTTTAATATAATAGAGAATTTGGGTGATTACGGAAACAATATATATATAATATAGATCCGATACACAATAAGCAATCATTTAATTAACCTATTGATTAAGTGCGTAAGACCGCTTAATTATATGTGGAAATCATATTGATCTGTGTAAGCACATTCGAAACATGTGTGAATACACTCCAACGTATGACAATTAACTTTAGAAGGGATGGAACGGATATTGTAATTGATTCTTATTAATTTATTTATATTTACTCATTGATACGTATATTTCAGGAGTTGGATCCAGGGGGTTGGGGGGGGGGGGGGGGGGGAGGCGAAACGGCCCCGCCCCCTTTAGGGCCGAAATGACATACGTTATTATTATTATTTTTATTTAACATACGTTAAATAATTTATACCATTTAACGCATGAAGTCCAAACCGCCCCCCCCCCCACTATCCATCATATCTGGATCCGACCCTAAAACCGGATCCCCCCTATCCAGATTATCTGGATTCGCCCCTGTAGTTCCCGTGAAAAGCATCTGTTTGAATGCGTTTAGGCAGGTCTTGGTGGATTGTTGGGGGTTTCAGCGTGCAGCCCAGGCCTGAACGGTCAACCAGGCACGCTTTGAAGGGTGCGGTGCAGTGGATGATCCAGACATAGCTAAAAGCTTCCCCCTGTCTTTGGTGGTGTGGTCCAACCCTATGTGAATAAACGCATTATATTATGATTGCCAATTCGTTCATTATTTTGTCATATACATGTACACTTGGATTCAAAAGCAGAAAAAATTAGTCGAGTAAGGTATAAGTTATGCATAACTTTTATTGCATGTGTATAACCTGCAGTTCAAGCCTATGTATAACCCAATGCGCTAGCATGTATATAACTCGTGGTTATAGCATTGTACAACCTGGTATCGCTCGTTCAAATTGCACTGTAATATGTAAGTCGGTTCTTATATCGTTCATTTATTGTTGTAAACATGTATGTACTCTTTGGCCCAAACCCTAAAAGGTACAATACAATATTCTTCTACTAAAAATAACCTGGTATCATAGCCTATGTAGAAGTTTTGTAGTATGTGATGATTGGCAGATTCTGACATCTCACCCATAGGTTTGCACAGCCATTTACCAGGCCTGTCTGTAACTTATCACGGGGTGCCGTTAGAGCCAGGCAGCATTTGCTGTCTTTGCGGTGTTGCAGCGCATATTGGCGCGGCTGGCGCTGATCGAATAAATTTGGCCAAAAAAAACCCTGACATTGCAAGTTAAGACAATAAATCAAAGAATTTTCTTTCCCCCAGGCCAGTAAATTGCATAAGGATTCTGGAAAGATGCATATTTTATCGGATAGTTAAAAACTCTGCGCCCTATACGCGAAAATATGCGCTGCAGCACCGTACAGTGGGCAAATGCTGCCAGGCTCTAACAGCACAAATGCTGCTTAGAGGCAGGCCTGGTAACACAGCCATATGATTCTACCTGGACCTTCCATTGTCGCAATGTGACAGCAAAGATATTAGTACACCAAGTGTACTAATATCTTTGGTGACAGGCAGAAGTTGAAGCGTCCTATTCAGTTAAACCAACCAGTGTTCATGCAGCCATAACCGCAAATATCACTAAATATAACGAATACTGACAACACAATAAACTACAAAGCCGTCATTTGACACAGACGAACAAATGCCAACAATACTCATCTGTGTTTTAGCATACCAATAACTTGTAAGTATGTAAATGTCTGACTTAAAGACAGATTCAATGATTTAACGTTAACGTACAACAAGCCTCATCCATTATTTTTATTCTGAAAATGTGATTTTAACCCGCTATTATACCACTCTCTGCCTTCGACTCACTCCGCTAGGGGTCCATTATATCTTCGTTGTCGCCTACGTCCTCAATGCATTTTAACACTCGCTCGCCAGGGCGGCCCTGCGCAAATTGAAAAAAAGAAGAAAAATGCGTCGCGCATTTCTACAAATTAGTGCTGGGAACCAGCCTAGGCCTAATAACACATGACATCAGGTGATGAGAAGAAAGAGTTCTGTCTCAATGATAACTTTTACGAAAGGTTACAAGATGTTTGTTGCTGTATTAAATACACATTTATACGGACAGACCAGAATAATACTCAAAGTGCATTGAACATACAGTGGTGGCTTACAGTGGAATACTCTGAAATGGATCTAAACCCTTTCTACCTACATTTTGTTGTAGATATGGAGAAGTAACGGGTTATAGCATCAGGGATAAAACATACAGTTTTTTTGCCGATTTCTTGACTAATACCTGATGACGCCGATAAATGTAGACACCTGTTCATCGGATGTTATCTACAGTATCTAGCTAGGGGGGGGGGGGGGCGGTGAAGGCGCGCCGCTTGCAACCCTGTTGTTGCTTTGGTGGTATGCACTGTAGGGAAGGCCACGCGTGACAAAGAGGCGGGGTGTGTGTGGGGTAACCGGAGGGGGGGGGGGGGGTGATAGATTGCGGATTCAGCTGATTACACATTTTTACATACGATGTAGCAGATGCAAACATTGTCACTACACATGTGCACACGTGTTGTGATGACCCGTGGTGGCCTTGTTCGCTGTGATCTGTGGCCTTGTCACGTGACTGAATTACCTTGTCTTTCATCAGTGAGATTCAGGTTTATAACTTGATCATCATTTTAAGAAAACGATGTCTAGAAATGGTATGCATAAAAAAAATCTGGAGTATTTACAGCCATTTTTTTTTAAACAGATCTCTTGAGTAACATTCAGCTATGAAAGTGGTACAGCATGCTCAGCTTAGCAGACAGGCTTATCGAGTTTTTTTTTAACACTTGGGGGCATCTTTACGGTCATGATCTACATGGTGTGATGGGGCAGGGGCAGTAGGTGGGGTGGGGGTGTGGGCGGGGAAGGTCGGACAGGTAATGGGGATAATTAGTAAGGTAGGCATACCATTCTATTAACGTCGCGGCATGTGATGGAAGGGGGGGGGGGGGGTATAATTGGGCAACATAAAACAACATAAAAGGCGTCTCGTCACTCATGCCAGAGCCAAAGCCTGACATCTCACCCAGGCGCTCTAATCTGTGAGGGACTTACACAAACAACAGGTTTGTACTTGCGTGAGTTATCCATAGCTATGTTGTTGTAGTCAGTGAATTTTAATTACGGGTTTGTCAAGAGCACTACTTCGACAATCATATCTGCGTTAAACATGGGGGTTAAACACAATAAATTGTGGCTAGAAACATACGCCGATTGCCGTTCTTGATTCTTTATTTAGAACTCGGGTCCGGTCCGTACGCAGCCAGCGGTTTGAACATGCGTCTCTCTGTACTGTGCCTGGTGGGGTTGGTGTTGGTCGTCACTCTGCTGCCCCACGGGCATGCCACCAGGCCTAGAGACCCTTGCGAGAAACCCACCTGCAACCCATGCAAATGCAAAGACTTGACCAAGCTCCACCTCATGTGGTAAGTTAAAGTAGAGACAATGTACTTTCATCGCATAGTAGTCCTTATAGATGGAAACTCGTAAGGGCCATCAATACCTCGTGTTTATTAATCAATTAATCAAGTTTTGTTGCATTTCAATCGCTTAAATTTTAAAACCGGGATTAAATAATCAAAACTAAGAAATATATGTTGAAACCGGAGATACCTAATTATGATAGGGAATTTCTGATTGAAAAGCCGGAACTACAGCTTCTCATGCAGCACTTTTGACATTATGCATTCTCATATTTTTAAGTCGAAAAAACTCAATTTTGATGACCTCAGTAGTACCCAAGGACTTCTCTACATGGGGTGGACTAGTTTGGCAAAAAAGTGTCGTATAATTAAATCCTAATTGTATAAATACAAGTCTATAATATACAAGACTTAATGGCGCATATCTTTAATAACATTTTCATGCCAAACTATTCCATTTCAATATTATGTGCGCTACGAGTTATTGTACATCATATATATTTGTATTTATACAATGAGGTATGTTATTGTATATTATTTCAATTCAAACGAATTTAAATGATTTCCTGTGAATATCTCATATTAATATAAGTTAATAAGCCTTTCCGTGTTCAACCGAAAAATAATCTTTAAACCGATAATAAATTAATTAAAGCGGAAAATGAATATAAATCAAGAAAAATCCAACCGGCATATCAAGTGTGAAAGGAACTTCGATTCCATTACGAGTCAGATGATTAAACAGTGACTGTGTCATGGGACAGGCAATAACAATATGATCTTGTCTTCATTCTTAATTTGACTGCATTTTACCCAGGTTGATGGAATATACCGTACTTGTGTATTGTCTGTTGCAGCGCAGCAGACGGCTGGGGCTGTGCCTGGGGGAAGTCTGAACGGGCACGGTGTTGCGCCAGCCAGATTCGAAAACACCATTACCTGGCTAAGACAGATGACGCGACATAAGCGCTAAGCAAGGTGCATATTGCTTAGTTTATTTGCAAAAAAACACCGACCAAACTGCATATACAATACGTTGGTTGGTTGGTTGGTGCATACATCCATCTTTCATCAACGTCCTTAATTTTCCCGAAATTTCAACATGTTATAATAAGGCATATGGTTATATGGATGTCCTTATTCCAGAACTGATATAATGAGTAATTTATTGCCTGTAGGTTACATGTAGACCTATATGCGGAAAAACGGTAGTGCTTTGCTTTTAAAATCCGGCATGGACATTGCTGTCACCTTCTTCTTGCACTTACACTTTTTTTTAACAGTACTAATATCATGAACCATTTCTGCAAATTATATTTGTTATGAACATATTTTGATGTAGACGTGTCAATTTCAATAAATAATACTATTCTAAAACAGTTTAATGAAGAATCTTCATTCATGGCCTTGTAAGTGATCGGGATTGAGGGTGGTGTGGTGTGGTGTGATGGAAGATCCACTATTTAATCTAGACCTTGTCCTTGACATTGTAGGTGACCGGCGGTTGAGGATGGCGTGGTGCAGCAGAAGATCCAATATTTAACTTTGACCTTGTCCTGACATTGAAGGTGACCGTGGTTCAGGGCGGCGTGGGGCAATAGATCCAGTGTTATTCCACATGTTGTGTTTCCTGTCGTGACAGTGAATAAACATAGATTTTCAATGTGCTTTTAAGTTCATTTTGTTGACAGAGTTCACTCTTGAATTGGCGTGGAATCAGTGGAATAGATCAGTAGGCCTCTACCTAAAATTCCTCGTCAAACGTTTATTTAGAGGCAAGGAGCGGCGCTTGTGGAGGATGTAAATGTAAGAAAATAAGAACTGTAAAATTGCTTCAAGTGTTCTGCAGATCGAGCAGGCGGACCGATTTTAATGATGACGTACTTTCGGTCAGAGTGGGTGTCGTTCACGATGAACCGAAACCTGCAATATGTTCACATGAGACAGCAGCATCCTTTATCTGGTGTGGTCCATTAATCATTGCATATCGCACGCCGATCTGACCACACCACGTCATTGGACACCTGCCACGTGATTGGAACGTCACCCCAGGCATATCGGCTTCAATTCTTCCTTGGTTGTTCCCCGAGGAGACTAGCGACATTCAGGCAGGGGTCGGTTACTTGGTCTAGCTTGTGGACGAGCGGATTTGTCGGTATCTCCGCGGTCATTACCACCAAGCTGTTAAGGAGCAGTGGCAGTGGGTGGGGGTGGGTTCGGGGGTCGGGTGGCAGTGGGCGGAGGGCGGTTCGGGCAGGTCCGAAGGCAGTGGGGGTAATAAAGAAGGTAAGCATACCATTCTATTGACGTGTCGGTATGTGGTGTAGGGGAGGGGGGTATATATAAGCGGGCCCCTTAGAAACATAAAAGGCGTCTCGTCTCTCATGCAAAAGCCAAATCCTGATATCTCACCCAAGAGCTCTAACCTGTGAGGGAATTACACAAACGGCAGGTTGGTACTTAAATACGTTTTCCATAGCTATGTTATTGTAGTGAGTGAATTTAAATTACGGGTTTGTCAAGAGCACTACTTCGACAATCATATCTGCGTTAAACATGGGGGTTAAACACAATAAATTGTGGCTAGAAACATACGCCGATTGCCGTTCTTGATTCTTTATTTAGAACTCGGGTCCGGTCCGTACGCAGCCAGCGGTTTGAACATGCTTCTCTCTGTACTGTGCCTGGTGGGGTTGGTGTTGGTCGTGGCCAGAAACGTACGCAGAATACCGTTCTAATATTGATTCTTTATTCAGAACTAGAGTCCGGTCGGTACGCATAGTCAACGGTTCGTCGTCATCAATATGCGTCTCTCTGTACTGTGCCTGGTGGGTTTAGTGTTGGTCGTCACTCTGGTGCCCCACGGGCAGGCCGCCGGACCCAATGATCCTTGCGAGAAACCCACCTGCAACCCATGCAAGTGCAAAGACTTGACCAAGCTTTACGTCATGTGGTAAGTTTAAGTAGATACTTTCTTCGCAAAGCAGTCCTTACAGCTACAACCCAGATAGCACACTGATGGGTCGACCGCCAGTGGGCCGCCATCGGCAGATCTAGTGGTCCCCCAGTGGCAGCCACCGGTGGGCCCTCCATGGCGTGTGCGATGGCCCACAAGTGGTGCGGCATGGGCATGCCACTAGTGAGCCACCAGCGGGCCGCAGGAGGCCCCCTAGTGAGGTACCAATATGCCGCTGGTACGCCACTGGTGGGCCACTGGTGGGCCATCCTCTGTTAATTGTATCACGCCACCCTGGTTGTGCGTGGATCACATTGATTTGCATTTGAAGCTTTTAATGACATTGAGTTAACGTTTTTCCTTTTAATGACATTGAGTTAACGTTTTTCCTTTTAATGACATTTAGTTAACGTTTTTCCTTTTAATGACATAGAGTTAACGTTCATTTACTTTTCATCCATTGTCATCATCCGTGCTGCTCTGCATCTCTAGTCCGGATGTACCCTGGCTGAAACAAAATTGAATGCTAATTTAATAATTGAAGTTGTATCTAGTTTCATAGGCCTATATATATTTACAACATGACAAGACATTTAACTATATGTGATTATTTGATATGTGATTCTCATTCATGTACCAATGTAAAAATGTTGGGAGATGAAAAAACATGCAATTGAGTGTTTCTAATAATGTGTTCAGGTAAAGATAAGAACACTGGTGGGCTAATAGTGGACCACTACCACTAGTGGACAACTACTACTTGCAGTAGTGTGTGATTCTTGTTTTTTTTCAGCATATTAACTGTACATATATAACATCAAAAACAGTTACAATGTCAGGTATATTGGGTACATAGGTAAAACATATTCAGGTTTGCCTGTAGTATCATAATTTGCACAAATATGATTGTACATGTGCCACCGGCGGGCCACTGGAGGGCCACCGGCGGGCCACCGGCGGGCCACCGGCGGGCAACCGGCGGGCCACCGACATGCCACCGGCGGGCCACTGGTGAGTGGTACTTAGCTATTTTAAAGTCCATCTCTTATGTCCTATGTTACTTTGCACATATTTGATCCATTTGCACTATTTTAACGAAATTCCATACGCACTTAATTTATTTGCCACCAATATTAACAATATTAGCCATTTTATCACAGACCTACCCAGAAAGAGTAGAAGATAGACAGGGGCAAGTTTTTCATTGATTCGTGATGTCACAAGATGAACCGTTTTCGTTGCACAATACGGTAAACGCGACTTTTGAGCATGGCGTCTATAGGAGGGCCATCGTCCTTCCACATCGATCGGGATGCAGTTATGCCAGCAGGATTATTTGGAATTAATGATGGTGAGGGTAAAGAGGAGAGCATGTGTTCTGCTGCCGTAGTGTCGCTTCGAGCCATCTCGACTGGAGATTGCTTAGGAACTGTAAAAGTTGAAAACCTCGAAACGCCCTTCGCAAAACAGTAGTGCGAACGCTTCATTCATAAAAAGTGATGCTTATTATATCAGGCGATCAAATCAAAAACCTGAAAATATATCTTGTAATCAAATAAAATATTAATTGGGCGACCAAGTTATTTGTATATTATGTTAGTTATTTGTCCCAACCGGACACCATAACGTTCTGGTTTCCACAAGTATTGCTATAAAAATTACCTGATGAAACATATGACTAGATTAGGGCGCTGCGTGCGTTTTAGGCTAGGCCGATAAATGCCGCCCTCCCTCCCTTCTGGTGTGCATAAAGAACTTCTTTTAGTACATACATTTAACCCTGGATCTAGATTGTATGTCTACGATTGGACGGACATCCCCGAAACGGCCCGTCCCCTACTGTAGCCTAGCCCACCCTTTCCATTTTTTTTAGAAGAAACGTAGCCCGTAGGCTGGCAACACACTGGCAGTGGCAGTGGCCACTGCAGCTGTTTGTTTAATTCCATAGATCTAGGTCTATCCAGATCTGCAAGTGGCAAATATTCATCATGAGCTAAAGTTAACCGAAATAAACATCTAATTTAGAGCTTCCCTGCGGTACATTCATTGAAACACCGCGGGCAGTCGAAGCGAGCGAGGCGCACTCAAACCGGTTTATCTTGTGACGTCACAAATCTGTACTCTGGACGGGGGGTTGGAAATGGATCGTTCGCTGCTTGAGTTTATTTTGGTGAATTTAGATATTAATATTTATGGCATAAGAGATATTGTAAAATAATTGCATCTGATAAATGGCTTTAGTAACCACTATGAAATGTATATTTGAGAGTGGTTTAGTAACAAATACCCCCCCTCCCCTCAAGAGATGGACTTTAGTGCCCGAATTGAACTGTAAAATGAGTGACTAAAGTAGTGACTAGATCTATGGATTTATCATAAAAAGATTGAAAAAAAAGGTTCAAAGCGAGGAAAAATCGTAAACAGTTCAACGATGAACCACCAGCGGGCCGCTATAGTAGGCACTAGACTAGTGCCTATGCATGCTATCAACATCATTGATGCTTCTAGACAAAATAAGCCAAATTTGATTTTGGAAATCTCATTCTTCGGTTCTCTGACACATAAGTTTAAAATATTAACTATATTTTATTACAACTAGTCACCAGAAATGACGACAACGGAGAGAAGTATAAGCACTCATAAGATGACTGAAAACTCATGGGCCAAATTTTTAGCCTGCCGAGGTCAAGGACCATGTTTCGCATGCTAATCGCTAGGTGGCGTGATGGGAACGGCGATAACAAACGACGGGCCGCTGGCGGCTCGCTGGCGGAAAACGATGCCACCCGTGCCACCCTATGCCGACAGCGGCCCACCAGCAGTGTGCTATCTGGGAAACTCGTTAGCGTCAAATATAAATTGCTATTAATCAATTACTCTCAAGTTCTGTGGCTTTTCAAGGACTTAAGTTTTAAGACCAAGACTTAATAATTAAAACTAAAAAAAAAGCTTGAAACCCGAGATACCTGATTATAATTATAAACTGATGATTAAACTTGGGGGCCACAGCTGCTCATGCATGTATTTCCTTACTGACCTGCATTGTTTGACTAATCTCTTTATGGCAGTATCAATGCCACTCACTGTAACACTTATTATTGTATTCCGGCACAATACGTCACAGTCAGCTGTCACATAATCAACAAATATCTATAGCGCGCCCATCTTGCGCCTGCGCGTTCAATCATCCAATCACATTCGATCCCTTTCAACCAATCGTATTAACGATTTTAATTTAACACGCGCTTTCCGTCATATATATATATATATTATTTATTTGAAGGAATTTAAATGTTTTCCTGTGAATATCCTTAAACTGGGAGCAAATAATTAAAACATGGATCTAATACGTTAATAGGCTCTTAATTGCTCAGCCTAGAAATAACACGGTAATAAATGAATAAAAATAATAATAAATAAAATAATATAAATATAATATATTATAATAATATAATAAATGAATAAAAATGTATAAACACGGGAAATGGATATAAAATCAAGAACAACTGGACCGGCAAATAACCCGTGGAAGGAACTTCAATTCCACCATGAGTCAGATGCTTACACAATGGTTGTGTCATGAGTCAGGCCATGGCAATATTTTAAATTAGACGATCATGCAAGGTTCTGACTGCATTTTACCCAGATGAAGGAAATATTGTTTATGGTCTGTTGCAGCGCAGGAGATGGATGGGGCTGTGCCTGGGGGAAGCCTGAGCGGGCACAGTGTTGCTCCAGCCAGATACGAAAGTACCGTCATATGGCCTCCAAGTGGTCATAAGCGTTCAGCACCCACAAGGTATATATACTGACTAGTTCACTGACCAAAAGTCACCGGTCAAAGCGCAAGTACAATAAAGTACAATAATGGATGCACCATGTTGGTGCATACAGCCGTCTTTCATGAACCAACTTTTGTTAAATCCTGAAATTGAAACATGTACTAAACAGGAGTGATGTCCTTATTGCATAAATGAAACAACATAATGACCAAACTTAAAGAAAGATGATACAACCGTGCAGCCTACCTGCTCTATGATGTATATAGATTAAGATTTCAATAAATAATCCTATCAAAAACACTCAATCAAGAACGTTCAATAAACTAACATGACTTTATATGAATTGCTCTGATGTAACTTAGGATGTAAATACTACCGCACCTTTGGAAGACCTACTACATTGTAAGTGACCGGAGTTAAGAGTGGCGTGGTGTAGCAGAGGATCCACTCATTATATTTATTCTAGACTTTGTCCTTGACATTGTTAATGATCGGAATTGAGGCTAATGTGGTGTGATGGATGATCCACTATTTAATCTAGACCTTGCCCTTGATATTGCAGGTGACCGGGGATTGAGGATGGCGTGGTGCAGCAGAAGATCCAATATTTAACTTTGACCTTCGCCTCATTGAAGGTGACTGTGGTTCAGGGCGGCGTGGTGCAATAGATCCAGTGTTATTCAACATGTTGTGTTTCCTGTCGTGACACTGAATAAACATATATCTTCAATGGGCTTTTACTTTTATTTATTGACACATTATATTCTTGAATTGGCGTTAAATTAATTGGCAATGGTAATCACACTTACAAGAAATGTAATATTTGCTTCAATTGTTCTGGAATTATGGCCAGCAATATTTTCCGTTTGTACTAATAGACAGGTTTGTACTTCCATGTATTTGAGTGGTTTAATGGACGGGGTTTGGGGTGCTAAGCCTCAAGACTCAAGACAATATGTATAATGACTACAGCGATTATTGATGCTATAATTCGGTCACAGCTATGGTGTGTTGCAATATTAGAAACTGCCACGATTTCGGTGGGAAATGGCTGCTTGAATAGGTTTATTAATAAGTGTCATAAAATGCTATAATATCAGAAAATGACATGATTTTGGGGTGAAATTGCTGTTTGAACAGTTTCAAGGCCGAGATCACTGCGAGATCTGAATTTACGAGTTAATCAACATTCAGTCCATCTCATGGATATTCGCTGAATGCTTCCATGGACAAATTCATACTTTTGATGCCAGTCTGGCGACCCGACATGATATATTTTCTTCCTTCACTGATTAAACCATCGTGGAACTGTGGCACAACTATCATGAGATTACTTTGCTCGAGTATTCGCAAAGCGCTGATAAAGTTCTACAATTGGCCATTCTCAAGAAGACATACGACAGGACGCTCACATGTTTGTTCAAGAACCCGACAAGGAAGCTCGAATAAATGCTCGAGTTTTCATCAAGCATTGAGCCTGCAGTAGTCTAACGAGCCCTGCCACATGATCATAGGCCGTCCGTTAAATTACCAGTAGACGATGCTCGATGGATTACACCGCGGACCTCTAGAGATCTGAAATTCCTCTCGAGAGGTCTAAAATTGAAAAGAGGTAGAGATTCCTATCGTGATATATATTGCGAGACGGCGGTTTTTGCAGGACCGTGCGAATAGCCGGCAATGATAACCAACACCGCCCACAATAACATTGTTACTGGACTACTCGTCAGTTATGTTCCTGTCAATAATAAACCGGGACCACACATTCACGTAGAGGCATAAATAAATTAGTTCTGCCACCAAATGGTCACCAGCAGGAGGGCGACGATGGCACAGCACTTGGTCTTTGGTGTCGCTGGTGACACTGTTCCACCGTCATGTGTCGGCGGAACCACTAAATTAACCAACAGGTGGGATGCCTATGTCGAGCGATCTGCTGATGACAGGTCTGGTACAACAGGCCTCAGACTCTCCGGGCACCCGCTGTTCATCATTAGCGACGATTTCGATTCGACCACAGCTTGGTATAATTATTTGGCACTAGAGGGAAAAACATAAAATTACATTACAACGTTATTCATACCACCCAAATTCAAAGCCTGCCTTTTTTCATGTTTTGCTTCATCAATGCTTCATAATAATTCCTAATCTTTAAGGCTTTTGAGGTTGGCACCAAAGCTCCACTCTCCATCTCAAGAGTAGTTGTTTAACTGTAATTTACACTTTAATTTAAACATTTACATAAGGTTTGAGCACCCTACGGAGCAGCGTGATTTTTCTGGTTTATTTTATAGGTTCGCTTTTGCATACGCAATCATTACCTCTGATAAAATGTGAGCAATATGTCCATATCTGGAAACATATTTCTTTCCCCAAATGCAAATTCCCGAACTTGCTCGATCGGCAGTGTATCTGGGAACATATCTCTGCTTGCCATGTTCAAGCAAGTGTTTATCTGATTTGCATTAAGAATGCGCGACACCCAGTATGCTGTTAATAGTTAAGATTCAGGGCCAACCATGCCCATACCACCTTTGGCTTTTGCACGATCAAATATAATACATAACCTTAAAATTTAATTCAGCTAGGTGTTTGTCTTATATTCATACAATTTTAATATCTTTCTGTTATAGACATTTGTAAATGGAAAAGTATCGCTTGAAAGACAATTCGACTCTCAGAAACGCTTCCCTGTGAGAGATAAAATATCTTGAGCTCAAATATGACTTAATCTTAACCAGAGAGTTGAGAGAAGTTGGTTTCTTGGGACAAAATAAAGATCGACCAGACATGCCGAGCTTAAGAATGACGTACTTCCGGTCATAGTGGGTGTCGTCTACGATGAAGCTAAACCTGCAATCTGTTTACATGAGACAGCAGCATCCTTTGTCGGGTGTGGTCCTTTTATCGCATTAATGGCATTAATGTGGTCATTAATCATTATATATCGCACGCCGATCAGGCCGTCACACATCGGTCGATACCTGCTACGGGATCGGCGCGTCACCGCCGGGATATCGGCTTCAATCCTCCCTGGGTTCTTCCCCGGAGAGACTAGCGACATTTAGGCAGGGTTCCGGGACTTGGTGTAGCGTGTGGCCGAGTGGACTTGTCGGTATCTTTGCGGTGATTACAACTAAGGTGTGAATGGGCAGCGGCAGTGGGTACGGGCGGAACGAGGGGCCGGGGCGGGGGCAGTGGGCAGTGGCAGTGGGTGGGGGCGAGGGGCGGGCGGCGGGGGGCGCGGAGCGGGCAGGTCCGAGAGGCGATTGGGATAAGTATTAAGGTAGGCATGCCACTCTATTGACGTGTCGATCTGTGAGGGGTGGAGGGGGGTATAATTAGGCCTATCAACAACATAAAAGGCGTCTCGTCACTCACGCCAAAGCCAAACCCTGACATCTCGCCGAAGCGCTCTGATCTGTGAGGGACTTACACAAACAGTAGGTTGGTACTTAAATAAGTTGTCCATAGCTATGTTATGGTAGTCAGTGAATTTAAATTACGGATTTGTCAAAAGTACTTCTGCGACAATCATACGTGCTTGAGTAAATTGTGGCCAGAAACCTACGCGGATTACCGTTCTCATTCTAATTTCTAATTCTCTGATTCTTTTTTTTTTGCAGAATAATTCGGACATCAACATGCGTCTCTCTGTACTGTGCCTGGTGGGGTTGGTGTTGGTCGTCACTCTGGTGCCCCACGGGCAGGCCGTCAGGCCTAATGATCCTTGCGAGAAACCAACCTGATACCCATGCAGATGCAAAGACTTGACCAAGCTCCACATCATGTGGTAAGTTGAAGTAAATACTTTCTTTGCGTATTAGTCCTTATAGATTGAAACTCGTTAGCCTCAAATTAATTTTTGTATTAAATCAATTAATGAAGTTCTGTTGCTTTTCAAGCTGGTCATACAGCACTATTGACATGATGCGCTCTCGTAAGTCAAGATATAAATAAGCATTGCTGCCAACCATACAGGCGGAATGAGAATGTTTAAGTGATACCTATAGTTAATCCGCTAGTTAAAAGCACACCAGTCCGTACTAACGGTTTAACCGCGATATTGACATTATAATGAAATACCATATATATATATATGGTATGTGATATACATGTAATACAATTCAACAGGAACTGTAGATAGCCATAAGCTTACGCACCCCAGTGCACGTCATGTTGTTATTTCCAACTGGTGTGTTATTAACATTGGCGGGGACTTTGATCCTAAAATGTGTTCATACTTTAATTCGACTTTACATTAAAGAGATACATCAAAGCATCATATAACGGTGTTTTGTTAAAGGTGTAAAGCGGTTTCGTGCGTTATTAGCATTGGTGGGGACTTTGATTATGAAATGTTCAATGGAATGAACTCCCAAAGAGTCGGTTGTTTTAAAGCCGCAACCAGGCCAGATAGCGCTGCATCACGCACAACAATCTCTTCCAAATATACATGCAAAAATATCAGATAATACTGACTCAATACTGCCTAAGATGCTTTCGTTTACCGCACATCTGGGAAGACTTAGGATCAAAGTCCCCACCAATGCTACAAAAGTATTGGTATCACTTTTCTTATTACGCCTGTATGATTGGCAGCAGTGCTTATTTATATAGACCGGTGATTTTTTCCGCCGGATTTTTTTGTCCAAGTGTATTTTTGGGGCCGGGGATTATGTCCGCCGGGGTTTCTGTCCTACACCCGGCTGTCATGGGTCAGGCGACGGCAATATGACCGTGTCATGGGTCAGGCCATGGCAATATGACCGTGTCATGGGTCAGGCCATGGCAATATGGCCGTGTAATAGTTCAGGCCATGGCAATACGGCCGTGTAATGGTTCAGGCCATGGCAATATGGCCGTGTAATGGTTCAGGCCATGGCAGTATGGCCGTGTAATGGTTCAGGCTATGGCAATATGGCCGTGTATTGGTTCAGGCCATGGCAATATGGCAGTGTCATCGGTCACGTAATGACATCCGTTTCGTGAGCCAGGCGTTAATAACAGTGCCGTGTCACGAGTCAGGCAATGGAAATATGGCCGTGTTATGGTTCAGGCGTTAAAACCGTGGGCGTGTCACGTGGTGAGAACATGGCCGTGTGGTGGGTCAGGCCATAACAATATGTCCCAGTGTCATGAGTCGGGCGATGGCACTACGACCGTGTCCTAAAATGACATTCTTAATTAAATGGTCATGCAAGGTTTTCGCATCTATCGCCTATTTGAGCGATTGGTTTGACTGCATTTTACCCAGATGTATGAAATATACCGTACTTGCTTATGGTCTGTTGCAGCGCAGCGGACGGCTGGGGCTGTGCTTGGGGGAAGCCTGAACGGGCACAGTGTTGCGCGAGCCAGATACGAAAGTATCGTTCTCTGGCCTCCCAGTGGTCAGGGGGCGCGGCTTAAGCGTTCAGCACCTATAAGGTACATACTGATTAGTTTACTGGCAAAACACCACCGGCCAAAGTGTATATACAATAGTGTGATGGTGCCTACAGCCGTCTTTCATAAACATTTTTTTTTTAATCCTGAAATTTAAACATGTAATAATAAGGTATATAGGCTAGTGATGTCCTTAGTGCGAACGTGAAACAGCATAATGACTAAAAATTAATGCAATAGGATGGTACAACTGTGTTGCCTACCTGCTATATGCAGGTATATAGATAAAGATTGTAATAAATAATCCCATCAACACCACTCGATGAAAAACATTTAATAAACTGATATGACTTTATATGTATTGTTCCGATGTAAATTAGGATGTAAATATTAGCCAACCTTTGGAAGACCTACTCAATATTTGAGGCATTGTAACTGACCGGGGTTGAGAGTGGCGTGGTGTAGAAGAGGATCCACTATTTAGCCTTGACATTATCCTTGACATTGTTAATGATTGGGATTGAGGGTGGTGTAGTGTAGTGGAAGATCCACTATTTAACCTAGACCTTGTCCTTGACATTGCAGGTGACTGGGGGTTGAGGGTGGCGTGGTGCAGCAGAAGATCCAATATTTAACTTTGACCTTGTCCTGAGATTGAAGGTGACCGTGGTTCAGGGCGGCGTGGTGCAATAGATCCAGTATTATTTCACATGTTGTGTTTCCTGTCGTGACAGTGAATAAACAAATACGTTCAATGTGCTTTTCTTGTCATTTGTTGATCCATTACACTCTTGAATTGGTGTGGAATTGGGAAATAGATGAGTACAACTAAAATTCACTTCAAATGTTTTTTTAGAAGCTCGGAGCGGCGTTGATGGAGCATTTAAATATTCAAAGTTACGTTGATCTTATTCCACGAGCGATATTGAATCATTTCGTTGAGAAGCTACTGAATCAAACCAATTTAACCTCCGCAGTTCGATTCCGGGGGTTCACCCCAAATCCTCTCTTCAAACCTAACCCTTTTGTTAAATCGAGATCTGTAGGAATGACCGATTGCTAATGTTATTTATGCATATATTTGCCGCCAATTCAAATAATAATCTGCATAATAAGCTACGATGAAATATTAAAATTTACTGTTACAAGAAATGTAACCTTCGCTTCAAGTGTTGTTGTTGCGGGAGTTCATCCAAATCCTCACTTCAAACCTAAGATTTTCTGTTAAATCGAGATGAACACGAATGGGCGTTTGCTAAATTTATTTATTCATACATTTGCCGACAATTAATATAATAATATATTTAATATCCTGCGATGAAAGCTCGCAGCATATTATAACATTCACAGAGTGCAATGTATTATAACATTTCATACTTACAAGAAATGTAATATTTGCTACAAATATTCTGAAATTATGGACAACAAATATTGCCATGTGTTCTAAGAGACAGGTTTGTATTTACATGTATTTTATTGGTTATTAATGCCCGGTGTTTGGGTGGTGAGCAGACTCAAGACAATAGTTATAGTGACTATAATAGATTCGAATTACAATAATCAGGCCAGGGCATGTTACAATTTTACAAGCCTGCACGATTTTGGTCGGAAATGGTTGTTTAAATAGCTTTTTGTTAATAAAAGTGTAATGAATATAATATATTATTATTGCCATAATCAGGCCATAACATGCTACCATATTAGAAAATGACATGATGGAGAAATGAGAAATTGCTGTTTGAATAGCTTCAAGGCCAACTAGTTAATCAACATTCACCTTCTCTCATGAAACTTAGCTGAAAGCTTCCATGGACAAAAATTCCTAGATTTGAAGCCAGTCTGGCGACCCGACTATCATAACATTAATTTGCTCTAGTATTTGCAAAATGCGAATAAGACAGCTTCAAGGTCATACAAACAACTCACTTAAATATATGCTCCTGGGGTTCCGTCAAGCATTAAACAGTATTACTGCAAATAGCACGAACATCACTCGTAAAGTGTGTGCTAGGTTTTTAGATTTCTGCCACATGATAAAATATGATAGATGACCTAATAGTTAAATCCAGCCAGCCTTTCATCACTTATTCTTACCGTATTTCTGGTATATACATGTGTAAAATGAAAAAGGAACGCTTAAAGACAATTCGTCTCTCAGCCATGCTTCCATGTGAGAGATAAAATATCTAGAGCTCAAACACGCCTTAATCTTAACCTGAGAGTTGAGAGAAGTTAGTTTCTTGCGACAAAATGCAGATCGAGCAGACATGCTGAGCTTAAGAATGACGTACTTCCGGTCACAGTGGGTGTCGTCCACGATGAACCGAAACATGCGATCTGTTCACATGAGACAGCAGCATCCTTTGTCTGGTGTGGTCCATTAATCATTGCATATCACACGCCGATCTGACCACACCACGTCATTGGACACCTGGGATCGGAGCGTCACCCCAGGCATATCGGCTTCAATCCTTTCTGGGTTGTTCCCCGAGGAGACTAGCGACATTCAGGCAGGGGTCGGGGACTTGGTGTAGCGTGTGGCCGAGTGGACTTTGTCGGTATCTTAGCGGTCATTATCGCCATGGTGTGAAGGGGTAGCAGCAGTGGGTGGGGTGGCGGGGGGGGGGGGGTGAGGTCGGAGAGTAATTAGTAAGGTAGGCATACCATTCTATTAACGTCTCGATATGTGGTGGAGGGGGGAGGGGGTATAACTAGGCCTCTCAACAACATAAAAGGCGTCTCGTCACTCATGCCAAAGCCAAAGCCTGATATCTCACCCAAGCGCTCTAATCTGCGAGGGACTTACACAAACAACAGGTTGGTACTTGAATAAGTTGCCCGTAGCAATGTTATTGTAGTCAGTGAAATTAAATTACGTGCTTGCCAAAAGCATTTCTTTGACAATCATGTCTACGCGGATTACAGTTCTAACATTGATTTTTTTTTTCATAATTCGGGTCCGGTCTGTACGCTGTCAGCGGTTTGTCTTCATCAACATGCGTCTTCTTGTGTTATGCCTGGTGGGGTTGGTGTTTGTCGTCACTCTTGTGCCTCCCGGTCAGTCGGCCAGGCCTCAGGACCCATGCGAGAAACCCATCTGCAACCCATGCAGTTGCAAAGACTTGACCAAGCTCTACGTCATGTGGTAAATTGAAGTAGATGCTTTCTTTGTTAAATGAAAACTCGTTAGCATCAAATAATTTTTTTTTGCATTAATCAATTAATCAAGTTCTGTTGCTTGTTTAATGAATTACATTTTTAAATCAGGACTGAATAATTATAACCAAGAAATAGATGTTGGAACCGTTTTTACATCATGCCTTTTTATATTTTAAAATGAAAATAAAGGGACTGTTGTCTCAAAAAGGCCACGATACTTCCCCACGTGAGGTGGCTAGTTTGGCAAGAAAGCCTACTTGTTTATGGTCTGTTGCAGCGCAGGAGACGGCTGGGGCTGTGCTTGGGGGAAGCCTGAGCGGGAACAGTGTTGCGCGAGCCAGATACGAAAGTACCGTTTTCAGGCGGCCAAGTGGTCAGGGGGCGCGGCATAAGCGTTCAGCACCCATAAGGTATATATTGCTTAGTTTACTGGCAAAAGGCTGCCGGCCAAAGTGCATATAAAATGCCTTTGTTGGTGAATATGTACTTCCATATGTCATGAACGTCATTAAGTTTCCGGCAGTAACTTGTTATAATAATATATTGCTCTATTTATCTCCTCAGTGCAAGCATTAAAGAGCATTATGAGTAGAATTAAAACAAGGGGGTGATGCATATGAATTGCATGCCTATTACAGTTATATACAGTAAATTGTAGTGTCTTGCTTTGATACACCCAGAACGGACATAGCCGTGACTTGCTTGCACTTACATTTTATTAGCAATAACTCTCACAACATGAACCATTCCTGCAAACCATATTTTTCTTATCGTCAGACGTAGAAGAAGATGTGCCGATTTCAATAAATAATACTATCGAAACAGCTCAATGAAGAACGCTTGATAAACTGATATCACTTTTCATGAAGTGCTCCGATGTAATTTAGAATGTAAATATTACTGCATCTTTTGAAAACCTATTTAACAATGTTCGCATTGTAAGTGATCGGGATTAAGGGTGGTGTGGTGTGGTGGAAGATGCACTCTTTAACCCACTTAGCGCCTGTGATTTAACCTATACGTTGTCCTTGACATCGCAGGTGACCGGGGGTTGAGGATGGCGTGGTGCAGCAGAAGATCCAATATTTAACTTTTACCTTGTCCTGACATTGGCGGTGGCAGATTTTCAGGGCGGCGTGGTGCAATAGATCCAGTATTATTCAACGTGTGTTGCTTTTCCTGTCTTGTTTGTTTCCCGTCTGTTCAATGAGAAGTTAGGATGAGCGCTTGTGAAGGATTTGAGCAATTAAAGTTACGTTGGTCATATTCCGCAAGCGATATCGAACCACGCCTGTCATCCTAATCCTCTCTTCAAACCTAATTTTTTCTGTTAAAGCGAGATCAACAGGAATGATCGTTTGCTAAAGTCATTTATTCATATGTTTGCCGACAATTAAAATAATAATATATATAATATCCTGCGACGAAAGCTCGCAGCATGTTATAACATTTACAGTTACAATATATTATAGCATTCACACTTACAAGAAATATAACATTTGCTTCCAATGTTCTGGAATTATGGCCAGCAAATATTTGCCATTTGTACTACTAGACAGGTTCGTATTTACATTTATTTTAGTTGGAATAATGCACGATTGGGTGCTAAGTAGACACAAGGCAATAGGTATTATATGACCATTTGATGGGAAATCGCTGCTTTAAGAGCGTCATTCATGAGTTTAATGGCTATACTAGATTATTAAAGCAATAATCAGGTCATAAAATGCCTGTATGCAATAATTAGGTCATAGAATGCCTGTATCATGCCTCATAAACGGATATGATTTTAGAGAGAAATTGGTTTTTGAATAGCTTCAAGGCCGAGATCACTGCGAAATGTGAACTAGTTAAGCCCCCTCAAGTTGAAATTTGCTGAATTCTTCCATGAAACCAGTCTGGTGAGCCGACATGATATATTTCCTTACTTCTCTGATGAAACCATCGTAAAAACCGTGGAACAACTATCATGACATCACTTGCCATTCCCAGAAAGACATACGATAAGATTCTCAGTTATAATGTTTGTTCAAGAACTTGATAAGAAAGCTTCAAGTTCATAGAAACAACACACTTAAATATATGCTCTTGAGTTTTCACCAAGCATTGAACCCGTAGTCTAACGGCCCCTGCCAAATGAACACAGGCCGTAGGTTAAATTACCAGTAGACGACACTCGATGGTTTACACCGCGGTCCTCTCGACAGGCCTGAACCGAAAGGTCCCTGAGAGGCTAGGCGGCTCACTCCTATCGTGCTGTATATTGCGAGACGGCGGCTCTGGTGGGACCGGGCGACTGGCCGGCATTGATAAAAACCAACAACCCCCAGACGACGGTAAACATGCAATGCCAAGTCGTCACTATACTCGGCCCTATGCCTACATATGTCGTGGTTAACAAACACGCTCGTCAGTACGTATGTATGCGCGTTAGAGCAGGATCGAGCAGGCCCAGGATTAATACAAACATACGTCTCATCATATTTCTTCATTGGATAACTGCAAGTATATATGCCATGCTATAGACTGGTGGGAGTTCTATATGGTACTATAGGCCTACTCTGGATCAAGGACATATCTTCGCCGCGGCAACCTCAGTAACGGTTTCAAGCTGTAACATTTCGGATAATTTATAATTCTTAACATTGTTAGTGAACTAATCGTCAGTTATTTCATTGTCAACCATAAGCCGGGACCACACATTCACGAAGGCCCATAAATAAATTAGTTCCGCCACCGAATAGTCGGCGACGATGGCACAGAACATGGTCGTTAGTGTCGCTGGTGACACAGTTCCCCCGTCATCCGTCGGCGAAACCACTAAATTAACCAACAGGTGGGATGCCTATGTCAGGGATCTGCTGATGACAGGTCTGGTCCAACAGGCCGCTTTCTATGATCACTCCGGCCACCAGCTGTCCATAAGCGACGATTTCGGTTTGACCGATGAGGAAGTAGCCACCCTATTGGAGGGGTTCCGCTTGCCACTGGCCCTGCACCGAAGTGACGTCACAGTGGCCGGCTGGGTGTACCGGGTCCATGTGACCGACGGGCGGTACGGTATCATGGCGAAGGAGGGGCTGCCGAGTCGCGGCTGTACCATCTGTCGGACCAATTCTTTGCTGATTGTGGCTGTACACGACGAACGGACGAAACCCATCAGCTGCAATGAAGTCGTTATGAACATGGGGGATTTTTTCCGCCGCAAAGGATTATAATATCCGTGAACGATGAGACGACATACAGATGCTGATACCAGAAACTGTGCCGGGTTAAAGTAATGCCGTGGGACGTATATCTTTCGTATGATCGACAACCGAATCATGAACAATCATGGAACATTTCTTCTCTGTATACTTTGCAACTTTGTTCTATTTATTTGGCACTTGTAATAATACAATGAGATTACGTTACAACGTTATTTAATTACAAAAATACGAAAATAAATGTTTCCGAAAATGACCATTTAATGGGCAGGTGTCTTCAATGTGTATTGCAGTGTATCAATCCTTAGGTAAACAACATGAGACATTAATTATTTCATAAAGTCAATTGTGAAAAAACCGCGGTACGTCTATGTGGTACATTAAGGGTATAATGTTACAGGCCATAATATATCAAGACATGCTATAATAGCTTCTTCTGCAGAAACTCACAATGAACACAATACGGTTGCCATGCTGATTGGAAAACCGTCAAAGTATTGTCCACAATACTTACTCTAAATAACTTTTAAATGGGAACAAAGTTTTGCAGAACTTCGCAGAAACAAAACTTCAGGTGTGACTAGAGCATGATCCAGCTCAATTCCTGATCAAGTTCAGATTTACTTCTATTGTACATACAAACCACTTCAAAATCAAATAAATCAACGGATACGTGTCGTGCTATATATTTTATTTTCTTTATTATAATATGTTTTACAGCCGGATTTTTTACAGGTCTAAATACTACGTTATATATATTTAGCGTATTGTGGGGCCTGGATGCCATGTTGGACATCCTCGCGATCCTCCTCTGGGTGGGGCGTAAGGTCGGGCAGTAACATGTACCACGTGACCGCCCTATCGGGCCACAATATCCGCCATCGGTTATGCACTTCGCGGAGTCCGACTACTCCGCTCATATACCTGAACTCAGCCGCTAGCGACAGGACCCCAGGGGGCGGGAGCCCTAGCGACGGGACCGAGCCCAGAGATCGAGGCGACGCTGGTGGGGGTCGCGCAAGCTCCCCGAACGGTGGCGCTACGCAAGCTCCGCTTTTACCGCTGCTGTCGACCGGGGGCAATTCAAATCAGCCGTAATTTCTTACAACATTATAATTTTCAAGAATAAAACATAAAAATAACGAGCTCTGTGTATTTAATAGAGCCAAATACATCTTGTACCCTTTCAAACAAGTTATAATTGTGACTGAACTCTTTCTTTTAATCACCTGATACGCTGTGTTATTAGGCTTGAGCTGGGTCCCGACACTAATTTGTAGAAATGCGCGGCCGGGGGTGGGGCTGCGTACCGGAGCACGATCGATCGCCGCGAACATTTTTGGTCACTCGTAACTTGCTACGGTACGACATTGGTCACATCGAACTATTTCCATTTGTTGCGGGGTTAAAAGGAACCGCCAGCCTGGCCTCTAACGCTGCTTTACCGATTTATATAATACCCAATTGTCTATCCTCCAAATTACAGAATTTTACAGAACAGCACATGTTGCGGGTCAAGTCCCACCACAGCACATGTTGCGGGTCAAGTCCCACCACAGCTCATGTTGCGGGTCAAGCCCCACCACAGCCCATGTTGTGGGTCAAGCCCCACCACAGCCCATGTTGTGGGTCAAGTCCCACCACAGCCCATGTTGTGGGTCAAGCCCCACCACAGCCCATGTTGTGGGTCAAGCCCCACCACAGCCCATGTTGTGGGTCAAGCCCCACCACAGCCCATGTTGCGGGTCAAGCCCCATCACATCCCATGTTGTTGGTCAAGTCCCACCACAGCCCATGTTGTGGGTCAAGCCCCATCACATCCCATGTTGTTGGTCAAGTCCCATCACAGCCCATGCTGCGGGTCAAGCCCCACCACAGCCCATGTTGTCGGTCAAGCCACACCACAGCCCATGTTGCGGGTCAAGCCCCACCACAGCCCATGTTGTCGGTCAAGCCACACCACAGCCGATGTTGCGGGTCAAGCCCCACCACAGCCCATGCTGCGGGTCAAGCCCCACCACAGCCCATGTTGTCGGTCAAGCCCCACCACAGCCCATGTTGCGGGTCAAGCCCTACCACAGCCCATGTTGCGGGTCAAGCCCCGCCCCAGCCCATGTTGCGGGTCAAGCCCCACCACAGCCCATGTTGTGGGTCAAGCCCCACCACAGCCCATGTTGCGGGTCAAGCCCCAACGCAGCCCATGTTGCGGGTCAAGCCCCACCACAGCCCATGTTGTGGGTCAAGCCCCACCACAGCCCATGTTGCGTGTCAAGCCCCACCACAGCCCATGTTGCGGGTCAAGCACCACCACAGCCCATGTTGCCGGTCAAGCCCCACCACAGCCCATGTTGCCGGTCAAGCCCCACCACAGCACATGTTGTGGGCCAAGCCCCACCACAGCCCATGTTGCGGGCCAAGCCCCACCACAGCCCATGTTGTGGGTCAAGCCCCACCACAGCCCATGTTGCGGGTCAAGCCCCACCACAGCCCATGTTGTGGGCCAAGCCCTACCACAGCCCATGTTGCGGGCCAAGCCCTACCACAGCCCATGTTGCGGGTCAAGCCCCACCACAGCCCATGTTGTGGGTCAAGCCCCACCACAGCCCATGTTGTGGGTCAAGCCCCACCACAGCCCATGTTGTCGGTCATGCCCCACCACAGCCCATGTTGCGGGTCAAGCCCCACCACAGCCTATGCTGCGGGTCAAGCCCCACACAGCCCATGTTGCGGGTCAAGCCCCACCACAGCCCATGTTGCGGGTCAAGCCCCATCACAGCCCATGTTGTCGGTCAAGCCCCACCACAGCCCATGTTGCCGGTCAAGCCCCACCACAGCCCATGTTGCCGGTCAAGCCCCACCACAGCCCATGTTGTGGGCCAAGCCCCACCACAGCCCATGTTGCGGGCCAAGCCCCACCACAGCCCATGTTGTGGGTCAAGAACCACCACAGCCCATGTTGCGGGTCAAGCCCCACCACAGCCCATGTTGTGGGCCAAGCCCTACCACAGCCCATGTTGCGGGTCAAGCCCCACCACAGCCCATGTTGTGGGTCAAGCCCCACCACAGCCCATGTTGTGGGTCAAGCCCCACCACAGCCCATGTTGCCGGTCAAGCCCTACCACAGCCCATGTTGTGGGTCAAGCCCCACCACAGCCCATGTTGCGGGTCAAGCCCCACCACAGCCCATGTTGCCGGTCAAGCCCCACCACAGCCCATGTTGCGGGTCAAGCCCCACCACAGCCCATGTTGTGGGCCAAGCCCCACCACAACCGATGTTACGGGTCAAGCCCCACCACAGCCCATATTGCCGGTCATGCCCCACCACAGCCCATGTTGCGGGTCAAGCCCCACCACAGCCCATGTTGTGGGCCAAGCCCCACCACAGCCGATGTTACGGGTCAAGCCCCACCACAGCCCATATTGCCGGTCATGCCCCACCACAGCCCATGTTGTGGGCCAAGCCCCACCACAGCCCATGTTGCGGGTCAAGCCCCACCACAGCCCATGTTGCGGGTCAAGCCCCACCACAGCCCATGTTGCGGGTCAAGCCCCACCACAGCCCATGTTGCGGGTCAAGCCCCACCACAGCCCATGTTGTGGGTCAAGCCCCACCACAGCCCATGTTGCGGGTCAAGCCCCACCACAACCCATGTTGCGGGTCAAGCCTCACCACAGCCCATGTTGTGGGTCAAGCCCCACCACAGCCCATGTTGCGGGTCAAGCCCCACCACAGCCCATGTTGCCGGTCAAGCCCCACCACAGCCCATGTTGCGGGTCAAGCCCCACCACAGCCCATGTTGTGGGCCAAGCCCCACCACAGCCGATGTTACGGGTCAAGCCCCACCACAGCCCATATTGCCGGTCATGCCCCACCACAGCCCATGTTGTGGGCCAAGCCCCACCACAGCCCATGTTGCGGGTCAAGCCCCACCACAGCCCATGTTGCGGGTCAAGCCCCACCACAGCCTATGTTGCGGGTCAAGCCCCACCACAGCCCATGTTGCGGGTCAAGCCCCACCACAGCCCATGTTGCGGGTCAAGCCCCACCACAGCCCATGTTGCGGGTCAAGTCCCACCACAGCCCATGTTGTGGGTCAAACCCCACCACAGCCCATGTTGCGGGTCAAGTCCCACCACAGCCCATGTTGCGGGTCAAGTCCCACCACAGCCCATGTTGTGGGTCAAGCCCCACCACAGCCCAGGTTGTGGGCCAAGCCCCACCACAGCCCATGTTGCGGGTCAAGCCCCACCACAGCCCATGTTGCGGGTCAAGCCCCATCACAGCCCATGTTGTCGGTCAAGCCCCACCACAGCCCATGTTGCCGGTCAAGCCCCACCACAGCCCATGTTGTGGGCCAAGCCCCACCACAGCCCATGTTGCGGGTCAAGCCCCACCACAGCCCATGTTGCCGGTCAAGCCCCACCACAGCCCATGTTGTGGGCCAAGCCCCACCACAGCCCATGTTGCGGGTCAAGCCCCACCACAGCCCATGTTGCGGGTCAAGCCCCACCACAGCCCATGTTGCGGGTCAAGCCCCACCACAGCCCATGTTGCGGGTCAAGCCCCACCACAGCCCATGTTGTGGGTCAAGCCCCACCACAGCCCATGTTGCGGGTCAAGCACCACCACAGGCCATGTTGCGGGTCAAGCCCCACCACAGCCCATGTTGCGGGTCAAGCACCACCACAGGCCATGTTGTGGGTCAAGCCCCACCACAGCCCATGTTGCGGGTCAAGCCCCACCACAGCCCATGTTGTGGGTCAAGCCCCACCACAGCCCATGTTGCGGGTCAAGCCCCACCACAGCCCATGTTGTGGGTCAAGCCCCACCACAGCCCATGTTGCGGGTCAAGCACCACCACAGGCCATGTTGTGGGTCAAGCCCCACCACAGCCCATGTTGCGGGTCAAGCACCACCACAGGCCATGTTGTGGGTCAAGCCCCACCACAGCCCATGTTGCGGGTCAAGCACCACCACAGGCCATGTTGTGGGTCAAGCCCCACCACAGCCCATGTTGCGGGTCAAGGTGGGCTGTCTGCATAGGGTACCTTACGTATTACTTGTATTTTCCTTTGGCAACCAAAGTCCAACAATTAACAAATTTGAACGAAAAACTTGCCGTTTTCCTTTCAATGCGCATGCGCAGATATGGCGGTATCGAAATCAGTAGTAGTCATCGATTGCAATCGATTATTTCATTATGTCATGTAAGCATAGTGGTAATCGATTACATCGCTAAGTATTATCGCTATCACGACCAATAGCAATTATTAATTACTACACATTTTGCCTGTTTACTTGGCATTTATATTATTCATACGTATATAATGCGAAAGGTGTAATTTTCCATTTATTTATTGGTACTGTAGGTAGTATAATATATATACCTCCCCTGGCGTGAACATGCAATTATTGCAATTGTGTTCCAAGTTCAGGTGCTCACTACTCCGTCTTTTGAAACGGCAGTTCCAGCTTAATTTGTAAGCGAAGCTGCAGCGCCGCGTAGGGAGCAGTCAGTTAAGGACTCATTCTCCACCAAATGTAAGGCTGGTTCGCATACTCGCCGGGTGCGTTCACACGCTATTTGCGCCAGGGAACAAGTCTAAAGTTTAGCCGGTGCGCGGTCGTGGTGTGCCGTTTGAAATCGCACTGCTGTCTTCACACAAAAAACGAGCATTCCTTCCCTTTTTCTGTTATCACTTGTGGTTAATTATCTTTTTTTATAGAGGTACTGGTAAGTAGTCAATGTCACTGCACCAGGTGTCACTATTTTGGAGGTTTTTGTGTTTTTACTCCACCATCGGCATCGGTCAACACGTTCGTTGGTTTCGTCTTTTGACACTTTTGACTTTTTTGTGTCATTCCTATCCTTCATAGAAGTTCAACTGTGACAGTGACTCCCTCAGTCGAGCAGTCTATCCAAAATTTGTCTGACAAATGTCAAGTTGTATAGGTAAAATACTGGTTGGCCTTTATACTTTAAAATACAGCGAAAAGAATAGATGAAAGGCCAGTGCACACGAAGTAGTACACACGAAGGAGCTAGGGGTAAAACTGTTAACTGAAGATAAATTCAGGTCATGAATGTCTGGATCATTAACTGCTTATGTGGATTGACATGCAAAAAAGACTTTTTTGAAGTATCTGCGAAGTTAAATATATATACTGTGCAGGACGTGGATTGGGGGATTGACAGTGTACTCTAGCAATTCATTTCAATCAGCTACTGTGGTTAAACACCCTCAATTTTCTTTAGCCACACACATATCCCATTAGCCACATATATGTTGTATTTTTCCCCTCTGCATCACTGCGGCCAATCGGTTACAAATGTCATTTTTGATTGCAGAGGATTCTTAACAATCAATAATTAATACTTTATTAGTAAGAAATATATTTTATTACTCCTTTAGGGTGTAACAGTGAAAATGGAGGTAACAGATAGCAACCTTCAAACTTTGGCTGTGTACCTTCAGCAGACGCTTTCACCAGAACCAACCGAGCGCAGGGCAGGTATATGATAATTAGCAACTCATTGAACTTCTTCTGAGAAAGTTGCATATTTCTCTCGAACAGCATAACCATTATTGATATAAGGATTACAGGGAATAAATTACAAATGAGTTACAATATAAAAAGAATGTAAATAATAGTTTTATATTGTAACTTAAATTTTGATACCTTAAACTCTGTCACATATATGCATCTATAGATAACATATGTTTAAATATTTAAAACAGTTTATAAGGTGTGATGAGTTTACGCCGTGTGTATTTTGCTCTCTTTGGCTCTGCATTTACTCTCTTTTTTTAATAATTTTACCTGTATATTGTTCTCATACATTTTTCAGCGGAAAAGTTCCTGGAATCAGTGGAAGCAAATAAAAACTATCCATTGCTTTTGTTACATCTGATTGACAAAGGCGATCTGGATATGCACATCCGCACATCAGCTGCGATCATGTTTAAGAACTACATAAAGAGAAACTGGAGAGTTGTAAGTTTGTGTCATTTGCGATGTATATAGGATATCTAACACGATACTGCAAGCTCTCACCTATCACTAGAATAAAACTAGTGTATTACATTGCTGCTGGGGAAATATGATGGGGCTTTCATTTTCTTCTTAGTCTAATTATTCTGCTGATGTCTTTGATCTGTTTGTCTCACACTGCAGCCAGAAGATGCTGGTGATAAGATCCATTTAGATGACAGAAATGCTGTCAAAAACGCCATTGTCGACCTGATGTTGAAAAGTCCAGAGCGCATACAAAAACAAGTAAATACAATCTAAACTTTTAGGTACAACACTGTACAGGACATTCTTTGTTCTCACTTTATATATATGTACCGGTAAGAGATATTATAGAGGTCTTGAATCATAATCATACTCTACCATTGTTATGGGTAATGTAGCTGTACTGATCGCCTATTCTTGTGGAATTGGTGGACAACCTGTTTTATAATAATTATTTCAGATGAATAGATACATTTTCAAAGGAAAGGTGTATGTTATGATGTGGGTTTTAACAGGGGTCATTTTCCGTCTTTCCAGCTGAGTGATGCGATAAGCGTGATTGGAAGGGAAGATTTTCCACAGAAGTGGCCCAATCTGCTCACCGACATGGTAGAGAAATTTGAAAGTGGAGACTTCCACTTGATCAACGGCGTTCTGCACACTGCACACTCCATCTTCAAAAGGTAGTCCGGGGCCGACCCGATAGCTTAGTGGGTTAGAGCGCTCGCATTGAGTGCTCTGACCACCTAAGAGCCAAACGGCACGTGGATCGGTGGTCGTGTGGTCGCCGGATAAAGATCCCATGGCTTTCTTCACAAAGAGTAGGGGGTTACCCCCAGGGACATGGCTCCACTCTCTCCCTTCCTTCTCCCATTGACGCGGTATGACCAAACGTGGTTAAAGCGTCCTGAATATACAACTAATCAAAAGGTAGTCATTTCGGTACTGCCGGACATTTGTGCTCTGGTCCATGTCAACCGGCCAATCTTGATCCTCGTCGGTCGTCAATCTTTTCCACCTGGATCATCTCATTTATAAGTGTGAGGAACAATCTTCTGGACCCGTCGTCAATACACATATAACGGCCATTGGCAATTTATTGTAATGTTGCATCCAGGCGTCTCACGCAGGAGAGGTACATTATGTGGCTAGGTGTAAACTATGAATAATGACCCGAAATTAGCCATACGTCTTAATTCAGTTGAATTTTCAACAACGTTATAATTGTTTAGGTATCGGCATGAGTTTAAGTCGTCGGAGCTGTGGACCGAAATCAAATTTGTGTTGGACAACTTTGCCGGACCATTGACAAAGCTATTTAACGTGAGTGTCTAAATTGTTTGGTAACGGGCGCAAGGTTTCAGTTGTTCGGTAAATAATTTTATTGTAGAGGTATTATGGATTATAATTATTACAGAATTAAACCCTTTTGAAATTCTAATTTTTTATTCTAAAGTATGGCTCTACATGTAGTTTTATTACAAATTTAGTCCTTTAAATATCAATTTGAGCTTTGGCACCTCTGTGCGATTGGTCTAGATGCAGTGTACCTTCTAGACTGACACTTTCCGGATGGTTGTATGATATAAGCTTGGATTGAATTTCTGTTAGTTAACCTTTACTCTGTTGCAGGCCACTATGGAGTTCGCCAAGACTCACGCCAGTGACCCAAATGCCCTCAGAGTGATATTTAGTTCTCTCGTCCTGATCTGTAAAATATTCTACTCACTCAACTTTCAGGTGAGTGAAAACATGCTCTTAAAACATGAAACATCTAAACCTGGCCATCATAGGATATTATATTGGTTAACAGTGTTCATTACCATAAATGTATCTTTACTCTGTCCGTATCTCTGATACTAGTTTCCAAGCTAAAATTCGTACTCACCGCTGACAATGTCACAGTTTGTATATGTTGAAAACGAGTTTTGTTGTGGATGAAGCTGTATGTATCCTGTTGGTTGACTGACAGGATCTGCCCGAGTTTTTCGAAGACAACATGGCCACGTGGATGACGCACTTCCACACGTTGTTGACGTCAGACAACAAGCTGCTACAAACACACGTAGGTGGCGACCCTTGTCATGGAACTGTTCAGTGATGATCAATGTGATACAGTAATAGTTCAGAGTGAGAGACCTCCTGTATGATCTGCTCTACTCGTTATTATATCATCTGCTCTATTACATCTTATATGCACTGGGATATGTATTTATAGACAACGTTTACGGTAAGAATGAAGTCTATGTAATACTTGTAGTGATATTGAGTACCGGTAAGGCAGCTTACGTAAAAACTGTCTATTATTATCGAAGTTATTCCCCACTTTTGCGGTGTAGATGGGCTGAGCTATGCTACTTTAAACTCTTTAGATGTAACCACTTAATGATTTGTTTGTTAAGACTGACGCTCTGTTGCCATGACTGACGCTATGTTGACATGACTGACGCTCTGCCGCAATGTCTGACGCTCTGCTGCCATGACTGACGCCCTGCTGCCATGTCTGACGCCCTGCTGCCATGGCTGGCGCCCTGCTGCCATGACTGACGCTCTGCTGCCACGGTTGACGCCCTGGGCCCTGTTGCCATGACTGACGCTCTGCTGTCACGGTTGATGCCCTGGCTGACGCTGTGTTGCCATGACTGGCGTTCTGTTGACGCCCTGTTGCCCATGTCTCACGTTCTCTTGACGCTCTGTTGCCATGGTGCCCAGGACGAGGAGGAGGCCGGTCTCCTGGAGCAGGTCAAGTCTCAGATCTGCGACAACGTGGCCATGTACGCCCAGAAGTATGACGAGGAGTTCGCTCCACACCTGCCCACCTTCGTCACGGCCGTCTGGAACCTGCTCATCAGCCTCGGCGCGCAAGTCAAATACGACCTGGTAGGCTGGGCCCTAAGTTAAATTTGGCTATAAAAGTTGCCTTTTTCTCTTCATAGTCAAATGGCGTTTATTTGTGGGTTACGTTTTGCGTTTGGTTTTAGCCTGTTTGGAATAATTTTAGTCAGTTTACTTGGATGTATGATGTTTGATTGATCACTTGTGATATGTTTATGTGACTGAATGATAACCCCTCGTATTGTCAATAACCAGTTATTTCGTCTTTATGTTTTATTTTACCACTTAGTGTATCATAATAATTCAAAAGATGCCACTTGTCTGATAGGTGGTGAAAGACGTTGCCTCTGTGACCGTTATTGCGTGTTGTGGTATGCATGATAAGCTGTACGAAGATATATATATATATATGTCTCTTTATCAGAATTAAATCTGTAATTTATTATAAAAAAAGGGGATGTTAAATCTTCCTTCTGGCGTTTCAGTTGGTCAGCAATGCCATTCAGTTCCTGGCGTCGGTCGCTGAGCGGCCTGGGTACAAACACCTGTTCGAGGACCCAAACACGCTGGCCAGTATCTGTGAGAAAGTCATTGTCCCCAACATGGAATTCCGAAGTGAGTGACCACATGAATGATCCCACCTATTTCTATTGTTTAACGTTATGCTACAGTTTGAAATGATCGTTTCGCGTGCGCAAAAAGCAAGCGTTCGAGGAATACGGGGTAAACTATGTTTGCGTATAATCTCTCTTTGTCCTCTTTATGGAAAATAGGTCCTACTGACATGTACATGCAAAGTAAAACGGTACATGCGCCATATTGATGAGACTTTACTGATCTATGCATGCACGTATTGCCTGGTAATTGCTTGATAATTATAAAGCTACCTATGTTATCATCCTCTGAAGAGTAATTCATTCTAAGCTTACATATGTTATCATGGACTAAAGTGTACTTCATTCTAAGCTTACATATGTTATCATGGACTAAAGTGTAACTCATTCTAAGCTTACATATGTTATCATGGACTAAAGTGTAATTCATTCTAAGCTTACATATGTTATCATGGACTAAAGTGTAATTCATTCTAAGCTTACATATGTTATCATGGACTAAAGTGTACTTCATTCTAAGCTTACATATGTTATCATGGACTAAAGTGTACTTCATTCTAAGCTAACATATGTTATCATGGACTAAAGTGTACTTCATTCTAAGCTTATGTTATCATGGACTGAAGTTCCGAACTTTACATGATGTCCATACGGCTACTGTATGTTATGTCCCTGTAGTATACACTGCTGTCATACTTTGGCTTTGCCAGGCGCGGACGAGGAGACGTTTGAGGACAACCCCGAGGAATACATCAGACGGGACATCGAGGGCTCGGGTACGCAACCTCATCTATTTATCTTCGACGTACAATGCTCTATTTTTTAATCAAGCAGCGTGCCATCAGTGTTTATGTCGTTACAAGAAGTTTTGGAACGAAATTGAAGACCGGAGACAAAAGAATAGCCGCCTTTAAGATTATCGCCTGCAAACATTCTGGGATATCTATTGTATCATCATGTCTGGCGTTGCGGAGCACCCTTCACGTATGTTATTATGACAAGATTCACTCGAACTTGTAACATTAAGTAACCCGCTTGTGCCATATTACACTAAAAAATATAGAATGTTTGTATGCTTACGGATTACTCTGTTATTGTAAGTATTGTAATTTCTCAAGAAGAGTGAGATGCTCGTCAAATATTCTTCTGGCTCTGGTCTCCAATCCTCTGGCTATATATATAAATGTATATACAGATATCCACCAATCCTGTGTCTTGTTGTATTGCCAGATATTGACACGCGGAGACGCGCCTCCTGTGACCTTGTGCGCGCCCTCTGTAAGTCATTTGAAGGGCCTGTCATTCAGAACTTCTCTGGCTACGTCCAGGCGATGCTACTGGTGAGTCCTAAGGTGTCTCCTTGTATGACGGTCAACGTATCTACAAAAGCACTCTCAGCCCAAGCGGCCGGTGCGTTGTTCAAATCCCATCTGTGCAAATGTCTATGTTTGTGAAGGGTCCCATAACTTTCTTCGCATAGAATACTGGGTCACTTCTGAAGACTTGGCTTCTCTCTACAATAATGCCTTCCATTGTCGCAGTATGACCTAAACAGGTTATTGCGTCCTACTTAAACTACCCAACAAAACTAATCAAAAGTAGCCTATTTATTATAAGAAACTAGCCGAAAGCTGTTATTTGGTAGCCAATGTAGCGATAAAGATAAAGTATCTGTGAATATGTGTTGAGGGACTATTGCTGTAAAATGAAATGATTGTATTGTCTTGTTTATCTTTTTACACTTTAGGAATACGCCAAAAACCCGAAAGATAATTGGAAGAATAAGGATGCCGCCATTTATCTGGTGACGTCATTAGCGGCAAGAGCTCAGACGCAAAAGGTTAGTGGTCACATCTCTAAGTTTCGAACGATTTGCCTTCATTTTTATTCTCTTATTCAAATTGAATATGTTCAAACGTTAAAATCCGAATCGATAGTTTTCAGAATAATATAATTAATATAAGCAAGAAAGAAATCCAGGCCAATACGGTTAGTATTGGTTGAGCATAGAAAACTTCTTTTGATTATATTTACTCACTTGTACATTTATTATCGTTGGATAATTTAGTGGGCTGTTGAAGTAGACCTGTACTCTGACGTGTAATTTGCCTTTTTTTATCCTCAGCATGGAATAACACAGACCAGTGATCTTGTCAACGTGACAGATTTCTTCAACGCCCAGATTGTTCCAGATCTCCAATCGGAAAACGGTAAGTTTGTCACCTGATATCATGAATAGACTAACTCCAAGATTACTTGTCATGCAGCTTATTCCGTGTCCATCAGTTTGTGATGCATCAATAGAACATGTGTGCACCTAGATTTATTTCTAATATATAATGACTTGCATTACTTAATAGTGTGCCAATGCTACCTAATTTTGTGACTTTTTTTACTTATTTCCTGCCTGGGAAGTCTTTCAATTCATATGTATGAACCTATATTTGTTCCCTTTCTTTCAGTAAATGAACGACCAGTGTTGAAAGCCGATGCTATAAAATATGTAATGGTGTTTAGAAATCAGGTAGGTACATAAACGATAAAGAATTGAGTGGTTATAAATGTTTCACATAAATGTGAAATTCGAACTGAGTGTTAAACTTTAATGTGTGATTTCTTATATTTGATATTACAAGAAAAGTCAATCTTGTTATAGTTCAAGATCTATGCTGAAGTGCATTGTCTTCTATTTGTTTGAAACTTAACAGTATATTCTGACGTATGCACGGAAACGCAAATTACTTTATTCCAAAATCCTTGACATTGGCTTTCCTGGAGCATGAGTAAGATGGCGGCATCGCTTGTATTACTTGTAGTTGTCGAAGGAGGTTCTGATCTCGGTCGTCCCCCACCTGGTGCGCTACCTACAAGCCGACAGCTGTGTCATCCACAGCTACGCCGCCTGCGCTCTGGAGAAGATCTTCACCGTTAAAGGGAGCGACGGCCACGCCGCGTCAGTATATATACCTGTTTAATGCCAATTTATAACCAGTCTCAGCTCTCTGCTTCAAACCCCGCCTGTGTCTGGGACCGTGTCACCCTGTTCCTCACTGTCCCACGAGGTCCCTTTGTCCCCTTGAACGCATGTGTACATAAAGGTGGCATGAAACATCGATCCGTTCACCATTTCGGCTCTGTTGACGATGAATCAATGTTCTCGCTGGACTCTTAAGTGACGACTGACCTATGTTAATTATATTAGCTTTTCATGATTTAAGTCCGTCACCTCCACCACACTGTATGAACGGCACTCACAATGCCGCATCTAAGACAAAGATACGCCATGTATAGATGTACCGTATGTGGAGCTGTCCTTTAGAACACTTTTCACTTGTAAATTTTCAATTTGTTCAAGCTTTTGCACTTCTTTTACCGGTAACATCTGTACGCTTATCCTACCCTTACCTTATTTTTTGCCCAGTATTATTATTATTAGTAGTAGTAGTATTTTAACATTTTGATGTTACTAAAAATCACATTCGTGTGGGTCCGGTAACCCGAGTAACAGCGACCCTATGGTCTTAGCTCGGGTCAACCATCCAAAATGTCGACATTATGTTAGTTTACATCTACCATTTGCTGTTTTACTACTTGCACAACCTTCCACCTGGAACAAAATGTCGGTTGTTGAAACGTACGTTGAGACGGAACTTTGATGATGCGTGTTTCAGAGTTCAGAAGGAGGACATCCAGGGCAGCGCGGAGGCCTTGCTGACCAACCTCTTCCTGACCATGAACAAACCTAGTTCTCACGAAAACGAGTACCTCATGAAAGGTACAGTAGTCTTGCATTCTTGTGTCGGAGGCGAACCTGACTGACTCGCGCTAACTGTCATCGGAGACAGGAATAGAATGGGATTGCCTTGTCTGTTCTAGCTCTGCACATCTTTCCTGTCCTCGTATTTTTAAGTTAAGCACCATATTTTAGCGCAGTTGTTGCGCCCACGTAATTCCATGTTAAAGCTGCGTAACTGAAACTTAGCGTTGATCAATTACGTAATTCAATGGTTTTAATTGGAATGTGTTTCTTTCCTAGGTATCATGAGATCATTTTCCCTGCTGCAAGAAATCTTCGTACCATACATAGGCACACTCATCACACAACTCACAGAAAAGCTGCGTCTTGTCAGCAAGGTCAGTTTATATACCGTATGTTGTCAACTACCTCGTCGTTTTTATCCGCTTACATCAATAACGTTTGTCCATGCTTACCTCTTTCTCCAATGTGCTGTTGCATGTACCGATGGAGACTGCTGGGAAGCATCAGCCTCCTTGGCGTAAGCCTCATTAGCTGAGCTACTAAGCGAGATGACCTGTAAGCCAACAGCTTACATGTCAGAACCGTAGCACTTGGATCTGAGGCAAATATCATCCAACCGCTCTTCATTGTAAGCGAGATGACCTGTATGCCAACTGCTTACCTGTCAGAACCGTAGCACTTGCATCGGAGGCAAATATCATCCAAACGCTCTTCGTTGTCGCGGGTTTCAAGTTTCTTGGCCCAATTTTTACCCTTTTTCACTCGCAATAAACCTGGCCGTAAACACCCAAGATTGTAATAAATCTGACCAAAACACACAAAGATGATTTCGCTTGGTTTGCTTCCAGAACCCCAGCAAGCCGCACTTCAACCACTACCTGTTCGAGTCGATCTGTATCGCCATCAGAACGACGTGCAAGGTCAACCCGGACGCCGTGTCCAGCTTTGAGGAGGCGCTCTTCCCGCCATTCCAGGAGGTGCTTCAGCAAGACGTGCAAGGTGAAGGTCATTCCCGCATTCCGTGCGCTCCTCGTCGCTCTACTATTGGGATTTTTGTTGTTGTAAAAAAATTGTGTGTTCCCGGATGGATGAGCGACGTCTATGAGTGACTGGGTTACAAATTAATTTGTGTGTGTATAATGCGTCTTTATCAATTAAATTAAACATAAGTAGTAATAATTAAAAAACATAACATTCAACTATGATTATGGTTTCTGGCACTCCATACCATTTACGTCACTGACTAAACCCTCACCTTTTGATCAATACTTTTATCATGTTGATGCTGTGGGACCTGTATTATTGTTTGTCAGTCGAGAAATTTTATGTTGCGAAGCCTGGTTAAAACATCAGTGGATCAATTACCCTAACAATATAGTGTTTTTTTTGGTTCATATATGATACAAATTAGATACAGTTTTTCTCCACAACTATTTGTTTATAAATTTTAATTCTTTGAAATATGAACTGTTTTGTCCTAACGATACGTATCCGTCGCTCTCCCCACGTGGTACCCACGTGTCCACAGAGTTCATCCCGTACGTGTTCCAAATCCTGTCGCTGCTGTTGGAGCTGCACAGCGACACGGTGACCGGCCCCTACCTGGCCCTGCTGCCCAACCTGCTGCTGCCCGTCCTCTGGGAGCGACCCGCCAACATCCCACCCCTCGTCCGCCTCCTCCAGGCCTTCGTCGAGCGCGGCGCCAGCAACATCGACGCCGACAGAATGGTGGGTAGGCCCCGTGGGGTAGGGGTACAGGGTGGTAGGTCCGGGGGTAGAGGGGGTAAGGGTACAGGGTGGTAGGCCCGGGGGACAGGGGGATGGGGGTAGAGGTTGGTAGGCCCGGGGGTAGGCGCTCCGCCAACATCCCACCCCTCGTCCGCCTCCTCCAGGCCTTCGTCGAGCGCGGCGCCAGCAACATCGACGCCGACAGAATGGTGGGTAGGCCCCGTGGGGGGAGGGGGTGGGGGTACAGGTTGGTAGGCCACGTGGGGGAAGGGGGTGGGGTACAGGGTAGTAGGCCCGGTGGAAGGGGGTGGGGGTACCGGGTGGTAGGCCCGGAGGGGTACAGGTTGGTAAGCTCGTGGGGGAAGGGGTAAAGATACAGGGTGGTAGGTCCGGGAGGGAGGGGTATGGGCGCAGGGTAGTAGGCTCCGGGGGGAGGGGGTGCAGGTACGCCTGCTCCAGGCCTTCCTCGACCGTGGCGCCAAACGACACAGAAGTGTATGGATGTCGGACCAGAGATTAATGCAGGTGCCAGTGATTGCGCACCGAGAAAAGGATGGGCATAATAATATGCAGATTGCTTGGAATCTTACAATATAAACCGTCAACGTCACACATGGACTATCACACATGAAGGCATCTGGTATCTGGGAAAAGTTTGGACCCAAATTTATATGAATAACGAAAGTTCATTTCGGCAAGTGCGCAATCGTACGTGCGTAATCCCTGGTCCACCTGCTATAAATGACCTCGTGGATGGACTACATGTTGAGATGTAACCATCTAAGTTACCATGGTGCTGGTGGCTGTACGAGTGCACAATACAGTGATTGACAACTATGGTGTCCATTTTGCATTTTTTGCAGAATGGCCTCCTCGGAGTTTTCCAGAAGCTGATTGCCTCGAAGACCAATGACCACCAAGGTTTCTACTTACTGAACAGCATCTTTGAGAACTTCTCACTGTAAGTAAATCGCTCCTTATACTTGATATCGGTACTTACAGCGGGTTTGTGTTTTTTTTTCAAGGGGGGGGGGGTTAGAAGGGGGGGCCCATTCCTGAACACTGCTCTTGTCCGTTTCTTGAATTATTTTGTTATATATCTTTCGAATTACTCGCAGGTGAGGTATTTAAACGTTTTATAGGTTAATGAAGACAAAATAGGATCTCAGGAAGCTTATTTTTTGGTTGACAGAAAAATAATACACGCGAAGGCCTCATTTTTTGTTGGCTCCTTGAGGACTAGCGCTGCGGAGGCCCGTTTAGAAAAAAAACGGCAAGGCTAAGCTACATGACATACGTGAACTTATCATATGTTAATATTTGTGTTTACTACAACCCGTTGCCATGGCGTCCGTCTGTTGTGATTTCAGCGAGGTGCTTGCCCAGTATCAGAAACAGGTGTTCATGCTGCTCTTCCAAAGGTTATCCCGCTCCAAGACCACCAAGTACATCAAGAGTGAGTGTCTCTGCACCGTTATCTGCCTGTAATACGGGGCCCAGTGGCCGCCATTAATGGCTGTAGCCAAGTTAATGTAGCCAAGTTACATGGTATTGCTTCTATTGTGTAGTGATACTCAGGCTGTCCAGTGATCCTACTTTTCCTACTTTTTCCTACTTTTTTGTCTCCATCCTATTTTTCCTACCTTTTCTTCAAAATACCTACATTTTCCTATTTTTTCCTACTTTTTGGTATTTGCTTCACCAGGCGCAATTTCAAAATGTCGTGAATTGCTGTAAAAGTGTGCATATCGCTTCTATTATTGCAAAAGTCGGAGGTATTTTATTTTTAAATCAACACTAGTGTCTGTCAAGTTCTAATAATGAAGATACAGGTACAGCTGAGAAGCATATAAAAAATGTTCTAAAAAAGCATTTTCTCAGTAATATAACTTTTTGTCATTTGTTTATCCGGAATAATGTTGCTACATATGCTATTTGAGTCATACTTTTTGCTTCTATTTTCCTACTTTTGTCCTACTTTTTCTGTATTTCCATTCCTACTTTTGTCCTACTTTTTCATTAGGGTGTGCTGGAGAGCCTGTGATACTACTATTTGGTGTAGTGCTTTTAGCATTTTGTGTAGTCATTCTCGTATTCGGTGTAGTGATTCTGGCATTTTGTGTAGTCATTCTCGTATTGGGGTAGTGATTCTAGTAATTACTGTAGTGATACCAGCATTTTGTGTGATTCTAGTATTTAATGTTGCGATTCTAGTATTTATTATAGTAATTCCAGCATTTAGTGTTGTGATTCTAGCATTTAGTGTAGTGATTACAGTAGTCAGTGTAGTGATTATAGTAGTCAGTGTAGTGATTCTAGCGTTTAGTGTAGTAATTCGAGTATTTAGTGTAGCCACTGGTGATTCAGTATTTAGTGTAGTGCTTCTCGCATTTAATGTAGTCTTTCTAGTGATTGCATTTTGTTTTTTTACTTTGCAGGTTTGCTTGTTTTCTTCGGCCTCTATACGATCCGATGCGGAGCCCCGTCTCTCATTGAGATGATCGACGGGATTCAGGCCAAGTGAGTATGGACCCAAGTCTGCCTCATGTATGTAGAGACGCTAAGCCAGATACGGGATCCGCTGGAACTATCATACAAATCGACGTCGACGTCGAACAGTCATGGTAATCGTGGTCAATACGTGCGGAGTTTTACTTAAGACAAAGCCAATTACCCTGAGGCAGTCGCGAGTCCATGGCGGCCAATGGACGAAAATAGCCTGTTCTGACGACCGGTGTCATCCGACTCCATTGCATTGTCTCCGGCCCAATGTTAGTCTTCATATGCACACAAGCGGCCTAAAACACCAATATATGATTTCTGAGGCGTTTTAATATATATATATACATGCATAGTGAACCTGAGATTATTACACGGTTCCCCCCCCCCTCCTTCCGCACTCTGTGGCGTACAGGATGTTCGGGATGGTGCTGGAGAAGCTGTTCGTGGGCGAGGTGCAGAAGGTCTCCGGACACACTGAGAGGAAGATCTGTGCCGTGGGCATGGTGAAGATCCTCACGGAGGCGCCCGTCATGCTCCAGCCAGACTACGAGAAGTTCTGGTGCGTTTTGGCGGGAAAAACATCTCTTGTGGTCGTCTGCTTTTTGTTTTATTGCGTTTAGGCATGTTAAAATCTTCCTAAGTAAAACCTACGCTGCTTCATCATCTGCTAATTGTTTACCTTATTTTTATAGGATTATAAAATGAAAATGTCACCCTTACCATGGCTGCCTGTGATCTGTGTGATGACAATGAGTGCCCCATGTGACCTGGGTGACAACTCTTCCAGGGTCCCGCTGCTGCAGAGTCTGATCGCCCTGTTCGAGCTGCCCGAGGATGACACGGTGCCGGACGATGAGCACTTCGTGGACATCGAGGACACCCCAGGTAGTCAATGTGCTTAGACATAGCATGAGCCGACCCGAAGGATTGTTGTATTCATCGTATATATTCATATCGAGGACACCCCAGGTAGTGAATATGGTTAGACAGCATGAGCTGACCCGAAGGATGGTTGTATTCGTCATATATATTTATATCGAGGACACCCCAGGTAGTGAATTACCGATATGGTAACCCATAGCATGAGCGAACCTTGTATTCATCGTATATATTGATATTGAGGGAAATGTGTTGCTCTAAAATGCCATAGACCCATGGTACAACACGTATAGAAATACGATTCTCACACTCGATTGCTTGTGACATGACTTTTCGTGCGAAGTGGGTATATCTCAAACTCTACTATGTACAGATCTTTTTTTGCTTGAACTTGCATACATATATACCTGAATTTGAGTGTTAAAGTTTATCCCAGGCTGCTAGACTGCCTTCCCGCAATTAATATTTCTGTTGTTTGATTTACATGCCTACCTTGCAGTACTTCCATACAATCCAAGCTATCAAGGTTCGTTCTATCCAGTGGCCTGTCTGTATACTGACTTCGCCGTTTTACTTACCCCCAGGCTACCAGACTGCCTTCTCCCAACTGGTGTTTGCCGGCAAGAAGGAGCGGGATCCATGTGCCGGGGTGACGGACGCCAAGCTCCACTTGGCCAAGAGCCTTCAGCAGCTCTCCGCAGTCCACCCCGGAAAGGTTAGAAACCTCCGATCGTGATCTCGTTCAAGTCTAGCGTCACGTCACGTGGTGTGGTGTGTTGGGCTGTGGCATCGAACCACGTGGTGGGGTGTTGTGGTGGGCTTTGGCATCAAACCACGTGGTGTGGTGTTGTTTTGGGCTGTGGCATCGAACCACGTGGTGGGGTGTTGTGGTGGGCTTTGGCATCAAACCACGTGGTGTGGTGTTGTGGTGGGCTGTGGCATCAAACCACGTGGTGTGGTGTTGTGGCCGGCTTTGGCATCAAACCACGTAGTGTGGTGTTGTGGTGGGCTGTGGCATCAAACCACGTGGTGGGGTGTTGTGGTGGGCTTTGGCATCAAACCACGTGGTGTGGTGTTGTGGTGGGCTGTGGCATCAAACCACGTGGTGTGGTGTCGTGGTGGGCTGTGGCATCAAACCACGTGGTGTGGTGTCGTGGGCTGTGATATAAAACCACGTGGTGTGGTGGGCTGTGGCATCACACCACGTGGTCTGGTGAACTGTGGCATCAAACCACGTGGTGTGGTGGGCTGTGGCATCAAACCACGTGGTGTGGTCGGCTGTGGCATCAAACCACGTGGTGTGGTGTCTGGATAGAACAGCTGCAGCGGCTGGGTGGTGGTTGCCCAGGAAGTAGGGTACCAGTCAGCGGCGCCCGGGAAAATAAGTAAATAGGCCCAGCACATATCCTGCAGGGCAATCTAAAATCTAAAGAGTTATCGTGGAAATCGTGTCCTCTTATTGCCTATGTAAACCATTCATAATGCAAATGTATCTCCTCAATTACATTTGTTTGTAACAGGTATTTCAAATATAGCCATTGTCTGTTAGTCAGGTTTCTGGAATATGTATCTATGCTGATGCGTTACTGTGATTACGTTCTTGGCTTGCATTTGCGGGCTACCCGTGCCTTTTAATTGGTTCACACTTGATGCATTGTATTGCAGTTGATGCCGATGATCACCCAAGGTTTACCGGCGGAGGCCATCAACTTCATACAACAGTATCTGCAGAAGTCTGGAGTCAGTCTGGCCTGAATGACGTCATCGGGAGTCGGTCTGGTCTGAGTGACGTCACCAGGAGTCGGTCTGGTCTGAGTGACGTCAGCAAGACTCAGTCTGGTCTGAGTGACGTCAGTATGGTCTTGAGTGACGTCATTAGGAGTCAGTCTGGCCTCAGCTGTAGCGTGGATTTAGGAGTATCTGCCCTGAGTGACGTCATCCATAACGTGGATTTAGGAGTATCTGCTATGAGTGACGTCATCTGTAACGTGGATTTAGGAGTGTATCTGCCCCAAATGAAGTCCTCTGTAGCATGAATTTAGGTGTTTATCTTCCCTGAATGATGTCATCTGTAATGTTGATTTAGGTGTCTATCTGCCCTGGGTGACGTCATCTATCACACGTGAATGTAGACGTCCCATCTGGCCTGAGTGACGTCATCTGTAACACGTGAATTTAGGCGTCCGTTTTGCCTAAATTCAACGTTACGTATGTTCCGAGTATGATTTCCAAGGCGGAAAAAATCGATGGCGATTGTTATTTGGTATATTGTAATGCAATGAAGGCAAGAGCTGTGTGCCAGTTGCGACTACTCCTTATAACCAGCAGAGCACCCCCCCCCCCTCCGACCTCTCGTGTGGTGAACACTAAGCTGCTTGCATTTTGTCGGTTTCAAACAATCACGCAGCTTTACCGGCAATCACTGAAACAAAATGCTCTAAACGTGAACAGCGCTCTTATGCCGGGTCCGCTTCCAAAGCGAGACGAACAACGTTTAGAGGATTCCACAAGCCACTTGATGACCGAAGTTTATCGACTGTAGGTAATTAATGCCTCTCATGTGGACTAGATCATTAGGGGGACGGGGCTCTGGGTAATGTTTGGATTTACCCCGCACCCTGTTCTATCTGCCGCAACACGAAGCTTTTGTATTTGAATCACGGATACATTTGTCAATAAATAGATAGCCATGCTTCGTCGTGTCAAATCGTTTATTTTCATAGTATTCAGGTCTAGTGTATTGGGTTTCCGTGACACTGAGCGAGTTTTTGTTAACGACAAATAGTAAGACTGAACGTGTGGGTGCTACGGCATATTGGCCGAAATATGGCTTGGTGTTATCAAGTATTGTTATCATGTATTGTCATAGATACGTTTTGAGCCGTTTACAGATGCATTAAAACAAAACCTTTTTGAGACGAAAATAACACAAACTATAGGTTTTTCCTTGTTTGCTTACTCATTTGTTTGGGCAAGAATTTACAGCAATTGGGACTGTTCTAGTGATTGTCAATATAACTATTTTAAAATCTCCATAATATAAATAACATACAAAGGCTCCAACAGAAACCCAACACGCATCGTCTCTAAAAGCTTCACATGTATCACAAGGATGAACGAATTTGATTTAAAACAACATTGGTAAAACACTGCATGTTTTTCATCGAATAAATGTTCAATCTTTAACCTATTATCTTGTGAACACAATACATTGGTCTCTGACACGGGCATTAACCCTCCAACTGCACATTGTGTTTCACAGAATTGTCTTTTCTGTCTATGACCGACTACAATTCTCGTCAACGAGTTTTAATACTGGACCAGTATCGGTGAATGTACATTCACCATCGTCCGTTCATCACAAATCAACTTAAATGGAAATTAGACCCATCTACCAAGATGGCAGACCGTAAACTACATGAAGAGTAATTCTGATTTCTTCAGTGCCTACATACTTCATAAAACATTGATATCTTTAGGCGAAGGCGACTACTAGAAAAACAAAAATACTTTGCGCAACTCTGCTGTTTTTCACTATTCCAATACAAATCTAGAATTCATACCCCAAACATCAATATATATAAACTTAAAGCATAGGTACTCAACAACAAAAAATTGCTGAAAAATTACACTTTTTTTTTAATCGGCCATCTTAAATTTTGCAGGTCTACTTCATCTTAAGAGATCGGAATTAAAATCCATCCTTTCTTCAAAAAGCAGAAAACAATGCATATGCTACACATGTAATACTGAGGTCGTCTACCACGCTGCTATGACAACTACTACACACATACAGCAGTAGCACCAAGCATTGACCGGAAGCGGTCAGGATGGAGTAAGCACCATATGTCTAGCCTATCTGAAATGGTTGCCTGCATGCGCATGTCGGAATAAATACAAATATCTAGCAAGGCACAGAGCCTGTACCACTGATTGCGGGGAAAGATGTCCTACACACCATTAACGGCCATGTTGTACCAAATCACCGTACAATTGAGGTGAATTGGACATGCCACCCAAGATCGTTAATATTGCTTGAGAGTATTTCTGAGTTCTTCAGCCCTTTCTTGTTAAATACTTATATTATAAGTAGTAGTGCATAAAAGGTATTTATGTAGGATATGAATTTTATATTTTTATGAGAATACTAATCATATATAACCACAACTGAGTTGCCCAAGCATTTTACTTTATCAGATGAGAAACATACAACTCAGCTATCCTCCATATGAGCAGTATTCTGATACAAATACAAATTCCACACATATATCAATGTACATAAACTGTTACTCTAACAAGAAACAGCTTAAAACAGGAAAACACTCAATTTTTACACCCTCGGCCATCTTGGCTTTTTGCATGTCCAATTTCCCTTAATGTTCATACAGTATCAAATCCCCGACCATCAGAATCAAGGAATAATAGTATAATTTGCTGAACAATATAATCTTACGGCACATACTGTTTGCACATTAACTTCCTCTTTTTTTCCATACAATTAACTCCTTTCTAATACACTCTACATCACAGTTACTTATATCATTAACAATTGCTGTCTGTCAATTCTCTATTGCGCGGAAATCAATATACGTTTCATTATAAAGACCATTAGACGCACGATAACCGCAGAAGGCTAATATTTTGCAAAACATTTGTTATCATAGTTTAAAGTTTTGCACAGCCTTATCGGCCACCATCTTGGCGATGGCGAGGGAGGAGGTGGCGGCGGGGGAGGGCGCGTTCCGCACGTGCAGCAGGTTGGCGCCAAGGATACCCGTGCCCGCCTCGAAGACAAAGTCATCAACCAAACTGCCGTCTGCCGCTAATGCCTGCGCGCGCACGCCGGCGGGGCCTCTGTTTAAATAAAATATATTTACATTAACTATATTTAAATAAAAGTTAATATTGATTAAATACTCTTTGAAATTAAAGGGATGAATGTTTAATATTTCGCCATGGGCCATAATGAAACGCAAAAAAGCATGCAAATTATTCGCATTTCATACAGTTAAAAGTTAATTAGTGCATTGAAATTTAACAAATACTATAATTAAATAGTAAAGTTGTCAGTCATCAATAATCGTAGGATAACATGGGGCGTAGGACTAACGTTCCCACCACTCACTACGTGGCATTCTATAGCAGTGTCAATGGTCAGAGACCATGTACAGACCTTGTTCCGTCAGAGACCATGTACAGACCTTGTGACGTCAGAGACCTGCAGGCTGGGCACGAACAGCTGCAGCTTGGCCACCTGAGCCGCGATGTGCACTCCTCGGTACAGCTCACCAAACGCGTAACCAAGGTTACCAAACACCAACTTCCTCAGACCACTAGAAGTAAACAAACGGAGATATGGTTTAGTTGGAACAGGTAAACAAACGGAGATAGGGTCAACTTGGAGCAAGTAAACGCCCTTATAGCGTGTGCTCCCAATTTGCGACCGGACAATGGTTCTTACGGTATGTATGCTACATGTTATCAACGTCTCGATCGGCGCAAGAGGACTAATTACGTGATTCGATTTGTTACTTCATTTAATAGTTACTTAATTCAATATTTGTTTATTCCATAGTTACTTTATTCAATAGTTACCTTATTCAATAGTTATTTTATTCAATAGTTACTTTATTCAAGTTACTTTATTCAATAGTTCAATATTTGCTTATTCCATAGTTACTTTATTCAATAGTTACTTTATTCAATAGTTACTTTATTCAATAGTTACTTTATTCAAGTTACTTTATTCCATAGTTACTTTATTCAATAGTTACTTTATTCCATAGTTACTTTATTCCATAGTTATTTATTTAATAATTACTTTATTCCATAGTTACTTTATTCAATAGTTACTTTATTCAATAGTTACTTTATTCAATAGTTATAATATTCAACAGCAGCATTATTCAAGAGCTGAAGTGTGAGCCAGAGCCAACCTTCCAAGTTCTTACTCTTGTGAAACGAAGACGTCTTCGTTGGCCTGGGAACGTTCATCATATGCAAGATGAACGCATTCCAAAGGATGTGCTATGGCGAGCTTGCCGCCGTAAACTAAACGGTCAAAGAGGCCAACTGGACGGCCAAAGCTCAGGTATAAGGATGCTTGCAAACGTGACCTGAAGGCTTTCGGCATCGATTCGAGTTCTTGGGGAGGAGCTAGCACCCCAAAAGAAGGGACAGACACGTCTCGTGCGAGAGGGAATGCCCCGCCACGACGGGCTCTGGTTGGAGCTACTGGATTTAAAACGCCAATCTAGTGGTCCAGTGATTAACAAACAAGACCCATCGACAGGTCATCGATGCCACGACTGCCGCAAGCTCTGTCCGTCACAGACAGGCTTGGTCAGTCGTATTCTCAAATGCCGCAAACAAATCCTGTTGACTTGGTTCAGCTAGAGATGCGTTACCTGTGACTCAGAGCATCCACAATGTTTGTGACGTTGACTTGGTCCAGCTAGAGCTGCCCTACCTGTGACTCAGAGCATCCACAATGTTTGTGACGTTGACTTGGTCCAGCTAGAGCTGCCCTACCTGTGACTCGATCAGAGCATCCACAATGTTTGTGACGTTGACTTGGTTCAGCTAGAGTTGCCCTACCTGTGGCTCAGAGCATCCACAATGTCCACGAGGTTGACTTGGTTCAGCTTGTAGCCTTCCCGTTTGAAGGCCAGGACGGCGTTGGGCCCAAGCCACACGTCCCCGTTCATCCTGGGGGTGAAATGGACGCCGAGGAACGGAAACTTCGGATTCGGAACCTGGCGAGGGAAGGGGAACATCCACAGTCATTCAATGGACGGCATTAACAGTAGTGTATTTAGTTTCAACTTTCCATGGTTTTGCAATAAAACTATGACTTCACCCTCCATCTTATGGTTTTCTTGGGTGCGATGAGATTCTTTGACCTGATATATTTTAATACAACAGCTTTTTTTGACTTACCTAAAAAATCATTGAAAAATTTACCGTAGACTAGCTCAGAACGCAATCACATTTTGTATTTTCCTCAAGGGAAAGAAACGTAAGTTTAAAGGCCAGCTTCTGGGTAAATGGAATCTTAAAATTAACATAATATATCAACAGAAGAGCAAACACACAGCAAAGAAAATATGGGTGGCTGTGAACGCTCTGAGCTACCGAAGCCGTAATTTTCAAGCGAAGTGACGTATATGCAGGTTCTGGTTTAATAGCTAAATATAGGCATGTGACTCGTTTATGTACATATTTAGATGAAGTGGCATTTTGAAAAAGAATGTAACCAGAAAGCATTCGATGTTCAAAATTCATAATATCTGGAATAGCGTTTTGCCCTAGGATATTTTGTAACAGAGTTACAAATAAAAAGTCTCAGTCTCATTCGTACCGCGCACCAGCTCTTCAAACGGGAACTTTCATTTACGTCACGAGACGTTGAATGATCGCCGCTGACTGTTTCTGGGCGAATTAACATGTCATAATGGATAATGGTCAATATACCTAATAGCGCTCCCAAATAAAACTAACGGGTATTTTATGATGATGGCGTAATATATTGGGAATAATATATTGAAAGTCTCTTTGGACCTAGAAGCTGGACTTTAAGGGGGACGAATTAACAGCTGAATTTATTGCCTTATTGCTCGAGAATATATTTATAGCTGTAAAACTCAAAGAATGTTTCCAAGCTCGCATGGTTTTAAATTTCATTTCAAGAGTGTACTTCGCTTTGAGGAACATATTGCCACAAGGAATAATCGAACGATAGACTTCCTCTGCCAATGGAATGCTTTCTTATAAACGCCACCTCATCTTCTGCCTTGTTAAATGTTGCTGTGTATGTCTGTAGATTTTAATCCTCTGTAGTTCCTATTGTATATTATGTATATGAGATCGCTGTGATGCAATAAAAAAAAAGTTAACAGCTGAAGGTACTATTGCGACAATGGCAAGTGTCCAGATAGAGAGAAGACAAAAGTAGCGCTCAAAGACCATATGGTGACAAAAGAAAGGGCCAAGGTAGCGAGGAGCCATGTTTCCGGGAATAACCTCCTACTCTTTGCAAAGAAAGACAAAGGGTAAGGAATGCCTACGTACCGGGTAGATGTTGCCTCTCACGAGGTCTCTCTTCTCGGGCCGCAGCAACATGTACTCTCCCCTGAAGGGCACGATGCGCGGGTTGAGGTCACCGCCAGACTTCTCTGCCAGCCTATCAGCGTGCAGTCCGCCGCACGTGATCACGTGCTTGGCTTGTATCATCTCGTCCCGGAACAACATGTACTGCAAGAGAATGCGACACCCACTGCCAATCATCTCGTTTAGGAACAACATGTACTGCAAGAGAATGCGACACCCACTGCCAATCATCTCGTCGCGGAACAACATGTACTGAAAGAGAATGCGACACCCACTGCCAATCATCTCGTCTAGGAACAACATGTACTGGAAGAGAATGCGACACCCACTGCCAATCATCTCGTCGCGGAACAACATGTACTGAAAGAGAATGTGACACCCACTGCCAATCATCTCGTCTAGGAACAACATGTACTGGAAGAGAATGCGACACCCACTGCCAATCATCTCGTCTCTGAACAACATGTACTGCAAGAGAATGCGACACCCACTGCCAATCATCACGTCCCGGAACAACATGTACTGCAAGAGAATGCGACACCCACTGCAAATCATCTCGTCTAGGAACAACATATACTGCAAGAGAATGCAACACTCACTCTCAATCATCTCGTCTCGGAACAACATGTACTGGAAGCGAATGCGACATTCACTCCCAATCATCCGGTCGGCAAAAACAGGCGAAAATTTACGGCGAACGGCAAAAGTCGCCGTGGATTCACGCATGGGTGCATTCTTTAGACGTATAAATAGTAATTATACATATAAGTTTTACACATAAGAATACGGCCAGTGTCATCAGCTCGCGCAGCCTGGATTATTGAGTGAGTACCCACAGAATTCTTGCCAGTGATGGTGACAGGGAAGTCCGGGCTATCGCTGGATTCTTGGAAGTCCTTCACCGTGAATCCGAGGTGTAAGGTACCCCCTCGGCTCTCGAACTGCCTGGCGTACGACTGGGTCACCTCCCCGAAGTCGATTATTCCCGTGTGCGGAGAATGGATGGCCTTCAAACCCTGTGAGTACACAGAACAAATGGACGTAACGTTTACTGGTTTACTTGACCAGGTTAGTGGCTGACTCCTTGTTAGTTGTACATTTGAACTAGGACAAATCTAATACCACAACTTTTCTTTTACTCTCAGAAGTCTGTTATTATTTTATTATTTGCACAGACACAAAATAGCAACTGGGCCTAATCAGGGATATATCGCTATCAAATCGTGGATGTGAATCTTTTTGGTCCATATCTTTCTTCCATGTTAGCTAGAGCTAAAGGAATTTTGTAGTAAATTATAGGCGTGAGTCAGACGTCAGCTAAAACAATGGTTCGCCCTGAGATGGAAAAACAACCATCTGTTTACCTTACAGTTGGGTTCTACTTCACGAATGCCATCAGCATCGAGAAACTTGAGATCCGGGACTTCATTCTGCAGACCCCTCTGATACAGACCATCCAACCTAGTCACCTCCTCTTCTGTGGTCGCCACGATAATCTGTAGCAGGTCCAAGATACGCTAGCTATAGCACAATGTTACATACATTACCCTGTAAAAATGACACCAGCATCAGCATTTTAAGTTCATGAACAATGTATCAGATAACTAGACGGATATTTAGCTATAATGTGATGGGCTGTCGTTTTCCTCAGTAGCCACTTCGAAATTGTCAAATATAGTTTAATTTATGCAACAGGGTAAAAACAGATCCTTGGGTACGCTGCATGTTAATTCAATTTAAGTACCTGTCCACTTGAAGTTACTTGAATTCTTCTGTACCTCTTACTCACCTTACCACATTTCTTGTACGGTACATCATTTTCGTCACAGTACTTATACATAAGTTTCAACCCTTCCACACATAGTTTAGCTTTCAGAGATCCTGGCTGGTAGTAGATCCCGGCATGTATAACTCCGCTGTTGTTTGAGCTTTGATGTGCAGCTATAAAATGGTAAAAGATATACATAAGATAAGAATGTTATACATATGAGATAGTATGTAGATACCTATGGTAAATATTGTATATTGATCTATTACATTGTTAAACATTTAGATTGATACTATGTAATGACAATGACAGACTTGACTAGGCTGTAGACATACCTACTCGGTTTTCTTTGTCAACAACAGCAAACTTGAGGTTTGGATATCTTGATTGAAGTTCTCTAGCAGTAGCAAGACCTACGATACCGGCTCCAATCACAGCAACATCATACTGGGCAGTGGTAGAGCTGAAATATGAATAAGATATTAAACATCTTGGTTTTCATATTATCCCCTTACTTTCTATTTGCATAGCACTGAAGATACTGAACCACTATGCATAAAATAGACATGAACAACAGTTATATGTAATGGCTAACCTTGTGACCAACCAGCTGGCAGATGCTTGCATACAATTCGTTGGAACTAGCCTGGTACTGTCATATTTTCAGGTTATTATGTTTATAGTCCTGTTGTAATTCTTCCTCTCTTTGTTCAGTTCACTGATGGCCCTCCCCATAAAAAAAAAAATTCCTGATCAGAAGGTTAATTCATATTGTCCAGCAGGTTTACATGTTTATTGTAATAACTAACATCATTAATCTCCAGTTTGATGCAAGGAATTTTCATTCAACACTTATAAACCTTGTAGCAATCTCATCAGATTACTCTATTATTTATATCCGAGATGGCAATGTATGCTGTTACTTGATAGCACAGGTGCTCACATTTATTGAAAATACTATGCACTACAAGGCTATAAATACAGCTATAAACAATAATAGTACTTATAAAGTCTACATATGCAGCCTAATGTTAATCTCAACAAACCTGAAGGCATATGCTTGATGGCTTGGTATTTAGGTTTCAGGGATTCTGTCAAGCTTTGCCAGCCTTTTAATTTTAATAGGCACATTTTTAATTTGGCAGGCATTCAGGTGCTGTGGTTACCCACCTAAAAAGGACCTTTTTGTCAGGAGGTTAAAAAAAAAATTGTAGCATTTGCAATGATATCGAGAACTACTTTATTGTATATAAACAATTAACACTTTTTTTTTTACAAGCCCAAATTTTAAGAAAAAGATTCTGGCTAATACCCTGATATCCAGTAGAGTAGAGTTGCCTATAATGGCTAGAGAAGGTCACCCAATGTCACTGCTCAGGGCAGGCAGCATCTGATAGGACTCCAAGATACCGGATGTTTTATCCCGACAATGCTAATGCAATTCTGGCATTGTTGCTGACATCCCGGTCAATAACAACCAGCCCTTTCAATCCCTGTTCACCCCCTATATATGTACGCCTCCTCTGCATAGTAAATAATATCCAGTCATCATTTATTGTAATCTCCAACGACCTGGACATAAATATTGACCACCAAATTATGCACCGAACACCCCTGGCACCAACACAAATTCCTCCGCCTACTGCATCCATCCCCCTGTCCCCTACCCCTCCCTAGCAGTCCAATTGGGCAGTCAAATTGGGTGCCAAGGTAGGTGGAAATCCAGTCGGCCAGTACACTACACTGGGCGCATTTCTTTGGTAACCTGGATATATCCCTGTGGTGGACCGAAAACGCACATTACGCATCTGTCCACCACCCGACACTTCTTTCACCCAGGCATGGGTGCGCGCGCATCCATTCGGTATGCCGATGTGCCCCGTTCAAAATAGCACGGAACATTCGGGAGAACATGACGGCTGATTGAAAGGTGATGAGAGTAGGTACGTTAGTTCCGATGCCCCCTGCGTGCACCTGATGTGAACGGTGTGTACATTTCATTGGAATAGGCATATCCCTGTCGGCACACCCGGAAGTTCCCTGTCACGTGTTGCGGGTCCCGGGTGCGATACCGAACCTGGCCCAAAGAAATGCACCCGCTGTCTACAGCCAGGGCAGGGGCAGGCTGGCTTGCAAGGGCAAAGTTCAAGAAAGCGCACGTTGTCACACGTTTGTACCTAGAAGAAACATTTCGGCTCTTTCTTGAATGCATAAAGTTTGCGGACAAACTGGATATTTGACATGATCCATTATACCACTTTGGACAACCAATACTTCGTGGAAGTGCAAACTTCAATGCCATCTTAGCAGGCGACAAGCGAGATGAGCAGGGCGAAAAGCGACACCTATCGAGATTTTTGTACACGTTTTTTAGTACTCGGATATCCGTCGATAACGCTGGTTCCCATGTGCATGCAAGTGAAGGATGCATTTTCCATTTCATGTGTATGGAGTTTGTTCAGGCGCCTGGCTTCAAACTTTCTTTTGTCAGTGGTAGGTTGGATCTATGGCATTGTTATTCACAGAACAAACACAAAAGATGAACTTTCCTTTAAATATTATATTATATAATGGAATCACTACTTATGTTTAAAACCACATTAAGAACAGCGTAACAGTCCTATCTGGCTCTCCATTTGGCATACAATTTCAACTAGCTTGATTAATACAATTTTAACTACCCGGTACCTTGATTAATACAATTTTAACTACTTTGATTAATACAATTTTAACTACCTTGATTAATATAATTTTTAACTAGTTTCATTAATACAATTTTAACTACCTTGATTAATACAGTTTTAACTACTTTGATTCATACAATTTTAACTACCTTGATTAATACAATTTTAACTACCTTGATTAATACAATTTTAACTACATTGATTAACACAATTTTAACTACCTTCATTAATACAACTTTAACTACCTTGATTAATACAATTTTAACTACATTGATTAACACAATTTTAACTACCTTCATTAATACAATTTTAACTACCTTCATTAATGCAATTTTGACTACTTTAATTAATACAGTTTTAACTACCTTCATTAATACAATTTTAACTGCCTTGAATAACACAATTTTATCTACTGTGATTAATACATTTTAACTATCTGGATTAATAAAGACACAACAGGCTGCCTCCAGCATAAAGTATAGCAGACGAAATTGTGTTGACAGCCGCTTTTTTTTTTACGTTGAGAGGTGAAGGTCATATTGCTGCGTTCTCGTTAGTTGATATGTTTTCTGTAAAATTGGAAAACGAGGCGGCATATGGGGGTTCAGTTGATAAGAGTCGAGCATGGATTAGATCGAGCACGTTGCCGGTCGACCCGGCTTTGAGTCGAGTTGTCTAGCATTTATCAGCCAGTAGTTGATTCACCGTTGGCCTTGTGATTTTTCCCGTAACATCCCTATAAGCCTACTCGAATTGTTATTTATCGGTGTGCACCGTTGTATATTCGAGTACTAACGTTTACTACTACTACTACTTACTACTACTCCTATAAATGTTGAAGCACAAGTCTTTTCCCAACCAACCATCCGCCATATTTGTTTTTGGCAGATGCCTGTGAATGCAACTTGGTTCTACACTTCGTTAGCATATGACTCTTCGCTAGAGGGCGTTTTCAGTTGCACACTTTAAACTTAGGGACAACAGCAGCACCCTCTGACACAGGTAATTCACGGTTACAAAGTTAAGGACCCAGGCTGCAAATGGTTCAAATGGTGACGGGACTCGCCAGATGGCGCTGCATACGCTTAGCCTGTTAGCAGTTGGTCGGGAAAAGACTTGTGCTCCAACATTTATTCGTGAATATATTAAATAAAAAAATAAGTGTTGACAGACTTTCTTGAAATCAGAAGATAGAACAAGGTATATAGAATACATAAACACTATGATTGTATGCACATACATTACGATAAAAGCTACAGTTGATTCCCTACTAACGTCGAAGGATTTTAACATTGCTACCGTTGTGCCGCTAGAGAAGCAGGCCTGCCTGGGGGCACTTGTGCCAAGGGGTAAACTGTAAAGGTCCTAAGTCTTACTGTTTTTTTTATTGGCATTGATTAAAAGGAATTACGTTGAGTTCGACTTCAGGCACAGTAAATCAGTGGAAGGGGGATGCGGCGTAGGGGTCTTCACAATATATATTAAACTCACAAGGTGTCCAACTTCAGCTGGAACTGAGCGACAGGTACCAGCTTCAACCCCCAATTTTGTCCCTTTACCACGTTTGACAGGCCCTATGAATGCCTAAGTCTAATTTTTAAGTAATTGGTTTATTTCATCAATAAGTAAATGAGATCTGTCCTGCCACTTGGTCGCGACAAATATAAAATTATGTAAAAACAACAACGAGCTCCGAAACAGCTTGAGCAAGCATGGCTGATATCACAAGAATTTGCTTGCAAGATCTCAGTGCCTGTCACTCAGTTCCAGCAGGAGGTGGACACCTTGTGTATTTAATATATGCTGTGTGGTCCCCTACACCATCCCCCTACCCCTAGCCATGCATCCATGGCTATGGTTGAAGAATCATAGCCATGTAGCATTCTATAGTGAAAAATCAACTTCACATGACAAATTGAATTATTTAAGTATAGCTTTCATAATTAGTTTCAACAATGTAAGAGTACATTGCTATATATAAATAATGATGTATCAACTCTTACAAAGTTGTTGAAATCTTCAAAAGGAGCTATAATTGCCTACTGGCATAAAAATGGACAACAACATGCCACCATTTTTTTTACAGGAAGTTGATCACTGCACATGTGCAAGGTCATCACATGATATTGTAAGCCATGCTAATTGGTTCATTGTTCAGGGACCCAGTCATTGGGTCAGTGAACTGGTGAAAACACATGTTTTCATATGAATTTCTGGTGACAGACTGGACTATTTTTGCCTTTCAAGAAAGGTTAATTATCTGATTAGTCATTACTTGCCAGGAAGTAATAAGAAAAGGATTAAGGTTTGTTTCTGTTATAAAACTTTTGCCACAGCGTAGGAGAATCAGAGCTACACTTGGTCAAAGTCAAACAACCCTGAAATGGGGTTGTTCCAGACCAGAATTTTACTATGGAATGCTACTAGGCTGTGTTTCAGCCCACACAGCCTAGGGTTCTGGGCTACCCTACCCCACTCCACGTAAGCTCGGCCTTCATTGGTTTCAGCACTATAACTTAGGCCAGGGAGAGATATAACTGACTGCCCGGGACTGTTGAATTTCAGGTCGGACAGGTTGTGAGCCCGGCAGGGTAGGTGAAAATCTTTGTAGATAATATAATAAATAAACTGTGTATTAGTTAATTGAATCAACGTTGATGTTTCTTAATTAGATAGGACCAGTAAATTTTCAAGGGGGCAGATCAACATCAACACTATGTACCCGACAGGACAAGTGACATTCAAAGTTAAAGTTGCATGTCGAGTTCTTTCCCGCCAAATTTAAGCCCAGGCGAAATTTATATCAAAATTTGCAAAAAACTCAAATATTTCAGTTCATGAATTCAGAAACCTGATCAACATCGCCGTTTCGGCTGCGGTGTAGCCAACGTATCTATCCCGTGACACCACAGAACTCTGTCGCGGCACTGCTACTTATACCAAAGCATCGCGAAGCATACAAACTGATGACGTTTACCACTAAAATGAAAACTTGTGATAACTTGATATCACGGGCAAGGCTAAGAGACACAATTTGGCAGTCTGGCATGGGTGGAATATATACCAAATAAATCTTGAATGATTCAAGGACTGATTCTTATTTGTATTTTGACCTCTTTAGTTTTGGCGGGAAAGAGCTCGACATGCAACTTTAATGTCTGTCCCTATAGGCCCTGTGTGTGTTGAGTTCAGCCTTGTGCTTGTGAAGTTCATTAAAAGATATAAGTCAATGGAAGAGTCTCCTATCAAGTACAAGAAAAGGGGACAGAGCTTTATTTATCCATACAAAGTCTATATTATATACTAATAAGAGTGAGGTGATTATAACCATCACGAAACTTGTTTGCTTCTCTTACATGAAACTAATCATTTTGGCATGATATGAATTCTCTTGGCAACAGGACTGTAAGTACTATGGCAAATTTGATTGGGTCTTTAGTTGAAGCTGGTAACCATAAACTTTGTTTACACTTGTCAATGAAATATTTCGTATTTAAGCTTGTAGCTGGTAATAGAGGATAAATTCAATGAATTAAACATGATCAAGTCCCTTACTTTGGAGCAAGTTTCCTCCCGTATACCTGCTTCTCTAGGGGTACAAAAGTTCAAATTATGTGAAAAGTAATTAAAATATATCATGATGTTCAGCCTGCAAAAGTTTATTTACGCACCAAGTTTATATAGACTCATGAGGGGAAAAGTAAATAAATCTGTTAATATTGTACTCACTATATCATACGCTTTACTTCTTTTAACATAATCACACCTTATTTTAGAGAGCATTTGTGGTTCAAAAGGGTAATAGGCTAAACAATGTCTATAGGCTGTGTATATTTACATTATGAGGTCCAGGCTGCTGAAATACATATATACGGTATTTGGAGATATATAAAGTGTCCATTATAATCGCTGTTTTTTAAATAATTCTTATCTACAGTTAAGAGAGCAGAATGCCTTCAATCTGCGATAAAGATATTGATGACATTGAAGACCTTGTGGCTGAAGGTGGTATATCACCAAATCCAAGACAAGGTGGACGTCAATATGTTGTACCCAAAGTTCGGAAGAAGTTGCTGACTACAACAAGTGATGCAGATGAAATAGTTAATGCTGACAGCATTATCCCAGGTAAAATCTAGATCTTTCTTATTTTGTCATATTACCGGTAGTATTTTTCCAGTGGAGATTATTCTTCTTTCCAGTTTTTACATTGACTTATCATTATTATACACCATATACCAGTAGAATTGATTTTATTGGGCACTTTTCAAATATGTGGCTATAAACAGCAGTATGTATGTTATGCAAATTGAATGGCTAGAAGAAGATATTTGATAGTATCCCTTGATATTTGAAGTTCATTTAATACTAGTTCATTGAATACATTATTCTATATCGTAATTTAGCAATGTAGCAATGTTATTTATAGAAATTTCATACATACTATTGGCTCTTTGTCATGGCATCAAAATATAGCTTAGATTGAGTTTCTTAATAGTATTTTTATTTGGACAGGAACACAGAAGGTGTGGGTGAAGACTTGGGGCTGTTCTCATAACAACTCTGATGGTGAATATATGGCGGGTCAGTTAGCCTGCAGCGGCTACAAAATTGTGGGTAAGTTGCAGTCATACAATCAAGCGCATCTGACCTGTATCTGCATTTCCCCAGAGACCCCATTTCATTTGTTTTACAGGTTGTGATTTAGTATGAGGTGATTTGACTTTCCTCATAGCGTTACACGTTGGTTGTATTTCTAGCAGAGAGCAAGTAAAGTGCAACATAAGACGTTGATCTTTTGCAGACAGCAAGGAGTCTGCTGATCTGTGGCTGCTAAACAGCTGCACTGTGAAAAGTCCTGCGGAGGATCACTTTCGGAATGAGGTGAAGAAGGCTCAGGCGGACGGCAAGAAGATAGTGGTGGCGGGCTGCGTGCCCCAGGGCCAGCCCCGTGCAGAGTACATCCAGGTGAGTGTGTGTGACAGGGCCAGCCCCGCGCAGAGTACATCCCGGTGAATGTGTGTGACAGGGCCAGCCCCGCGCAGAGTACATCCAGGTGAGTGTGTATGACAGGGCTAGCCCCGTGCAGAGTACATCCAGGTGAGTGTGTGTGACAGGGCCAGCCCCGCGCAGAGTACATCCAGGTGAGTGTGTATGACAGGGCCAGCCCCGTGCAAACTACATCCAGGTGAGTGTGTGACAGGGCCAGCCCCGCGCAGAGTACATCCAGGTTAGTGTGTATGACAGGGCCAGCCCCGCGCAGAGTACATCCAGGTTAGTGTGTATGACAGGGCCAGCCCCGTGCAGAGTACATCCAGGTGAGTGTGTATGACAGGGCCAGCCCCGCGCAGAGTACATCCAGGTGAGTGTGTGACAGGGCCAGCCCCGCGCAGAGTACATCCAGGTTAGTGTGTATGACAGGGCCAGCCCCGTGCAGAGTACATCCAGGTGAGTGTGTATGACAGGGCCAGCCCCGCGCAGAGTACATCCTGATTAGTGTGTCCCTATATGTCATTGCAGATTAATTCGCAGGAGTACTACTAGTATATATGTCATTTAAATGGCCCTGTTTGTTACTAGTTATGAAGCCTAAAGTTCTGAAGCCGCGTTTTCAATTTCAGCCTGCTTATACTGCGAAAATAACTATGCATTGAGCCCAAAATGTTGAGCAAACGTGATAAATAAAATAGCCCTTGCTTAAATTGTGTATCCTTTTGTACCAAAGATTGTGTTCAAACTCCATTTTCATGAGATTTATGTTAATTTGTTTAGTTTTGTCCATTTATGTTTGAAATAATGTAACATGTGTTATGTGTTTATAGGAACATTTATATTGCTAACCACCTTTTTAGTACCATGCATACCTTGCTTTCCAGGGTCTCAGTGTGATCGGTGTTCAACAGATCGACAGAGTGATCGAAGTAGTGGAGGAGACGTTCAAAGGCCACTCAGTGCGTTTGCTTGGACAGAAGAAGACGGGAGGAAAGAAGGCAGGGGGAGCGTCCCTCAGCCTACCGAAGATCAGAAAAAACCCTCTCATTGAAATAATTGCCATCAATACTGGGTAAGATCTGACGAAGAGTTGTGGTGTGTCGTAGAGTAACGTCATTTATTTACAGACCAATCGACACATGGCCATTATTTTTTATCTTCGCGCTTTGGTTATTGTCATTAAATCAAGCTGAATGAATTAGATACAGTTATTTTGTTGCATACAAATAACTAAGGCTGCGAATACTAATAAGATACAAGTGCCGTCAGCGAGACGCGCAAGCCTATGTCAGTTCTGAAATATCAGAGCACTGTAGCCACTGTGTGGCCGAGGCACTATTTGCTTCTCTCTAATATGGCGCGCGCACTGTGTGTAATAATTAGTTTTAGGCGCATATTACATGTACTTGGTCATTCCCCGTCTGTCGCAACTTTGTACGTAATTGTTTTAATGTGTCTTGCTTTAGATGTCTGAATCAGTGTACCTACTGCAAAACGAAACATGCGCGCGGTGAACTCGGAAGTTATCCACCCGATGACATAGTCGAGAGAGCCAAACAGTCATTTGAAGGTAACTAGATCGGTTACCTTGTTCGAATGACCTGTAGGTCGCCTTTGAAGTGAAATGTCGGAAGTGAAAAGGATCTTCGAATCTTGCTCTTGACCACGACATGAATGTATTTACATTGGATAAGTTGACCCGTAGATTCGCTTAGTCATCATGCCTTCGTATTGGGACATGAAGCGCATGGAATCCACTTGTAGTGAACATCTACCAGGATTATATCAATTTTTATCTCCAGAGGGCGTTGTGGAGATTTGGTTGACATCTGAAGATCTCGGAGCCTATGGTCATGATATTGGAGTGACTTTGCCTGAGTTGCTATGGAAACTGGTTGACGTCATTCCCGAAGGTGCCCGGATGAGGCTTGGGATGACGAATCCGCCTTATATTTTAGAACACTTGGAAGTAAGTCGAAGTGTGACTGGAATTTGTACTGTTACAAATGACATTGACTTTAATACTATGTGGTTTCGTCCTACAGACTTAAGGTTTGGTATTATTGTCTACTTTAATTGTCTACTTTAATTAAATATAACTAGAACTCTCCTGCCGCATAAACAGAGAATATATTTAAAAGAAATACCTTGTTTATGTCACTGCGCCAATAGGCCTGTCGGTGATGCCGCAGGGCATGGCCAAGGTGTTGCTATATCCGCTCGTTTACTCCTTCTAACAATTTGTTCGTTCTGTGTCTGTGATGCTGCAGGAGATGGCCAAGGTGTTGCTACACCCGCGCGTATACGCCTTTCTCCACGTGCCCGTCCAGTCCGGCTCGGACGCCGTACTGCTCGACATGAGGCGCGAATACAGCTCAGCCGATTTCCGGCAGGTCGCTGACTTCCTCAAAGAAAGGTAAAATCACAACTTAACTGCGTGTTGTGGCAGTTAGTATGGCAAGTGTTAACATTCCATAAACGTTCTTCACCCAATCTTGTGTTCTGCGCATTTCTAAATTATAATTAAGCGTATATAAAAAAAAATTGCCTGGCGTCGAAAGAAGAAAGTGTTTCGCATTTTAAAGGAAAACCTCGGATCAATCGAAATACCCACATTTAGCTGCTGCGGTCGGATTTCATTTATGGCAGTTCTTATCAATTTCTACTTTTCTGTTATATTGTGATTTGTTAAATTCGGTGCTTGGTTGTAGAGTTTCAGAGGTGACGATAGCAACAGATGTGATATGTGGCTTCCCGACAGAGACTCCAGAGGTCAGTCTGCGCTTTAAATACAAATTACAGAAATATAGTTTTTTCTTTTACCCATTTTGTACAACATATCTCATTTCATTTTTAATGGATGGTTGTATGTATTTATTTATTATTGCCGCAGCAACGACATGGTGTTAACGAATCAAACATATTTCAGGACTTTGAGGAGACGATGCAGCTGGTGCGAGATTATCACTTCCCCAGTCTGTTCATCAACCAGTTTTTTCCCCGGCCCGGCACGCCGGCCGCCAAGATGCATCGGGTCGACACACAGGAGGTGAGTTCTCGTCTACATAACCCTCTCAAAACTCGGATGAAGGGGACCTGCTGGGTAGCGCGTTCGGCTATTGTCGAGCATGCTCTGCTAGGCCAGCCCAAGCGGTCGGTGCGTGGTTCGCGTCTCACGTACCTATGCTCACCCCATGGTCTAGTGGGTAGCGTGTTCGGCTATTGTCGAGCATGCTCTGCTAGGCCAGCCCAAGCGGTCGGTGCGTGGTTCGCGCCTCACGTACCTATGCTCACCCAATGGTCTAGTGGGCAGCGCTTTCGGCTATTGTCGAGCGTGCTCTGCCAGGCTAGCCCAAGCGGTCGGTGCGTGGTTCGAGCCCCACCTGTGTGTAGCAGTGAATCAAACCATTCCTACTAGCCTCGGCTAGAGGAGTCACCCATTTAGCCGAAGAGGTGGACTGGCTGACTCGAGATCGGGAGATAATAATTTCGACTCCCGCTGGGGACCAAACCGGCTCGCACCGTTACATGGGCAAATGTTTTATGTTTGTGCAGGATTAAGATCCCACGTGTTTCTTCATAAAGAGTGGGGGATTACTCAAGGAGACTCTCTACATTGTCGCGATAAATCGTCCTACTTAAACAAACCAACCAAGCATGACTCGATTGCTGAGTACATTATGAAGCATACGGCGTTTCATAGCACCGTGCCGACCTTTTTTTGGATCATGTTTCATCCGACTCGATATCACAATCCCGGGACTGTTTCTTGGCCAAGTTTACTAGCCTTCGTCTGCCCAAAATTGGGCTGAAATACAAAAGAAGAGTAAAAAAAATGCTTTCTTTTTGTAGGTGAAGGGGCGAACTAAGGCGATATCGGAGCTGTTCCAGTCGTACCGTACCTACGACCACAAGGTGGGCCGCCGGGAACACGTGCTGGTCACCGAGACTTCGCACGACGGCAACTACTACGTGGCGCACAATAAATGTTATGACCAGGTAAGACATACGCAGTAGGAGACTTATGTTCCTTGCATGGTCACAATAAATGCTATGACCAGGTAAGACATACGCAGTAGGAGACTAATGTTCCTTGCATGGTCACAATAAATGCTATGACCAGGTAAGACATACGCAGTAGGAGACTAATGTTCCTTGCATGTTCACAATAAATGCTATGACCAGGTAAGACATACGCAGTAGGAGACTAATGTTCCTTGCATGTTCACAATAAATGCTATGACCAGGTAAGACATACGCAGTAGGAGACTAATGTTCCTTGCATGGTCACAATAAATGCTATGACCAGGTAAGACATACGCAGTAGGAGACTAATGTTCCTTGCATGGTCACAATAAATGCTATGACCAGGTAAGACATACGCAGTAGGAGACTAATGTTCCTTGCATGGTCACAATAAATGCTATGACCAGGTAAGACATACGCAGTAGGAAACTAATGTTCCTTGCATGGTCACAATAAATGCTATGACCAGGTAAGACATACGCAGTAGGAGACTAATGTTCCTTGCATGTTCACAATAAATGCTATGACCAGGTAAGACATACGCAGTAGGAGACTAATGTTCCTTGCATGGTCACAATAAATGCTATGACCAGGTAAGACATACGCAGTAGGAAACTAATGTTCCTTGCATGGTCACAATAAATGCTATGACCAGGCAAGACATACGCAGTAGGAGACTAATGTTCCTTGCATGGTCACAATAAATGCTATGACCAGGTAAGACATACGCAGTAGGAGACTAATGTTCCTTGCATGATCACAATAAATGCTATGACCAGGTAAGACATACGCAGTAGGAGACTAATGTTCCTTGCATGGTCACAATAAATGCTATGACCAGGCAAGACATACGCAGTAGGAGACTAATGTTCCTTGCATGGTCACAATAAATGCTATGACCAGGTAAGACATACGCAGTAGGAGACTAATGTTCCTTGCATGGTCACAATAAATGCTATGACCAGGTAAGACATACGCAGTAGGAGACTAATGTTCCTTGCATGTTCACAATAAATGCTATGACCAGGTAAGACATACGCAGTAGGAGACTAATGTTCCTTGCATGGTCACAATAAATGCTATGACCAGGTAAGACATACGCAGTAGGAGACTAATGTTCCTTGCATGGTCACAATAAATGCTATGACCAGGTAAGACATACGCAGTAGGAGACTAATGTTCCTTGCATGTTCACAATAAATGCTATGACCAGGTAAGACATACGCAGTAGGAGACTAATGTTCCTTGCATGGTCACAATAAATGCTATGACCAGGTAAGACATACGCAGTAGGAGACTAATGTTCCTTGCATGTTCACAATAAATGCTATGACCAGGTAAGACATACGCAGTAGGAGACTAATGTTCCTTGCATGGTCACAATAAATGCTATGACCAGGTAAGACATACGCAGTAGGAAACTAATGTTCCTTGCATGGTCACAATAAATGCTATGACCAGGCAAGACATACGCAGTAGGAGACTAATGTTCCTTGCATGGTCACAATAAATGCTATGACCAGGTAAGACATACGCAGTAGGAGACTAATGTTCCTTGCATGGTCACAATAAATGCTATGACCAGGCAAGACATACGCAGTAGGAGACTAATGTTCCTTGCATGGTCACAATAAATGCTATGACCAGGTAAGACATACGCAGTAGGAGACTAATGTTCCTTGCATGTTCACAATAAATGCTATGACCAGGTAAGACATACGCAGTAGGAGACTAATGTTCCTTGCATGGTCACAATAAATGCTATGACCAGGTAAGACATACGCAGTAGGAGACTAATGTTCCTTGCATGGTCACAATAAATGCTATGACCAGGTAAGACATACGCAGTAGGAGACTAATGTTCCTTGCATGGTCACAATAAATGCTATGACCAGGTAAAACATACGCAGTAGGAGACTAATGTTCCTTGCATGGTCACAATAAATGCTATGACCAGGTAAGACATACGCAGTAGGAGACTAATGTTCCTTGCATGGTCACAATAAATGCTATGACCAGGTAAGACATACGCAGTAGGAGACTAATGTTCCTTGCATGATCACAATAAATGCTATGACCAGGTAAGACATACGCAGTAGGAGACTAATGTTCCTTGCATGGTCACAATAAATGCTATGACCAGGTAAGACACACGCAGTAGGAGACTAATGTTCCTTGCATGGTCACAATAAATGCTATGACCAGGTAAGACATACGCAGTAGGAGACTAATGTTCCTTGCATGGTCACAATAAATGCTATGACCAGGTAAGACATACGCAGTAGGAGACTAATGTTCCTTGCATGGTCACAATAAATGCTATGACCAGGTAAGACATACGCAGTAGGAGACTAATGTTCCTTGCATGGTCACAATAAATGCTATGACCAGGTAAGACATACGCAGTAGGAGACTAATGTTCCTTGCATGGTCACAATAAATGCTATGACCAGGTAAGACATACGCAGTAGGAGACTAATGTTCCTTGCATGGTCACAATAAATGCTATGACCAGGTAAGACATACGCAGTAGGAGACTAATGTTCCTTGCATGGTCACAATAAATGCTATGACCAGGTAAGACATACGCAGTAGGAGACTAATGTTCCTTGCATGGTCACAATAAATGCTATGACCAGGTAAGACATACGCAGTAGGAGACTAATGTTCCTTGCATGGTCACAATAAATGCTATGACCAGGTAAGACATACGCAGTAGGAGACTAATGTTCCTTGCATGATCACAATAAATGCTATGACCAGGTAAGACATACGCAGTAGGAGACTAATGTTCCTTGCATGGTCACAATAAATGCTATGACCAGGTAAGACACACGCAGTAGGAGACTAATGTTCCTTGCATGGTCACAATAAATGCTATGACCAGGTAAGACATACGCAGTAGGAGACTAATGTTCCTTGCATGGTCACAATAAATGCTATGACCAGGTAAGACATACGCAGTAGGAGACTAATGTTCCTTGCATGGTCACAATAAATGCTATGACCAGGTAAGACATACGCAGTAGGAGACTAATGTTCCTTGCATGGTCACAATAAATGCTATGACCAGGTAAGACATACGCAGTAGGAGACTAATGTTCCTTGCATGGTCACAATAAATGCTATGACCAGGTAAGACATACGCAGTAGGAGACTAATGTTCCTTGCATGGTCACAATAAATGCTATGACCAGGTAAGACATACGCAGTAGGAGACTAATGTTCCTTGCATGGTCACAATAAATGCTATGACCAGGTAAGACATACGCAGTAGGAGACTAATGTTCCTTGCATGGTCACAATAAATGCTATGACCAGGTAAGACATACGCAGTAGGAGACTAATGTTCCTTGCATGGTCACAATAAATGCTATGACCAGGTAAGACATACGCAGTAGGAGACTAATGTTCCTTGCATGGTCACAATAAATGCTATGACCAGGTAAGACATACGCAGTAGGAGACTAATGTTCCTTGCATGGTCTCAATAAATGTTATGACCAGGTAAGACATACGCAGTAGGAGACTAATGTTCCTTGCATGGTGGGCAGGTGTGGGTCGGCGGACTACAGAGGTTCAGCAGCGTTGAAGCTGTACATTAGGGACCCGGCCGAAGTTGTCGTCATACCTATTTGTCGAGGCGGTCACGTTAACGAGGTTCAGTCCAATATTAAAGTATAGGCAAAAATGGCGCACAATTCTGTAACCTGCACGCACATTACATGCTTGCAGGTAGGAAATGTACTTCTTTTCCACTTTGCGAGGCTCACACGTGCGATTTGGGCACATTATGATAACGCATTATGATCTCACCCTTTGTCATAACGTCGAGTGTAATGAAGTGGAAAATTGCCTTGTGGTCAATCATGGAAAGTACAACTTTATATACATGTTTACATCTAGCTTAATATAAATGTTTACATCTAACTGAAATACATATTTACATATAACGTTATATACATGTTAACATATAACGTTATTTATACATGTCAACATACGTTATATATACATGTATAGGATGTATAGGATGATTTCTCGATGGTTTCGTGTCAAAATTGCGAATTAGAAAGGGGATGAAAATATGGTTGGCATGCAACAATATCGCACATTTTATGGTCGTATATTCTTTTAGAGATGGGTGTTATTATTGTATTTTGTTGATGCAGGTGCTGGTGCCCAAATTGGCTGGTCTCATGGGTAAACTGGTGGAGGTGGACATCACGTCGTCAGGGAAACACTATCTGATGGGGTCCCTGGTGGAGGGGGCAGAGGCGCTCCGACCCACGGACGTGCCCCTCCCCCTCGACAAGGGCCAGGTGTCGGGGCAGCCCGCTCCCTCAGACCCCCTTGACCCCCCCGCCGCCGCCGCCGCCGCCGCCGCAGACTCCAAGCGGCCCACCCAGGATGGGATGGAGCCCCACCCTGCCTGGGTCCAGATGACAGTTATAGTTGTAGTCCTGGCCGCTATGCTGAGAGTCGGTCTCTACGTATTCTCGCCGGACGAAACGTGATGACGTGGGAGCTGCAGCTTCAATTATGGACCTACCTTTATAATGTGGCTGGTGCCGCCATCTCTATTTCTATGAAGCAGGGAGCCAGGTTGTTTTTTCCCAGTGTTTTGTCACGTAGGCATGGGAAGCAAGTCATAACCGCCCCGGCAGTCTGCACAATGACTATCGATCTCAGTAGATAGAATGCGAACGCAGAGAACCAAGCCCAGCGTGTTTCTGGAATGTTAACTCTCACTCTAAGAGGTTGGACACCAGCCTTCAGTGTTGTTTGTCTTCCATGGATAGAGAATGGAGAGACGAGCTGTGTTATCGTCCTCACGAGACTTGAATCGTCCCCCGCGAGATGTGAGACCCGGGAAAACACTGTGAAGGTGTTGAGGGGTACATTGTTATGGGAACCAATCTCTGTTTGTTGTGGCAAGTACTATCGTGCGTGCAATAATAAATGATACATCCGGAGTCAAATTCAAATTTGTGTGTGTTTCATGTTTTATTTTCGTGGCACAGTCATGTGTGACAATCTGATCGCCGTTAGAAGATTTTTTTCGTTTGAAAAATGTGTGTAACGAGGTTTCAAATAAGGCATTCACATTTGAATACAAGTTTTCTTTATTAAATGTCCTATTTGGATTCCAACGATAGCTGCTTCCCTTACTCAATAATTCCCTATTATTCAATTAGTCTGACAGCTGGACTAGAACTTTGCTACATGTCTTTCGAATCAGTTCGTTTCACATCTCGTTATGCCATATGTATATTTGCTTATCACCCCCCCCCCCCCCAACCCCCTCCACACACGCACACACATTTGAAGGGACACCCCCCTTATTCACACTCCACCACCAGCAGATAAGGCCGGCAATTGGCACCTGGCTTGTGTATATCACACACTGGCTGGAGAGGCAATTCTCAGCACATGTCATGTCTTCCCAGATGACGGAATTATCTTATCTCCGTTTGATATCCAAATGAAAACCGCAGACGCATAATCTGTGCTATCAGCTGACTGGTTTTCCCCTGCTTCTGGCTAAACGGCTGTGGCAGCATTCCGTCTCTGTGTGCAGCCAGAGGGGGAGGTTTGCCCTGTTTGATGTGTACGTGCGCCGCACCGGAAGAACCTATAGAGCCTGCTAACCACGAGTAAAGCTCTCCTGCTGCCCAGCTTTCTAGCAGCTGGACATCGTGATTTGACCTCTGGAACGCTGATTCAGATTCATGCATCTATCCAAGGTTCTAAAAATCGGACTAAAATCACACCCAGATATATTTATTCCATTTTCATGGATGTAACATGATACGGCGCGATCCCTTTCAGATATCTTAGTCCCTTCGTCCGATGAGAGTAGTTATTATTTACATGCCGAGAACTAAGCGAGAAGGCAGACTGTGAAGAATGCTTGAGAGAGGGTTTTCTGATTATTTCTTCCTATATTATATGCAGACCTGGGATATAACTACTGCATGAGTTGCGCAAACATGTGAAGTAACTTGATAACCAGTTTACTTTGTCTACGCCAATGACGTGACCTTTTGGCGATAATGACATGCGAATCAGGCGAGACTGGGTGTGGTCGGGGTGTGCGGGGAATCAGGGATTACATTATCCTGGGGGTCTTGCTCTGCCACGTGGGGGATCGTTGCCTGGGGCAGCTCGACAATAAACTATCGTCAGCGCTACAGCTGGACTCGCGAAGTTCTCTGACCGTGCTGGCTGTCGGCACGTAAATTAGTGTGCTACCACGTCTGGGGAAACTCCGCACCCGAGACTCCGCTTCAAGATGGCGCGGTGCATGCCGGGAACAGGGCGCGCCGGGAGTCACGTGGGGAGGCAAGGTCGGCATCGACCGCTAACGACCGGGGAGGCAATGAACGGCGGTGGAGGTGCGGCGGGTGGGTGATAATTGTTTACGGTAGATCGGCGTTGGATCTTTCACCCTCCGCACCCCACCCCACCCCACTCCCTGCCGCTATGACCGCAGACAACCGAGTGAAGACTGATCCTGCCGGTAGTTACATTAAGGCCTAAGTGCGCCAGCCGTTCTGTTCTCCGACGGGTATGGTAGCCAGCGGCCCGCGGTTCACCACATGCTTTTTACGTTTATCCCACAAACTAATTGCCTGTTTTTAGGTCGATTGTTTTAACTTCAGAGGCCACCACGACCAGATATCTACATATGAGAACACACGAACTGAGGAAATGCCAAATTTTAAAAGTGTTACTCTGCATAATTTGTTGTTGCATGCTAATGCTGATCAGCAATTACTGCTGTTGCCTTGAAGAAATGTAGGCCCAGCACTAATTTATATCCCGATAAAGATATACTAGTTTTGGTTACCGTTCCCTCGATATCAACGCCCAACAAACACAAACTAGTAATCAAATCATTGCTGTGAAGGTTATGTACGGATAGACAACACTTCTGCATCAACAGCTAAAAAGGGTAACTTGGGTCGTTACTGTGTCTAAGAGCGGAAAAGAATATTACGGTGAAAGCGAGCGCCATGGAAACGCCGCTATTGGTGCTAACAGCGCTCTCTTGTCAAGTAGGCCTATATAGATATAGAGCCTTCGAAGCACAGCTATGCAACCCGCCAATACATCAACTTGAGTGCGTAAACACACGAACACGGACGTACGTACTGTGGTGTCAGATTAGTGGAGTGCAACACAAACACAAAAACATGATGAACAAACACAGGAAACAAGAGTGTTGGTGTCCGAAGTTGAAAGTTAATACAGGAGGCATATGAAGTACTCTTAACAAGGGCGGATCCAGAAAAGGAGGTGGGGAGGTCCACGTACTTCTGGGGGCGGGAGTCCGAAAATCGTAAGCAGTCCGCATTCAAAACTACCTTGCTAGCTCAAAGAAAGAGGGATGGGCGGGTGTCCGCAAGCGCAATGGGCCCCTATGTATGACCCCAGAATACAACAGCGCTATATCGTGTTATGTTGTTTTTTTGCGGAATAAAGCAAGGCGTGTACGTACCGCCACCCGATCGTCCATTGGCTGTGCGCAATTTTTGTTCAGACCCCCACACCCCCGCCACCCCCACCTTTTTTTCAAATTCGGATGGGTCCGCCCCTGCATAGTGATCCCACCCGTCACGTATTCTACCGATCAAGCTTAATCATAACGCCGAACAAATTAATCATTTGCATTTCAGTTTAGCGCATCATACTTCCGATAATTTCGCTATTTTTAGCCGTGAATTACGGATCACTTTCTCTACCTACATATTGTCGATTGTGTTGGCCACGGAATGATGGTAGAAGGGTACTTCAGTCACTGACTCACCATCCCATTCATCTTGCAGACAGGCCTTGGACGACCCCGGCCGAGCACCCATCTCCTCCCCCACTGGCCCCCCGTTGAGACCGACCGGACGCTCAGGCACCCCTCTCCCCTGGTCCCCCCGGCGGCCCGGGCCGGATGGTCGAGACCCCGGCATCGGCTCGCCTGGGTCAGTCAATAGCGAGCGGACCGTGTGCAAGATCATGGCGAGCCAAGGCGTCCTGCACACGACCCGCAACTATGACATGGTACAATTGCCCCGCCCGCCCCCTCACCCACTGTATCACATAGCCCGCCGTGGTGCATAAAAGTACTGGGGCTTGCCGAATAGAATCACCTTCCAAACCGGCAGCAAACAGTCAGGATATCTATTTCCCGAGTTGAAAATTCCAAGCAAGATGCCGTTCCAAGTAAGTAATGAGATACTTGATCATAACGATTACGCTTAATATGTCGTCAACTGATAGTAAATTAACACACCAGCACGTTGTATAAGATTATTGGCCATTATTCGCTTTGGTATACAGATGCCATATTAACCTTCCCATCCGTCTTGGTGGCAACTTCTTTTTCATGTCACAACTTACAAAAACGTATCGTTTTGTTCCTTTTTGTTGGGATGAAAATTCCTAGTAGATCTAGACCCAGTAACGGGTGAGCTATAATTCGCCTGTTTTTTGAGGTGCTGGGCAGGGATGGTGTGGTCGGTAAAATAATTCCCAATGTCAGGGGACCGGTACGCAGAGGGCGTTGCTGGCGGGAAACCGTTGGCGGGAAGATGCCACACATACTAACAGCGTCTAGCTTGGTGCTTGGTACCGGTTTCATGGTCCGCATGCCATATTGTTCTGTTGTTTGCCAAGATAATACCCAATCCTCAAGTCAGCTAGGGGAAGTGGCCTTGGCATAGATAAACATACGTAAACATTTATACGGCTATATATATGCGTCTAAAGTACACAGAACCGACATGGAGCTTGAAGGCCGGTAGATGCGAAATGTAACTTCATACGCCAGCGCCATTCCGAATGCTAAACATTGTGTCATAGGCCTACTCCCCAACGTACAGTTCTATGGAAACTGCTGAACAACCTACCCCACATCGCGCCACCGAATGACGTTTTAAGAAAATAATATCAATACAATAAATATAAAAAGGCGATCTGCCGCCTGGCATGCATTTTAGCATCTCTCTATAGAGGGATTTTTTTACAGGAATTTAACCAACGGATGATACAAAATCTATTAAAATCTATTTTTTTTTTACGGTTCACCTGTCTTGAGAGTGCTACTGTTGGTAGGTAGGCTGACAGTCTGATTACTGTAGTACTGTACGTTGCGAGGTTTCGACGACTGAACCTGTCGCCCGCGGGCGTGTGACCAGCTCTGCCTTTCCCTCACCCCCTGGAGCAACCACACACAGGCGCATAACGTATAATTTCCCTTACAAGCTAGCGAGACGGCCTACATTTACTGTTGTCCCTGGTCCTGGGTAAGGGAAGTCGGTAAAAGCTACAGGTGCTTTACAATACATCAGGTCGCATGAATCTAGACGCCTACCTTTTTTGTTGGCTTCCGACCCGGTTGCAAACGATGACATATGGCCATGTTGACGGCAGCTTGAGACCATGCAGACATTCCCTTGATAATTAAGTTAAGTATGGGAACCTTGGCGTAAGGAATTTTCATCTACTGGCCATCTACCATGCATGCCCGAGCTGGCGGTGTTGGTGAGTGATGAGGTCAGGTGAACGCTTACGCTACGCAAACATTTTTTGCATGACTGATGACAACTATAGGCTTACTGCTGTAGCTAGGACTGATGAGAAGCTGGGGCTTGGAGAGCTAAACTGGGACTGAGAGATAAGCTGGGGCTTGGAGAGATAAGCTGGAACTAAGCCAATATATATAAGCCAACTTGCAACCGGAAGCCACTGTTTAGATGTTCCTTTCCGGATCATTCAACGGTGTCCGCAAGATAAGTTTGTATGACATGGAAATGCTTTCATTTTCTAAAGGAGGGTATTTATAAAGGTCTATAAACGGGTTATAAGTTACACATTGGCGCTAGCATGCCTTGCCGTCTAACACTTTAAACTCTGATTTTCTATGGCCATCGACATAGTAAAGTTGAGATGTTTTATAAACTCGTGCAATCCATTTTTAAATTTGCATTTGCCTTTCAAGTGTTCAGTCAAGACAACCTTCCTTAAAAACTTCTGACTGACATCACTTTTGTTTTTCGTGCGAATAAAAATACAAAGGAATGCAAGTAGTTAAGAAGTGATCTTACGTAGGTATTTTTCTCCGATGTGGATGCCCTGGTACACTCCTGTCATTCATGAGTGATGCGTTCCCGCGCCGACCTCCCCACACACTATTTGTCCCAAATAACACACGCGGGCGTAGTTTTGTGTCTTGTGGCCGTGTCGCTGAAGGTTTTCATTAACACGCCACAAAACCTGGTGTCCGGGGCGGTGTTTGCAGTACTCGAGTCTATGCAATGGCGGTGCACACATACGGATGAAGCAGACTGAAAAAGCACATCACGGCCTGTCTATTGTACACGCAGCAGGCTACTGTAGAGTAAACCGTGCAAACATGTGGTGAAATTGCCAGGTTTCCGGCGCAATGTTTTTTGGTACAGCGGAGTTTTTTGTTAAAAAAGAGAGAACACAAACAAAGTTCTTATATTCAGGATGATCAAAGGGTGTCATAGCTTGGCACGGGAGCTGCACACAAATCTGGTAACGATATCAATGATACCCCCCCCCCCCCACCCCTCACCTCCCTCTTGATTATCATTTATCGTCTAGTTTTAAATAATTATCTTTTCACTAAAGCATCGAAAACAAGCAGACCTGTGCGTGCTGGTATTAGACAAAACCCCGTCAGATTTTCATTCGTTTTTTTTTCCTTCCGGCGGCAACCCTCAGCACTAGAGCAAGATAACCTATCGTGGAAATCTTTAATATACTTCAATTGATCACATGACCAAATTGGGTCCCGATATGACCTTGAATTTAATGTTTCGCGAGGTAAACATAAACGATGCCCCGGGCACAGGGCCCCACAGGCCTAACCTGACTTAGTCTAGTACACTGCAGATTCACTGCCATGAGGACACCAAGACCGAATAAAGTATGTCCGTCACATAGCAACGACTCATACCCCAATCATCGCCGGCCACTGTCTCTGAGTCTGGTGACCTTAAACACCGATCGATTTTGTTGATTCTTTCTGCCCCAGTCGGCCGATAGTCTGTTTGTACACAAGTGTTTTCATATTAGGCTGTCGACATATCCGCCCGTATCGCAAAGCCTGCGGCAAAGGTCTACATACATACCCACCTCGCCCTATATGGCGGTACGTTGATGTGACTCACGGTGTAAAGGCGCAGCGATGATCGGTCTTTTTGCGTACCTATCGTGCCCCCGTATAATATCGAGGCGTGGCGACTATACTCTATCGCCGATCTCACGTTCACTTCCTTTTATCAATACATCCAGCTAGCAGCATGCCATCACCCGATGCTTACTTTAATCCATCGGCCTAAAGCCGGATGTACTGACGTAGATCCTGATACTATAGATCCTGATACCGGCCAAGGAATGCGCCGGGCAGCCATGACACGAACATACCATTGGGCGATTGGTGATTGATTAGATTAAGTGGCAAGCTCTTGATGAATTCTGGCCACGTTCGATGCAGGCTCTTGATGGGTAATCCATGAATGGCATTGATTTCATGAGCACTTTCCGAAGCTCGGGACACGGCTTGGTATTGGCGTAACATGACCTGCTTTATACATGTAACCGCGTCTCGTGGCGTGATATCTGGAGAGTGGAGGGGAGAGGGGGCAGGGAGCGGGGAGGCTGGGGGACGGACCGGGTGACTGACATCTGCTCTATATATCACTATAAAGTCTAACGTTGGTGGGGGATGGATCCGCTCGCGGTTTATCTAGGCCAGTGTTTGTCTGGTGTTTTTGGGAATGTTATTGTATGAACTACCGCCGACTGTTTTCGCTGGCGGCGCACATCCGGACTGCTCCCTTGATCCAGAAAACTATGGCCAGCCGATGCAGTTTTAATGTCTGGCGCGGGGCGGCAGGGGCCGTCGACCTTTTAACCACATGGGTGTGACGTCCGTGACGTTATCGCGGGAGGGGAGGTGGAGTGGTTTGTGTGTATGTGTTGGGGGGGTATTATACACCATGGCGTGGCGAGCCTATACGTACGTACGGTTCTCGGTAAATTGAGGTCTATCGTCGCAGTAATATAACATAATTCGGTCATCACGTGTTTATGTGTCATAAATGTTTGATGGGTGTATCAGCAAATGTTTTCTCTATGGTATATAACCGTTGTCCAAACATGTAATGAATTGTAATGTTGTAATGATAGGCCCGTATGCCGCAGAGAAGGGCACGCTTGACGCGGGATCCAGTGCAGAAGATCGGTTGGTTCGGGGGCATCAAGTGGTGGCGAGAGGAGTAGGAGGGCAAGAGAGAGAAGGGGGGTGGGGGGGGCAGCTAGAGGGTCGGAGGTGGTAAATATTTGGCGGAGGTAGTGTAGAGTGATACGCATGGGGGCGGTAGTTGTGAGACTGGGCTCCATCCTTGGTGTCGATCTGAAGGTGATGCAGATGGTATATATATATATATATATAATGTATATAAATATATATAATGTATATAAATATATATAATGTATATATACAGACTTTGTACAAAGGGAGGTTGAGGTCTATCCGGGATGTCTGAAGTTGATCAAGATGGTACGAGCTGATACAGGCGTTGTATGGCTGCTCAGAGCATGCCCCCCGTGGCTCATGTCCGCCGTGGGCGTGGACCTGACAGCCCCGCCTGTTGAGAAAGGAAACAATCCCATTGCCGCGCCACGCCGCCCCGGGCAGCGAGGAGGCGTGGCGTGGCCCGGCCAGATGGTTGGCGTGGCGTGGCGCGGTCCGACCAGATGGGCGCAGCTATTTCTGGCCTCTTCGTGCAAGTCTCTGGCTACGTCGTGGGCCAAGTATCTGACCAAAGCCACTATCGCCTGACTGGCTGGCTGCATGCATGGCCGTCTGGGTACCTATTGCATGCCGGCTCACTCCAAAACACGTTTATATAGTCTTATTCCTCCCAGGAAGTAGACATAGTGACAGGCTTGGGGGAGGTCTGAGACAGCGGGAAAGGAAGGTGGGGGTGGGGGGACATATCTGGTTGCATTTGGTGGATGTGGAGGTGGGGTGGGTGCATATCCATCCGGAGTAGCTTGCAAGCTGTAAGAAGCCAACACCCAAGGGGCGGTACCTGAAGGCGGTTGGTGTGTTGGTGGGGGGGGGGGGGGGTACCTCCTGGAGCCGGCCGGGGAGCAGCCGGCCGCCGGATCCAGAGATCCATATCCGTTGCCTGGCAACGCATCGAGCGGTGTCGGCAAACTCTCAACTTCTGGGAATAAACAAACGCTGCACGAGTACGGTTTGGGGGCTTGGTACCACGGTGCCTGGGTCGTGGGCGAGGCTACCCCGCCTGCCTGGGCCGGCCTGCCGCTGGCAGAAGGAGGCAGCTTGTACAGCAAGACCAGGGCGACTTATTATGGCAGCTGCCGATGGTTGAATAACGGCCGCGGGAGTACGGAGTACCCATGATAAGTACTGGCCTGCGTCACCGACCAGAAATAGAACGTCTTGGCGTGGCCTACGTGCAACATGAGAAACCCAATCCCTAGATTACCTTGCCAGAGAGCTGAGGGTTGCCGCCGGAAAGACAAAAAATGAGCAAACACCGGGCGGGGTTTTGTCTAATACCAGCACGCACAGGTGTGATTGTTTTCGATGCTTTTGTGAAAAGAGAATTATGTAAAACTAGCCATGGCACCGTCTTCTGCATATCAGCTTACCATAAAAAGTGCTTTTGGTATCTGATGAATGGCGCCATTATTGTGACGTAGACGACCTGACTACGCTAGAACGCATTCACACGGCTCGCCATTCGGCTCCTGTACCAGCAGGATGTCTATCTTTTACCTTTTTCTTGTTCTTCTAAAAACATAGAAAGAATGGTAAAAGTGTATTGTTGCGATCAAAGCTATGCACTTAACTTTATCATGAGTGTCGGTTGCCTAGCTGTCCTAGTCGTGTTTTACTGGTAGACCGAAAGTATCGGATCAACACCCTTGAAAGGAATCGAAATTTAAATTGTAGTGTAGGAACAGTTTTTATTTTGAAAGTGAATAAGTTGGGCACCACTCTACCAACGCCCATCGACCACAGCTCGTCTCTAAAGTGGGTTGAAAGGTACCATAGTAAGACTCAAATATGGGTGCCGACCTCGGCAACGGGAACAGGAAGGCATTAATTAGGAGAAGCGTGAGCAATTATCGCAGTTTTGCATGGTAAATTGTGCACCCCCCCCCCCACCTTTTCCACGCCTCTTGGATCCTGTGTACGTTCGTGTCGGTGCAATTGCCAACTGAACCCTCATCCTCAACCGGCGTACATAGCTATTGCACCGAAGCGGCGATGGGTAATAACAAACACCATGTTGTTGTCTCTGATGTACACCTGTCCTTAGGTAATAATACTCACTGAGAAACGGTGGCAACAAGATACGTGGGAATGTGGTTCTGACGTCAGTACAAACAATACTGGCAAGTCGTTGGTATGCCTAGCTGGCTCAGCCACAGTGATCGAGTGCAGAGCTATATACGTTCTAGGTGTTTTAATACGGCAATGGCCGGGTTACAACGAAAGCCGGCGACCCCAGCGAACAACAGTCATTACGCCCCAATCATTTGAACCCAAATTAGCGATCTCCATCGTAGCCGCGATTTAGGTGTTATGATTGTTATATATATATATTGTGTGTTTGTCTCTCCTGTAGGCTCCTGTAGGCGAGAAGTGTGACACATGCGGCAAGTCGGTGTACGCCGCTGAACGTATGGAAGCCGGAGGAAGAATCTTCCACAAGATGTGCTTCAAATGTTCCGTCTGCAAGATGTCCCTCAAGTGAGTTCGGCGCATACTTTACAACTGCCTCTTTGACTTACCCCGGATACATAAATATCATGAAGTAAAGAAAAAACATGAAACCTTTTTTTCATTGCCGATTATGTGTGAAATGTGGCTGCTGCACTATTGTCTTTCTCGATCAAAGGCCACGGACCGTCATGGAACACAATGTATGGCAAATATATACCAGGGTCGCAGAATGGGACACAGCTACGTGTTTGTTGTAACTGATCACTAATTGATCAGATAATCACTGCCAGAATGGTTTCGGACCTCTGTCAGCTCCCCCACCCCCCCTGTTGAGTATAATAATGTAATGTTTAGGCTAAAAATGTACTTTATTCACCGTTATGATATATATGAGAAAAAAAGTCAATCTTCATAGCCATAGCCTGCCCACAATTTTTGAAATCGATATTAGATGCATGTCAGTAGGCTATGTCCAATCCAATAAGTCCAATAGACGGAGGCCTTCTGCGTGATAACCGGCTGGGAAACATCAGGCAGAATGCGGCTGGTTCAAAACTACACACCACATTTTGGTGGCGGCGCGTTTATTTGCCCAAGCCATGTGTGACCTAGCTAGCAGCCTGCTGAAAAACTGTCCCTCCTATTAGTTTAATAATAACACATGGCTCTCTTTGTAATCTTTGCAGGCAAAACAACTACCAGCAGAGTGAAGGCAAGCTGTACTGCAAGACCGACTACGGCAAGGAGGTTCTGGCCAAGAACGCTCAGATCACCACATAGAGCTCCACCTGACGGACCCACCCTGCAGATATGTTTCAGCGGAGGCAGTAACTTATCAAGTCATCACATTGTTTTTTTTTATCATACAGCTGTATACAGCAGTGTTGTTTGCACGTAACATAGAGAGCTATTTTTTTGTGTTCATTTTTTCTTATGTGTCGTAGCTAAAACTTTCCGTGTTGTGAATAGTGACAATCAGTTGAAACGTTTTTGAAAATCAACACAGGAAATTTGCGAAATGTGGGGTTCGCGTGATCATGGCATTTTTTTCTGATGACTTAATTACTCTGGGTTTCTTTCTCGGCATTTAGAATTAACTCGCGTAGAGGTTGAGGTGTTATATTTCTGGATCATCTGCGATACTTGTCATGTATTGTTCTCATCTTCTATATTAGTCTTTGACAGCCAGACAGATGCTGTCTCACTCAGACATCCACTTTAGTTGGGTTTTATTCATCTCTTTGTATTGGTGCTACTAAAGTGAGCTATATTTAGAAATATTTACATATCATCGCATCTTAACATAAAGGTCATAAATCGATCCTTATCATGCAGTTATGATTTGTAGTCGCGTGAAAATAAACGAGTTTGTTGAAAGATGCATTTTACGTTCATGTAGATCTATGTTTACGACTAAACCGCCAGAAACGCGTGACCTATTGAGGTTAAAACAAACTCGCTGATTTTTCTTTCGGGGTCAACACTTTTCGCACATATTTCCTCTAGCAGAGGGGGAGCCTTCGTAGAGGGATGGGGGGGGGGGCATGGGGTATTTCCGTTCCTGGGGAAAGGGCCTTTCATTTGACCGTGAACGGGGAATGAAGGAAATAATTCTGCGCGGGGAACTGGCAATGGGATATTAGCCGACCGCCGTGATCAAGGATTTTTATTATTCGTGAACTGGGAATTTTAATATTAAATAACCGTGAAGCGGGAAATCGTCAATTTAGTATCATGTATCCGTATACGAGTTTTTTTCTAATAATTCATCATGATCTGGGAATAAAGAAATGTATTCTTCGTGATCTGGGAACACTGCCCCACCCCCCCTCCCCTTCTATGCGCAGCTATCTCACCCTTATGTAAGGTACATGATATTGTGACCCTCTCTGCCCAATGTGTTCGTACGGGTGCCATTATGATCGACATAGGCATGGGGAGACAACCCCGAATACCACACCGGCAAATGACTGAGAGTGTTTCTCCCAAGAAGAACATAGAGAGGCATGTCCTTCTACAGGTGTAACCTCCCACCCTTTGCGAAGATCTTTAACCTGCACAAAGATAGGCAATTACACAGGTGGGGCTCGAACCACGTACTTTAATCGACAATTAAAGCGACCCTCTCCAGTTACGTCACACAAATTATTTACCTCACACAAGACAAACGGTCTATTGGCCTGATCCCACAGAACATATCACGTATATATGTAGCATAATGTGCTTATATGCACCATTTAAGTTAACTAAGTTTATAAGTACAGATGTTGCAATGTTGAGTCAAACTATCTAGTTCAAATCGTTAGTGGTAGAAGAACACGTTCGATCTGCAGAAAGAATGCGTACACTGACCTAGCCCATTTCTTTTGATACAATTAAGTGTAAATTGCGAGCATACGAGGGCAATTGAAGAGTCACAGTAAAAAAGTGTAACGGTCTAACTGCCTGTGCAACTTTATTTGAACGGCTGTTGCAGCGATAGAAGGCTGCTGGTATCATAGCGCGCTCCTAACGGCATTCGGGATATCTAAGACAGCTCGTATCGCAGTTCTTATCATAGTGCGCTCCTAATGGCATTACCAAAAATAAAGGTGGTAGGCCTACATTTAATTCATGGGAAAGATTTGTCCTCTGTCTTGATGCATCTATCTGATATATGTCATGATAAAGATATCTGGCGTAAAGATTACGTTAAATATATGATCTATGCAGCCTGGTTTCGGAGTAATCCAAATAAGTAACATCGTCTCAATTATTACGATCTAACTACGGAGTATCATAGAACAACACAGCATGTGTAATAATAATTTAATACAATAATAATTAGTCTACAATGCCACATAGTATACATAATATAATTGATTGTTAAGAACATAACAGATCAATAAATATGACCGAGAAGGCAGCTCTGTAGTTAAGCAAACTTGATGATGCTGTCAGTGTACATCTCCGGCACTGCCAGTCTGTGCAGAGAAAAAAATCAGTAAAGGTAAAACTATTGCTCAAATACATGTCTTCTCTATCTGGTGTAATCTGCAAATGGCAGGATATCCAAACCCTAGAAATAGTCATTCATATTGGTCACCATATAATTGTTATTTTTTGTTTTGTTATTCATTTATTACCTCAATAAGTAACTTTTTCAGAATATTACATTTCGTGTACGTCACTCGATATATGAACAGTGGGCCTAATGCCTGAAAGTGCTCAATGTATGAAATTAATTAGCTACACAAAGGCTACAGTGAAAGAAACCAGGAGAACATTATGATCTGTGTTAAATAACAAAATATCGGACACTATATTTAATTGATTAATATTTAGTTGCTGCCCATAACATAAATGAAACTTACGATGATGGAGAGTGGCGCCAGACTAGAACAGCCGTGATCGCTGTGGGGCGGGCGCCACCCATCTGACGTATCTATGGAAGACATTTACCACATTATCCATATTAATTATTTAAGAAAAATTCATGGTATGGAACTATATCGATAAGCAAAAAAACACGCTTGTGTTTAGAAGAAAATAAACAAGAATATCTATATAAAATAAAAACGAAAAGGGTCATCAGAAATGTTCTCTTCGCACACCTTATTTTAGTACGCGTGTAATGTAGCATAATAACTTTGAAAATTTATCACGATATATATATTTCAAAACAATCAAAATCTTACAGTTCTTGGGTGTCACTGCCTAGCGTTTTGGTCCGCTGATGACGTCATCCACAGCCGCCGCCGACCCCCGTCCCCCTTGCCCAGTACCGCCGTCCTCACTGGGGGCGTGGCTGGCGTGTTTTCCGACGGGTGAAGACACGTGCCAGCTTGCCCCAGCACCCGGTGCATTGGCTGCTGGCCTCGTCGTCCTCGTCCGGCCTGGAAATATGCCGAGAGAAGAGCGCGGATAAGGCGGAATAGCTTCCATTTGACTAAGCAGAACACCAGATTTGACATGAATGTGGCTAAGTTTGAAATGTTTCTCCATGATATATGGACGGCCCACGTCCAAATTTAGAATAGACTACAGCATATATATATATATTTATAAATTATGCTCGTTATTTAATTTAACGGAAGCATATTCTGCATGTCCGTTCTTGCAATGTATGTAAAATGGTTTAAAAATATATGTAACTTCAATTGATGACACACATTGATGGCGCATTACTTACTCGAAGTTCAAGACGTCTTCTGGTATGGGAGACGAACAGGGGATGTTATCTACAATATCATGCATAGTGAAGTTTAGATTATCATACATAAATAGAATATGATACATGTACTATCAAATACGTTGAACTCATTGAACCACTTTAACATATATTTATTAAAGAAAAAAATAATGTACATACGGCATGTCGTTTGATCGTTTCATTTATTGTTGGGAAGATATGCTATGGATATGTAACGACACATTAGTGGGTCATACAAATATAGCAGCTGTACTGATAGATTACTCATGATTACCTTGACCGGCCTTTGGCATCACCGAATTGTATCCCAACCAGTAATTTTCTTCGTAAATATGCTGAAACACGAACCACTTTGGCTTTATTAAGAATCGTAAAGATAAAAGATATCAACACGGATATCATCCCGTAATAATACTACAAAGTACACAAGATTGTAACTCATGAATTTAAAGAAATATATTCATACACATAACGGTTCACAGAAATGTCTACCTTTGCTCTTTTTCTGAAAAGTCGTCGCATGCGTCTAAGAAAAGGACCGAATCTGGGAACCTTGGTTGTGTTAGCACCAACACCGCTTTCATTTCTGAAAATAATCATTGTAGCGTCTCAGCACATGTATCTATTCATATTGTACAACTCCGCTTGGTAATAGATAATACCATGGCATGGAAGTGTATAAATGACGTAGTGAAGGACGAGTTTAGATGCCTAATTGTCGGGCTCTTATCATCCAAGTTAATATATATGTATGTTGTGGCTGTTATTAAACTTCAATGAACACCACTTGCCTGGAACTGATGGTGACATCGTCTGATGAGACACTGCCTTCCTCCTCCGCGTCACCGTCTCTTGTATCAGGGTCATTATGCTCCATTTCGGCAGGCTCTTCGCCATTTTCAGTAAAAGTACTTGCGTCGTCGCTGGGAGTTGGATGTACTTCCTCAGTTAAATCACTTCGTAGATCGTCATATTCTTGCACACCTGTGACACCACGCTCGATCGTCTCATCTTCCCCGACCGACATCAAAACATTTGACTGGCTCTCATCATCTTGCATGTTCACCCCCAATAGCCTTCTTATATCAACAAGATCTTCCTTTGATAGGACGGAGAATTCCAAGTGTCGGGAGGTAATGTTAGTAACGGAAGGCAAGACTTGAGAACAACTACCTTCTCCTTCTATTTTGCCAGACAAGGTGTCACAATCGTCCTTTAAATTTACTCCCAGGTATTTCTCAATATCCTCAAGGTCTTCGCTAGACAAGCAGCTAAACTCATGTGGCAGGGACTTTTGTACGATAGTGTCCACCTTTTTATCGTCATTATCGTCGGTTTTATTCCGGTTTTCTTGACCCTCTACTATGGCTACGCTGGCTTCATGGCTTCCTTCCACAATACTGGTAGTCATTACTAAGTCGTTGCCATCTGATGTCTTATTATCGCCATCTGACTGTTCCATTGACTCATCACCTTCGGCGATCCCGTCCCCGCGGTCTTTCTTTTCCTCAATTGCGTCGCCGCAATCTTTATTTTCTTCGATCACTTCGCCGCCATCTTTATTGTTTTTGATTACGTTGGCACCATCTTTATTTTCTTCGATCAGTTCGCCGCCATCTATATTTTCTTTAATCACGTCGCCACCATCTTTATTTGCTTTGATCACGTCGCCACCATCATTATTTTCTTCGATGAGATCGCCGCCATCTTTATTTTCTTCTAATACTTCGCCGCCATCTTTATTTTCTTTGATCTCGTCGCCGCCATCTGAATTTTCTTTATTTGCATCATCGCCATCTTTGTTTTCTACGATCTCATCGTTGTTGCTTTGGCTTCCTCTTGCAATCGGCACATCATGGAAGTCAATATTCCTTTTAGTGCCATCATCATTTTCGTTCAGTGCGAGTACAGTATCGATTTCTTCATTACCACTACTGGGTTCTGTATCAGAGATATCAAACAATGTTGCTGTTTGTTCCTCATTGTCCATTCCAAATACAAGACCAGAATTCGACGTGGCTACATCAGGTTGACGCTGGGGTTCTAGAATAGCTTTGAGAGACACGTTTCGACTTTCCTCCCCAACAACAGCGGGCAACACGGTCAGACTGGGTGGTTTCTTTATCATTACCGTACATGGGCGGTCTCTTTGTAGCTGCAGCAGTTCCTTAATTGGAAGAGCGGGGCTTGTTTCGACTTTACCAATGGATGGCAAAACGTCAAACTCTGGTATTTCGGACGCAGATCCTTGCAAAGGAGAAGGTTTAAATTCCTTTTGAAGTTTCAATAATTCCTTAATGAACAATTTACTTTTTGCTTTGTTTACTATAGCAGGTATGATTGTCTTGCTTATTTTTCCAATCGGGGCATCATCCAATCCCATGTCCCTCGATGTCGAATGACGACAGCCCTTCTGGATGTCCATCATTTCCTTGATCAAACTGGCGGAATCTTTCTTAATCGAAGAATTTACTTTCTTTTCCTTTCTCTTTGGTCCAAAATGAGAGAAGGCCATGTCCTCAGACAAATCAGAGCCTTCCTCTCGGTTCCATAAAGTCCTTCTGGGAAATGTACCGGTGTTGTTTCTGATCTGGAGCGATCTTTCAATGTTGGAGCGCTGGGTCCAAACATCCTCGCCAGGGTTGGGAGCTGACCGTTTCGGGGTTGTTCCAATGGGAGAAAGGACGGCCATGGTGGAAGGTCGACGGGGCGCCATCCTCGCAGACAGGTCCTCCTTACGTCTCCTCTGCCGTCCTGGGCTTTCCAAGGGCACCGACGCTGATGAAACAGCATAACTTCCATTATACAATGGAGGATTCCTTCTTGACATACTGACGGCAAATATAAAAATCACCGTTTCAAAGAATTTCTATCAGAAATAATCTGTAAATCCTGTAAAGTTAAATACCATCCACGCTAAAGTAGCAAGGGTGTTCAACTAACATACATTATACGTGTTTGTGCAATATTGTTGCGTTGCGCATGGAAACGCTTTATGACGTCACCATATAAAGACGTCTCAGTAACTAGGGTTACCGGACATGTAAAATAATTCTAAAAACCGAAATTCTTAAATTTTACGTTCGATCTAACCTGGTTCAGCCACCCAACCAAAGAGTGTAATATTACACTCTTTGGCCCAACGTCGCTCGATCGTGCAGTCGGTATTTGTTTGAGTGGATTGGATTGGATTGATTTTATATCCGTTCCCAAGGCCATCAGGCCCAAAGTACACAATACAAACGAATCAATGCAAACGAAATACAAAATGAACGAGGAGATGTTGGGCGTACACAATACACTATCAAGTATTTATAAAAAATATCCCTCTTTTTTCGACAGTGTAAATATACATGGCAAAATTCCTTTGAGTTTTAGTATTGGTGCAAGACATTAATATGAGGAAGTTTTCAAAGGTTGGTGGGTTCCAAAAAGTGCTCTCCATGTATAGTTCCCTGATATCTCTATACTATAGCGCGGGCAACACAACAAGGCATGGCATTCGTCTTAGAGTACTACTATATCCATTTGTTTACAATAAGTGCAAATTCTATCTGCTAAAAATGTTCTGTTTCTTCGTCCGAGTTCTACTGCAAGACGATGCACGGAACACCTGAAACGCGACAGTGCTTTGCTAATTTTGGCACAATTAGTGTTTGAGATAATGTAGATAATGTGCGGCGCAAGTTAGCAGTCTGGGGCTGGGGGGGGGGGGGGGTGGGGGGGGGGGGCACTACATCTGGTTATATATATATGTATGAGTCCTAAATGACCTTTTTTTCGCCTTTCTTCTATCAACTACCGGAGCAGAAATCTGCAATTTCTGTTGATGTGACTTTCGTTACACAGAGTATTTTCGTCATGTCGGTATGTTTCGTTTTGTGTGACTGTATCTGTGTGTGTCCGGCAGCGCGTTTACTTTCGAACGCCCACATCTATCGTTATGACACAGGAAAACGTAAGGTCAAGCTTGGTGACGATGACGCCATTTAATATTAGCGATAGAGACACAGGATTAGTGCCAAAGTACTCAGATCCTCAATGTCTTTCGATATTAGTCTTAGGTGGCCTCATATTTGACATAAGACCAAGAGTTCATATCAAGTGGTCGGCTGCAGCTCGAAAACTACGTGACATCTGTTGATGAAACGTGTCCAGATGGACAGACATGATATATACGTACAGAATCTGGTCGCAGCTCGAACCAGCGGTGCGCAACGTAGAGGGGCTAGAGCGCCGGGAACTTGGAGGTTATTTCAATTCTATTGTACAGCTGTCGTACTGCAATGCTTACCAGAGACACTACTGCAGCGGGTCGAGGGGTATGAGATAGCAAAATAAATAAGAATTGGACCATGCTGTGACTAGTTTATTCAGTTTATTCTGAAAGAAGGCAGGGCCTCCACCACAGCTCCTCCATGGGAGGGTTAGAGCTAGTGGGTCGCAGTGGATGCACCCCCCCCCCCCCCCGCCCCCCGGGGACGACAGCTAAGAGGACACAAACCTCGCGACAGCGGCTGAACTGCTTAAATACTAGAGTCTACGGCTCGCATAATAGCAGGGTCAAGGACGCTCAACATTTCCAGCAGACGACATGTGCGCGATTCAAAATAAAACACAGCAAAACTGTCAGATAATAAAAGTTTAATTATCTGCAAGTTAGAAAGAGACTGACAGCGGAAATTTAGCAGATACCAAGGTAGGAAAACGTATAAAGCAGAACTGGAATATACACAGAGTCCCGATTTTCTAAGTCTAAGGGGATAAACATGAAAACTAAATCCAAGTGACAACTGGAAAAATCGATTCCGTGACACTAAAACTTTACTTACTAAGCTTTTATGACTATGTTATAATGTAATTTGGGCAAAATAGGATGGGCGGTACTGATATCACAAGGGATTAGCCTATTGTCTCAACTTTAAAAAATCAAATTTAATAAAAACAATGCCGTACGTACAAAGCTAAAACTTGTATAGAACTATGCAGAATATTATGGTCTTTCAGGGGAAATCATTGGTAGCACTTTTTGTGAAACAACAAAAGTGTTAAATGATAAACTATGCATATTATTCCGCCTTCCCGCGCTGCCATCGCGACACCCCCTCCCTTCCCCGCCAATACACACGAGTACGCGGGTTGTGAGGCGCTACTTACGGTAAGTCTCATATCACAGCCGGTCTCACAGCCGGCCGGTAAGTCTTACTGGCCGGCTGTGTTTACTCAGGTAAGTCTTTTCTCCTGATTTGAACATTCGTTTCAATCGGAAAGAGTTTAAACTCGCTCAATAATCAACGTAGAATCTTGACGTTTGGAATAATGTTCCTTTTTCGCCGTAGGTGTCACCCCTAGCTCTCGTTATATATCAGTCCCTTTTTCGCCGAAATCTGGATTTGTTTAAATTTGTGACATTCTAGGGCCTCATTTAATTCACAATACAAATCAGGTTAAATTCAACGATGATACATCATTTTTGCATAGTGTAAAACATTCCTAAATTATGTGGTCAGTGTCTGTGTCAACAACATTTATTGCATTCCTACATAGCATGCCAACGTATTATAACGTTAACAGTAAACTATTTTTAGACCAATATCAAACGGTAGCGATCGGCAAAAGTCGGCTTCCTGCTGCTGTACATCGGGCGCATTTCTTTGGTACCTCGGGTGTATCCCTACGGTGGACCGAATACGCACATTACGCATCGGTTCACCGCCCGACACTTCTTTCACCCTAGTATGTGTGCGCGCGCATGCATTTGGTATGCCGATGTGCCCCGTTCTAAAAAGCACGGGGCATTCCGGAGAAGATGGCTGTTGATTGAAAGGTGATGAGAGTAGGTTGGTTCCAGTGCCTTAATGTGCACCGGATGTGAACGGTGTGTGCACTTCATTGGAATAGGCATATCCCTATCGGCATACTCGGAAGTTCCCTGTCACGTGTTGCGGGCCCGGGGCGGGATACCGAACCTGGCCCAAAAAAATGCGCCCATCCTGTGTCACTGCATAGGCCTGATAGGGCCTGGGTAGTGGCCCCAGGTGCGTCACCATTGGCGCCAGAAAGTTAGTCCCCGCCAGGTCGGGATTGAACCCCGGTCGCGAGATTAAAAGGCACGCACGCTAACCCCTGCGCTACCGAAGCCGTCTTTATAAACCTGTATCAAATGGTTCAAATAAATATAAAGGCAAAGTTAATGTTATAACTAGTAAAATCTATGACTTATAACCCCCAAACTTTTGTTCAAGAAACTATTATTGAAATGAATCTTACTTTATTTGCCCTTTATTTTTCGATATGTTTTAAAAATTTCGATCACGTTTCGGCTGCGACCTCAGTTTTTTCTAACGTTAATTTTCAGTTTAACTTGCAAACGTTTATTTGCAGACGAAAAATATACGTTAATTTAACGTAGTAAGGTAGATGGTAACCATATATCAACCGTGCAAGCCACAATCGAACGTTAACGTTGATATTTCGTCATCATGCAACCGTTTCTTGCAAAAATTAAGTTAACGTAGGTGGAACGTTGTCAGTTAACCGGCAACCATATATCAACCACGGGAACCACAAACTTTAACCTCACTTAACGTTTACAAGCTATCTGAGTATGTGAAAGTGTTCAGGTTGTTTCTCGCCCTCCTGAGTAGTGGAAGGGGTTGAATATACAAAAAGGCTTTGACAGGTTTCCAACAACAACATTTATTGATCACGTGTCAAGGGGGTGAGTTCACGCTCTCATGAAACTTGCCGTGGGAGGGTGCATCCCACATACGGCACAGCCCACATACGGCACAGCCCACATACCACACAGCCCACGGCACAGCCCACATAGGGCACAGCCCACATACGGCACAGCCCACATACCACACAGCCCACATACGGCTCAGCCCACATACGGCCCACCCACATACGGCTCAGCCCACATACGGCACAGCCCACATACGGCACAGCTCACATATGGCACATCCCACATACGGCACAGCCCACATACGGCACAGCCCACATACGGCACAGCTCACATACGGCACAGCCCACATACGGCACAGCCCACATGCGGCACAGCTCACGTTACAGCCCACATGCAGCACAGCTCACATACGGCACAGCCCATATACGGCACAGTCCACTTACGGCACAGCTCACATATGGCACAGCCCACATACGGCACAGCCCACATGCGGCACAGCCCACGTTACAGCCCACATACAGCACAGCCCACATACGGCACAGCCCACATACGGCACAGCGCACATACAGCACAGCCCACATACGGCACAGCCCACATACGGCACAGCGCACATACAGCACAGCCCACATACGGCACAGCCCACATACGGCACAGCTCACATACGGCACAGCCCACATACGGCACAGCCCACATACGGCACAGCCCACACACGGCACAGCCCCACATATGGCACAGCCCACACACGGCACAGCCCACATACGGCACAGCCCACATGCGGCACAGCCCACGTTGCAGCCCACACACAGCACAGCCCACATACGGCACAGCCCACATACGGCACATGCCACACTCGGCACAGTCCACATACGGCACAGCCCACATACGGCACATGCCACATTCGGCACAGCCCACATACGGCACAGCCCACGTACGGCACAGCCCACATACGACACAACCCACATATGGCACAGCCCACATACGGCACAGCCCACATACGGCACAGCTCACTTACGGCACAGCCCACATACGGCACAGCCCACATACGGCACAGCTCACTTACGGCACAGCCCACATACGGCACAGCCCACATACGGCACAGCCCACATACTACGGCACAGCCCACATACGGCACAGCCCACATACGACATAGCCCACATACGGCACAGCCCACATACGGCACAGCCCAATTATGGCACAGCCCACATACAACATAGCCCACATACGGCACAGCCCACATACGGCACAGCCCACATACGGCACAGCCCACATACGGCACAGCCCACATTCGACACAACCCACATATGGCACAACCAACATACGGCACAACCCACATACAGCATAGCCTACATACGGCACAGCCCACATACGGCACAGCCCACATACGGCACAGCCCACATACGGCACAGCCCACATTCGACACAACCCACATATGGCACAACCAACATACGGCACAGCCCACATACAGCATAGCCTACATACGGCACAGCACACATACGGCACAGCCCACATACGGCACAGCCCACATACGGCATAGCCTACATACGGCACAGCCCACATACGACACAGCCCACATACGGCACAGCACACGTACGGCACAGCCCACATACGACACAGCCCACATACGGCACAGCGCACATACGGCACAGCCCACATACGGCACAGCCCACATACGGCACAGCCCACATACGGCACAGCCCACATGCCGCACAGCTCACGTTACAGCCCACATGCAGCACAGCTCACATACGGCACAGCCCACATACGGCACAGCCCAATTATGGCACAGCCCACATACGACATAGCCCACATACGGCATAGCCCACATACGACATAGCCCACTAACGGCACAGCCCACTAACGACACAGCCTACATACGGCACAGCCCACATACGGCAAGCCCACTAACCACATAGCTCACGTACCACACAGCCTACTTTTGGTATTTGAGGACTGCATGGCGCCATTATTGTGATGTGGGCTACGCTAGAACGCATTCACACGGCTCGCCATTCGGCTCCTCTACAAGCAGGATGTCTATCTTTTACCTTTTTCGTGATCTTTTAAAATCTTGTAAAGAATGATAAATGTGTATGTGCGATCAAAGCTATGCACTTAACTTTATCACGGGTGTCGGTTGCCTGTCCCAGTCTTGTTTTACTGATAGAACCACAGTATCAAATCACCACGCTTGAAAGGAGTCTAAACTAAAATTGAAGGATTTTTTTTTATTTTGAAAGTAGATAAGGCCATTGGGCCCTACTGTGCACCACCCCACCAACGCCCATCGACCACCGCTCGTCTCTAAAATGGGTTAAAAGGTACCGTAGTAAGACTCAAATATAGGTGCCGACCTCGGCAACGGGAGCAGGAAGGCATTAATTAGGAGAAGCGTGAGAAATTATCGCAGTTTTGCATGGTAAATTGTGCACCCCCCCCCACCCACCTTCCACGTCTACTGTATCCTGGGTACGTCCGTGTCGGTACAATTGCTATTTGAAACCTCACCCTCACCCCGCGTACATAGCTATTGCACCCAAGCGGCGGTGGGTAATAAACAACCACCATGTTGTTGTCTCTGATGTACACCTGTCCTCATGTAATAATACTGACTGAGAAACGGTGGCAACAAGATACATGGGAATGTGGTTCTGACGTCAGTACAAACAATACTGGCAAGTCGTTGGTATGCCTAGCTGGCTCAGCCACAGTGATCGAGTGCAGAGTTATATACGTCCTAGGTGTTTTAATACGGCAATGGCCGGGTTACAACGAAAGCCGGCGACCCCAGCGAACAACAGTCATTACACCCCCAATCCTTTGAACCCAAATTAGCGGTCTCCATCGTAGTCGCGAGTTTTGTTGCCGTTATGGTTGTAGTAAGTAAAACTCTGTGAAATAATATTAAACGTTTAATCATGCATCTGTGACGTCGCAAAGATACATATATCTACCCCACATATATCGTTCTTGAAAAGTCAGAGCATGAAACGCAGGAATAGTGCGGAACACACGCTATGACATGCGTGTGATAACCACGGCTAACTCCGCCGATCTCACATAGCCTTATTCAATCCTAAGCGCAAATGTCGCGAATAATAATCCAAATTTTAAATTCAAACAAATAGGCTGCAAATCCATATTCTTTCGCCGAAGGACAGATGCCAACCATGTGTTATTTGGGCAATCATCAGTATGCCAGGCAGTAGGAAAATATGCATTGTATTAGGTAGATTACATATAAGGCGAGTGCTATGGTCTCGGCAATTACCAAAGTATTTAATCCTGATGATGGCGTCCTGATTGTTATATATATATATTGTGTGTTTGTCTCTCCTGTAGGCTCCTGTAGGCGAGAAGTGTGACACATCGGCAAGTCGGTGTACGCCGGTGAACGTATGGAAGCCGGAGGAAGAATCTTCCACAAGATGTGCTTCAAATGTTCCGTCTGCAAGATGTCCCTCAAGTGAGTTCGGCGGCTACTTTAACACTGCAGAGGGGGAGCCTTAGTAGTTTCCTGCCCCCCCCCCCCCCCCCCGCTTCCATGCGCAACTATATCCCCCTTATGTAAGGTACATGATATTGAGACCCTCTCCGCCCCATGTGTTCGTACGGTGCCATTATGATCGACATAGGCATATGGAGACAATCCCGCATACCACACCGGCAAATCACTGAGAGTGTTTCTCCCAAGAAAAACATAGAGAGGCATGTCCTTCTGCAGGTGTAACCTCACACCCTTTGCGAAGATCTTTAACCTGCACAAAGATAGACAATTGCATAGGTGGGGCTCGAACCACGTACTTAAATGGACCATTAAAGCGAAATGCTTTACACCACACACATTTCTTACCGTGCACCACCCAAAGATCTATCGGCTTGATCCACAGAACATATCACGTATATGTAGCATAATGTGCTTATATGTACAACTTAAGTTAACTAACTTTTTAAGTAACCATGTTGGAATGTTTAGTCAAATGCGCAAGTTTCAATCGTTAGTGGTGGAAGCACCTTCCGATCTGCAGAAGAATAAACTGATCTAGCCCATTGCTTTTAGTGCAATTAAGTGTAAATTGCGAGCATACGAGGGCAATTGGAGAGGTCTTAGACATGATAAAACACGATTTTACCAGTAAAAAAGTGTAACGGTCTAACTGCCTGTGCAACTATATATGAACGGCTGTTGCAGCGATAGAAGGCTGCTGGTATCATAGCGCGCTCCTAACGGCATTCAGGATATTTAAAGCGGGTGTCCAACCTAATTTAATCGCGATCGGTACCGAAAGTTTACATCTTAAAGTTAAATTGGCGAGTGTTAACACTTCGTTTCGGCCGACTGGTAAGGAGAAAAAAATTAAGGCAACCCGCCCCCAGCAATGTCGAGCAGAGCGCCATTTTGCCGGTAGCAGTGACGCGTATTGTGACTATTCACGTGGCACCGCTTTATGTTACCACTCGCGGAGAGAGAGATCAGGGCCGCGATTTACAGATGAACATCGGCAGTTCCAAGCCGCGCAGTAGCACATGATCTTAGTGTTTTATGGAAATGTACCATTTAAACAAATTGATATACGTCTTGCGACGATTGACTCCGCAACAAGGCCAGAATTTGAGTTAGAATCGCAGCTCGTTATATTAGCGATGATCACGCGCTCTTGTTTTGCTCACACAATATGCGCAATTACCGGTTTGAATAAATTAGAGTATCGCCTCCTGATTGGTCAATCGCGGACACACCTCCAAAAAGGGCTGCCGCCTGGGTAGGCGGCGAAATCGTGCCCGGCGGTCACTTCTAAATTTTATTGTGAGCTACAGATAGAGAGAAAAATTCGGTAATTTGGATGATAGATAATTGGGTATTATATGAATCGGTAAAGCAGCGTTAGAGGCCAGGCTGGCGGTTCCCTTTAAGACAGCTCGTATCGCAGTTCCTGTCATAGTGCGCTCCTAATGGCATTACCGAGAATAAAGGTGATAGGCCTACATTTAGTTCATGGGAAAGATTTTTCCTCTGTATTGGTGCATCTATCTGATATACGTCATGATAAATATATCTGGCGTAAGGGTTACGCTAAATATATGATCTATGGAGCATGGTTTCGGAGTAATCCAAATAAGTACATCCTCCCCATTTTTACGATCTAACTACGGAGTATCATAGGACAACACAGCATGTGTAATCATAATTTAATACAATAATAATTCGTTGACAATGACACATAATATACAGAATATAATTGATTGTTAACTACGCAGTAGATCAATAATTATGACCGAGAAGGAAACTCTGTAGTTAACCAAACTTGATGATGCTGTCAGTAAACATCTCCGGCATTGACAGTCTGTAAGGAGAAAAAATCAGTGAAAGGAAAACCATCGTTCAAATACATATCTTCTCTATCTTGTGTACTTTGCAAGTAGCAGGGTACCGAAACTCTAGAAATAGTCTTTCATGTTGGTCCCCATATAATTATTATTTGTTGTTTTGTTACCTCAATAATTAACTCATTCAGAATATTAGGTTTCGCGTACATCACTCGCTACGTGAACAGTGGACCTAATGCCTATAAGTGCTCAATGCATGAAATTAATCATCAACACAAGGGCTACAATAAAAGAAGCCAGGATAATATTATGATCTGTGTTAAATAACAAAATATCGGACACCATATTTCAATTGCTTAACATTTAGTTGCTGCCCATCACATAAGTGAAACTTACGATGATGAAGAGTGGCGCCAGACTAGAACAGCCGTGATCGCTGTGGGGTGGGCGCCATCCATCTTTACGTATCTATGGAAGACATTTACAACGTTATCCATATTAATTATTAAACAAAAAGTCATTGTATGGAACTATATCGATAAGCAAAAAAACACGCTTGTGTTTAGAAGAAAATAAATAACAATATCTATATCAAATAAAAACGAAAAGGTTCATCAGAAATGTTCTCTTTGCACACTTATTTTTTAGTACGCGTGTAATGTAGCATAATAACTTTGAAAATTTATCACGATATATATATATTCCAATACGATCAAAATCTTACAGTTCATGAGTGCGACTGCCTAGCGTTTTGGTCCGCTGATGACGTCATCCACAGCCGCCGCCGACCCCCCACCCACTTGCCCAGTACCGCCGTCCTCACTATGGGCGTGGCTGGCGCGTTCGCCTACGGGTAAAGACACGTGCCAGCTTGCCCCAGCACCCGGTGCATTGGCTGCTGGCCTCGTCGCCCTCGTCCGCCCTGGAAAGATGCCGAGAAAAGCACGCGGATAAGGCGAAATAGCTTTCATTTGACTAAGCAGAACACCGGATTTGATGGTGAATGTGGCTTAGTTTGAAATGTTCCTCAACGATATATGGACGACCCACGTCCTAATTTAGAATAGATTACAGCATATATCAATATATATATATATATATATATATATGCACGTTATTTAATTTCCGTTTTTGCAATGTATGTAAAATGATTTAACTTCAATTGATGACACACATTGATGGCGCATTACTTACTCGAAGTTCAAGACGTCTTCTGGTATAGGAGACGAACAGGGGATGTTATCTACAATATCATGCATAGTGAAGTTTAGATTATCATACATAAATAGAATATGATACATGTACTATCAAATACGTTGAACTCATTGAACCACCTTAACCTATATCTATTAAAGAAAACAATAATGTACATACGGCATGTCGTTTGATCGTTTCATTTATTGTTGGGAAGATATGCTATGGATATGTAACGACACATTAGTGGGTCATACAAATATAGCTGCTGTACTGATAGATTACTCATGATTACCTTGACCGGCCTTTGGCATCACAGAATTGTATCCCAACCAGTAATTTTCTTCGTAAATATGCTGAAACACAAACCACTTTGGTTTTACTAAGAATCGTAAAGATAAAAGATATCAACACGGATATCATCCCGTAATAATACTACAAAGTACACAAGATTGTAACTCATGAATTTAAAGAAATATATTCATACACATAACGGTTCACAGAAATGTCTACCTTTGCTCTTTTTCTGAAAAGTCGTCGCATGCGTCTAAGAAAGGGACCGAATCTGGGAACCTTGGTTGTGTTAGCACCAACACCGCTTTCATTTCTGAAAATAATCATTGTAGCGTCTCAGCACATGTATCTATTCATATTGTACAACTCCGCTTGGTAATAGATAATACCATGGCATGGAAGTGTATAAATGACGTAGTGAAGGACGAGTTTAGATGCCTAATTGTCGGGCTCTTATCATCCAAGTTAATATATATGTATATTGTGGCTGTTATTAAACTTCAATGAACACCACTTGCCTGGAACTGATGGTGACATCGTCTGATGAGACACTGCCTTCCTCCTCCACGTCACCGTCTCTTGTATCAGGGTCATTATGCTCCATTTCGTCTGGCTCTTCGCCATTTTCAGTAAAAGTACTTGCGTCGTCGCTGGGAGTTGGATGTCCTTCCTCAGTTAAATCACTTCGTAGATCGTCATATTCTTGCACGCCTGTGACACCACGCTCGATCGTCTCATCTTCCCCGACCGACATCAAATCCTTTGACTGGCTCTCATCATCTTGCATGTTCACCCCCAATAGCCTTCTTATGTCAACAAGATCTTCCTTTGATAGGACGGAGAATTCCAAGTGCCGGGAGGTAACGTTAGTAACGGAAGGCAAGACTTGAGAACAACTACCTTCTCCTTCTATGTTGCCAGACATTGTGTCACACTCGTCCTTTAAATTCACTCCCAGGTATTTCTCAATATCCTCAAGGTCTTCGCTAGACAAGCAGCTAAATTCATGCGGCCGCGACTTTTGTACGATAGTGTCCACCTCTTTATCGTCATTATCATCGGTTTCATTCCGGTTTTCTTGACCCTCTACTATGGTTACACTGGCTTCATGGCTTCCTTCCACAATACTGGGAGTCATTACTAAGTCGTTGCCATCTGATGTCTTATTATCGTCATCTGACTGTTCCATTGACTCATCCGCACCTTCGGCGATCCCGTCCCCGCGGTCTTTCTTTTCCTCGATTGCGTCGCCGCCATCTTTATTTTCTTCGATCCCTTCCCCGCCATCTTTATTGTCTTTGATCACGTTGGCACCATCTTTATTTTCTTCGTTCAGTTCGCCGCCATCTTTATTTTCTTTAATCACGTTGCCACCATCTTTATTTGCTTTGATCACGTCGTCACCATCATTATTTTCTTCGATGAGATCGCCGCCATCTTTATTTTCTTCTAATACTTCGCCGCCATCTTTATTTTCTTTGATCTCGTTGCCGCCATCTGAATTTTCTTTATTCGCATCATCGCCATCTTTGTTTTCTACGATCTCATCGTTGTTGCTTTGGCTTCCTCTTGCAATCGGCACATCATGGAAGTCAATATTCCTTTTAGTGCCATCATCATTTTCGTTCAGTGCGAGTACAGTATCGATTTCGTCATTACCACTACTGGGTTCTGTATCAGAGATATCAAACAATGTTGCTGTTTGTTCCTTGTTGTCCATTCCAAATACAAGACCAGAATTCGCCGTGGCTACATCAAGTTGACGCTGGGGTTCTAGAATAGCTTTGAGAGACACGTATCGACTTTCCTCCCCAACAACAGCAGGCAGCACGGTCAGACTGGGTGGTTTCTTTATCATTACCGTACATGGGCGGTCTCTTTGTAGCTGCAGCAGTTCCTTAATTGGAAGAGCGGGGCTTGTTTCGACTTTACCAATGGATGGCAAAACGTCAAACTCTGGTATTTCGGACGCAGATCCTTGCAAAGGAGAAGGTTTAATTTCCTTTTGAAGTTTCAATAATTCCTTGATGGACAATTTACTTTTTGCTTTGTTTACTATAGCAGGTATGATTGTCTTGCTTATTTCTCCAATCGGGGCATCATCCAATCCCATGTCCCTCGATGTCGAATGATGACAGCCCTTCTGGATGTCCATCATTTCCTTGATCAAAGTGGCGGAATCTTCCTTAATCGAAGAAATGACTTTCTTTTTCTTTCTCTTTGGTCCAAAATGAGAGAAAGCCATGTCCTCAGACAAATCAGGGCCTTCCTCTCGGTTCCATAAAGTCCTTCTGGGAAATGTACCGGTGTTGTCTCTGACCTGGAGCGATCTTTCAATGTTGGAGCGCTGGGTCCAAACATCCTCGCCAGGGTTGGCAGCTGACCTTGCCGGGGTTTCAATGGGAGAAAGGACGGCCATGGTGGAAGGTCGACGGGGCGCCATCCTCGCAGACAGGTCATCCTTACGTCCCTTCTGCCGTCCTGGGCTTTCAAAGGGCACCGACGCTGATGAAACAGCGTAGCTTCCATTATACAATGGAGGATTCCTTCTTGACATACTGACGGCAAATATAAAAATCACCGTTTCAAAGAATTTCTATCAGAAATAATCTGTAAATCTTGTAAAGTTAAATACCATCCACGCTAAAGTAGCAAGGGTGTTCAACTAACATACATTATACGTGTTTGTGCAATATTGTTGCGTTGCGCATGGAAACGCTTTATGACGTCACCATATAAAGACGTCCCAGTAACTAGGGTTACCGGACAAGTAAAATAATTCTAAAAACCTAAATTCTTAAAATCCATCTCTTGGGGGGTGTTTGTTAGTAACACACTTCCAAATATAACATGTCCCAGTGGTTACTAAAGCCATTAATCAGATGGAATTATTTTACCGTGTCTCTTATGCCATGAATATTAATATCTAAAGTCACCAAAATAAATAGCAGCGAACGATCCTTTTCCAAATCCCCGCCCAGAGTTGAGATTTGTGACGTCAGAAGATGAACCGGTTTAAGTGCACCTTGCTCGCTTCGATTGCCCGCGCCACTCTGTTTGAATGTAAGCTTACGCCGTTACGCGCGGCAGGGAAGCTCTAACTCAGATGTTTATTTCGGTTACCATTAACGACACCATGCAAAGCAGCCGAGAAGCCCCTTTTCGCGAAGATTGATTGAAGTTCCATTTAAAAGAATTGCTTTGGTCACGAATAAATAACATTTAAACTGTCAAAACTGACAATACGACGTAAATAAAGTACCACATCGCAGCCCATTAGGCGAACTCATTAACCTCAAAGAGCTTGTTCTATGAATTCTTTCTTAACATAAAGGAAATGGCGTAAGTGGAGGTAGGAAAATTACGTTCACTCTCTAAAACATTGCTGAGTGCGGCTGGACCGCTTTTGAACAGGAGGGTGACTTTATGGGAATTGTTGATGAAGAATTTAAGGGGGCGGAGCTGATATAGAAGGAAACGAAATCGAGGAGGGGACTGTTAAGCTTATTCAACAACACAACCTACTGTTCAACCCTAACGATTCGAGCGCAATTGGAGTCCGTTGCTAATCAGTCGGCCAGTGCGCAGCCGAGCCTTCTGATTGTGATAACGACGTCGCTGGTACCGTCGGGTACCAGCGCGCGTATGAGCAGCCATGTATCACTATCAGGCATAGGAAGCACTCGTCAGACTGAGTCTGGTGACAGTGCCAGTGCCAGAGCCAGCGTCACAACAAACCGGACCGATAACTTGAACTGTGCTGTAAACCCTTAATCATATGATATGTTCCTCACAACTGACGGTCATCACGGTCAGGGCATGTATCCTTGGCTAATTACGTCAATAAAGAAACAATACAATGTTGCAAACATGATGAGTGCGCCTCACGCGCATCACTTGGCTTTGTCATAAAGCAAAGAAAGCTGACTTTTGTTTCCGTCAGAGCGGGTGTTGACACCCGACCTTACTCGAAAATATTGTTGGAACAGCGTTTGGTTTCAGAACACGCTTGCGTGTCAGAAATCCCGAATTGTTCTTCACTTTGGCATCGATTGCAAACTGTTCATCTGTTCATCACCTCGCTACAAATGTACGTAAATGTTCCCGGCCCCTTCCGTGCCGCCCGCGTACGCTGCACCTGAGCCTCCCGCCGTCGTTTCAAGGCTTCATCTCCAGCAAACCTGAACACAGTCACATATATACTCTATCGAGTGAGCTTTTGGAGCACCCAAACACGCAGCATGTCTTTACCATGCAGATGTAACTAAATAGCCGCGCAAAGCACGCTAGACAACGATAAAAAATGCACAGACGCCTACAGATAAGCCGCAAGAAACGCCCATCAACAAACGGTGACCGCGAAGTGTTCACCTCCAATGACGTCATTTCTGGCCTTCTTTCGCATAGAAGATTTTTAGCCCGTTTTTTTTTTAAAGAAAAAATGCCCAAAACGTGTTTTTTTGCGTAAAAGAGCTGCGATTGCTTCTGATATCTCCAATAAATGGATATTAGACTATTAAACGTGTTTAGTGCCCAATTTGAGTGCATGGTGTCTTTAAGTCATCATCTCATGATGAATATTTGCCACATGTAGATCTAGATAGATCTAGATCTATGACATTAGTCGATTAGAGGTGTGTTCTTGTTGGTTAGGCCTAGAGCAACATTCGTGACACTGGCAGACAGGGACAGACTGTCACGGAACACAAACAGCTGCAGTGCCAGTGTGTTTCCAGCCTAAACTCAAACGTTTCTTCCCAAAAGGGTGGGCTAGGCTACATTAGGGGACGGGCCGTCTCGGCGATGTCGGTCGAATCGTAGACAGATCTAGATCTAAGGTTAAACGAAATGCTTGTACTAAAAGAAGTTGTTCAGGCACATCAGAAGGGAGGGATTTATCTGCCTAGCTTGAAACATACGCAGCACACTCATCTTGTAACACGTGTCATAACGTGCTTTTTATAGTAATACTTGTAGAAACCAGAACGTTACGGTGTTCGGTTGGGACAAACAACTAAGTAGCTTTCATCAATTTGTCTGCTAGTCGCCGAATTTAAATTTTATATGAATACAAGAGATATTTGCAGGGTGTTGATCATCGCTTTTTATAAATGAAGCGTTGGCACTTCTTCCAAAAATACTGTTTTGCGAAGGGCGTTTCGAGGTTTTCAACTTTTATAGTTCCTTAGCAATCTGCCATATTATGCAAATTCTAATACATGCATAGGGTGACCACTGTCCCGGAACGGAATAAATAAATAAATAATTCAGGCATTCATTTCCGGAACGGAATAAATAAATAAATAATTCAGGCATTCATTTCCCCGAGAATGGCTCTTCGTGACAAATGCGGAAAAATCAAGAAAAAAACATCGAGAACACGTTTAAATAGTTCCGAAAACGTTCGTGTAGATCATAATTATATCGGAGACCATTATATAAATATATTTATTAAAATGTGAAAGCAAGGCGTTAACTGCTGATAATTGGTGTGAAATAAGCTGCGCTGAGAAATATTTGTGAAATAACATTTTCAAGCTTCATGCAGGACGTACGTGTTTCTCGGGAAATTTGCACGGCTACCTATATTTTTCTTAATTTTTATTACATAAACTATATTTTTAGAAGTTTTTAAAAGTGGTTCGGTGTTAAGATTTTCATTTTTGATGAAATTATAGCCAATTATGTAAAGGTGGTGATTTCGAATTTTGGCCAAAACTGTCCTGATTTTGCATAATGGCACTTTATTATTACCATTCCGTTATTTTTTGTGGCTACTATTTACATTTTTGAATATAATTCCTTTATTGCACTAGGATTAAGCTTTACAAAGTGCTATTACTGATGATAATGACTTAATATTGAGTTTAATTGTAGCAAAATTACATATCTGTGGAATGTGTCAAGTTTTGGTCATTTCGGGGGAAATAGGGGTATAATTGGAAAATGGAGAATGTCGTCTTAACGGGACGGTAAAGTATCATATAAATTCACCAGAAAGTGTGTAATTGGGTATACTTTCATGAAACAATCACAAATACAGTCCTTTTATATTGCTATTATGGGTAGCTTACCTTAATTTCAAATAATCATCATTGTCATCATTATCCCCGCCAGGTCGGGGATTGAACTCCGGTCGCGAGATAAAAAGGCACGCACTCTAACCACTGCGCTACCGAATCCGGCTTTATATTTATAATGTATCATATAATGGTTTGAATAAATATAAAGGCAACGTTCATTTTATGACTTATAACCCCTAACCTTTTGTTCAAAAAAACATTAATGAAATGAATCTTACTTTATTTGCACTTAATTTTTCAATATGTTTAAAATTTCGACCACGTTTTGGCTGCGACCTTAGGTTTTTAGCGCAAACGTTTTTCTAACGTTAATTTTCAGTTTAACTTGCAAACGTTTATTTTTAATTTAATGTAGTAAAGTAGATGGAAACTTTTTTTTAATTTAATGTAGTAAAGTAGATGGAAACCATATATCATCCGTCCAAGACACGATCTAACGTTGAGTTAGCGTTAGCATGCTTTCTGGGTATGTGAAAGTTCTTTGGTTCTTTCTCGCCATCCTGAGTGGTCGAAGGAGTTAACTAAAAAACACTGCTTTAACACGTTTCCAACAACAACATTTATTGATCATGTGTCAAGGGGATGAGTTCACGTTCTTATGAAACTTGCCGTGGGAGGGTGCATCCCATATACGGCACAGCCCACATACGGCACAGCCCACATACCACACAGCCCACATACGGCACAGCACACATACGGCACAGCTCACATACGGCCCAGCCCACATACGGCAGAGTACACATACGGCACAGCCTACATACGGCACAGCCTACATACGGCACAGCACACATACGGCACAGCTCACATACGGCACAGCCCACATACGGCGCAGCCCACATACGGCACATCCCACATACGGCACAGCCCACATACGGCACAGCTCACATACGGCACAGCCCACATACGGCACAGTGCCGTACGGCACAGCCCACATATGGTACAACCCACATACCACACAGCCCACGGCACAGCCCACATACGGCACAACCTATATACGGCACAACCCATATATGGCACAGCCCACATACGGCAAAACCCATATACGGCACAACCTATATACGGCACAACCCACATACGGCACAGCACACATACGGCACAGCCCACATACGGCACAACCCATATACGGCACAACCCATATACGGCACAACCTATATACGGCACAGCCCACGTACGGCACAGCCCACATACGGCACAACCCATATACGGCACAGCCCTTATACGGTACAGCCCACATACGGCACAGCCCACATACGGCACAACCCATATACAGCACAACCTATATACGGCACAACCCATATACGGCACAGCTCACATACGGCACAACCCACATACGACACAGCCCACATACGGCACAGCTCACACACGGCACAGCCTACATACGGCACAGCACACATACGGCACAGCACACATACGGCACAGCCCACATACGGCACAGCTCACACACGGCACAGCCTACATACGGCACAGCACACATACGACACAGCCCACATACGACACAGCCCACATACGGCACAGCTCACACACGGCACAGCCTACATACGGCACAGCACACATACGGCACAGCACACATACGGCACAGCCCACACACGGCACAGCTCACATACGGCACAGCCCACATACCACACAGCCCACATACGGCACAGCCCACATACGGCACAGCTCACACACGGCACAGCCTACATACGGCACAGCACACATACGGCGCAGCCCACATACGGCACATCCCACATACGGCACAGCCCACATACGGCGCAGCCCACATACGGCTCAGCCCACATACGGCACAGCCCACATACGGCACAGCCCACATACGGCTAAGCCCACATACGGCACAGCCCACATACGGCACAGCCCACATACGGCACAACCCATATACGGCACAACCTATATACGGCACATACGGCACAGCCCACATACGGCACAACCCATATACGGCACAGCCCACGTACGGCACAGCTCACACACGGCACAGCCTACATACGGCACAGCACACATACGGCGCAGCCCACATACGGCACATCCCACATACGGCACAGCTCACATACGGCACAGCCCACATACGGCTCAGCCCACATACGGCACAGCCCACATACGGCACAGCCCACATACGGCACAGCTCACATACGGCACAGCCCACATACGGCACAGTGCCGTACGGCACAGCCCACATATGGTACAACCCACATACCACACAGCCCACGGCACAGCCCACATACGGCACAACCCATATACGGCACAACCCATATACGGCACAACCTATATACGGCACAACCCACATACGGCACAGCACACATACGGCACAGCCCACATACGGCACAGCCCACATACGGCACAACCCATATACGGCACAACCTATATACGGCACATACGGCACAGCCCACATACGGCACAACCCATATACGGCACAGCCCACGTACGGCACAGCCCACATACGGCACAACCCATATACGGCACAGCCCTTATACGGTACAGCCCACATACGGCACAGCCCACATACGGCACAACCCATCTACAGCACAACCTATATACGGCACAACCCATATACGGCACAGCCTATATACGGCACAACCCACATACGACACAGCCCATATACGGCACAACCTATATACGGCACAACCCATATACGGCACAGCCTATATACGGCACAACCCATATACGGCACAGCCTATATACGGCACAACCCATATACGGCACAGCCCATATACGGCACAACCCATATACAGCACAACCTATATACGGCACAACCCACATACGGCACAGCCCACATACGGCACAACCAATATACGGCACAGCCTATATACGGCACAACCCATATACGGCACAACCTATATACGGCACAACCCATATTCGACACAGCCCACATACGGCACAGCCCGCATACATATCCTCCCGTCCCGTTCACGTGGTACTATTCCTCGCCAGCGGCCGGAAGCTGTAAGTCTCGTGAATACTGCGCGCGCAGACTTCGGAGGTATCCTCGGAGACTCTCCTTGTCCAGTCTCGAGTTCTTCGCGGCTTGCAGGAGACGCTGTGCTAGGCGAAACACTGCCCTCTGGCGGTGAGCCTCGCAGTCCAGTTCCTGACGCCTCTGGCATAGCAAAGAAAAAACACATTAATTCCATAAAGTACTGAGATCCAGTACATAACACAAACGTTTCAACGCGCCGGCTTCACCATAGACGTATTATGTGTATGTTGTAGCCTGCTCCACGCGAACTGCAATTAGTAGTGCCTGTGATATTTCTATACAGCAAACAAAACGTGGAAGCTTTAAAGCATTAAACGAACGTGCAATAATTAGGAGTTAGACCTAAATACGTACAAGTTATAAATGAACATATAATTTGAACATGCTATATCACCCTCTGATTGGCAGCTGTCTCAGCGCTGATTCGCTTGGCATCTTCCACCACTTCTTTTGGCAGAATGGAGACTTCGGCTAGAACTAAACCTGAAGACAGACAACAACTTCGCCATGAGAGCGAGATGTCAGTATGGGCCGGGGATAAGGCATCCCTACATTTTTGCCTTGGGTAAAATTAAAGACACGTTGATTATAGCGTTTGGTGCCTTAATTCATGCAGACCACTTGCAGGTATCGTATGGACTGAACAGAAGATACGTTATAATTACCGCAAGGATTGAGCCATGATGGTGTCCAACTATCCAACTAATGACAGACATAATGAGCGATAATAAGGACATTTGTGGTTGATCATACCGTAGTGAGTCTCCTTGGTTTTGCCCTTGGAGAGCACGTGGGTGTGAGAGATTTTATCGCATCGGCCGCTCTCTCCAACCACTGCGTGCACTTCAAAGTGGTAGCTGCAGAGAAGGTCAACTTAGAGGCAAACCAATAATATAAAAAATATAATGTAAACAAATATGTAAATATCCGCGTTTGATAAGAAAACGTGTACATATATTTATTTACGATTCATATAAGACACATATGCTTGCGCTTATTACATTTAACGTGTTTCTCATTTTGGTGTTTTACCATTGGCTTAAATTATAAACGCTTGTCGTATGATAACTAATGTTGCGTTCAATAAACCATGCGAACCTGTTATGGGTTTGCGACATGTGAAGCGGAAGGGAATTTCGCAAGAACGAATATAATTTGGTAAGTTAGTTGTACTCGAATGGTTGTGCAATTATACTGCGTCGGAAAATTTCTTTCTACCGGACACAAGACAACTTACTTCTCTACATTAGGGTAAAGACTTTCCAGGTTGGTCAGTTCAGTGAAGTGGGTAGCAATGAAAGTGAAAGTCTGTGAAAGGAAATTCTCAATTCATCGTCAATACTTTCACATTGATCGTGAAGTGTACTCAAATATTATAATATACCATCGCTCATTAAACAGCATTGCAATCATCAAACGCATATTTAAATATCAGTATTGAGGACGTACGGTCCGTTGATACTTAAGTCACAGCGGCAGTCGGTCATCAGTACCTTTTGTGGAATAAGATGTTCGCAGATAGCATAGCAGATACCAACTCCCTCTTCAGTACTTGTTCCTGGGGATCATACCAAAGAGTGAAAACTCTGGGACAGAAACAGAACTTATGTGATAGTTTGAGTAATGTACTGAGAATTAAACGTTTAGTCAACAGGACATTTGATATAACAGCCAATCCTTGTGATAAATTTGGCGTTAAAAAGGAAGTGAAGGTGAGCATAGTGACTGACCTCGTCCGAGTTCGTCGATGACGACGAGGGCGCGACGGGAGGCGTGGCGCACGATGTAGTTTGTCTCCCGCATCTGTCGCGAAGCAGTTATTGATGCACGGAATGTATACATTATAATGAATAAACAGTACACGCAAAAAAGGGGTAAAGTCAGCGGCCCAACATTGATATATACAGCATAAAACCTGTCTACTAAACCAAAACCTAAGAAAACCTGACGTTTTTGTCACGTCCAGAATCACTTCTATTAAAATGCATTGTAACAAAACCGATAATTCAAAAAAAGGTCGAAATTAAATTGTACAAATGAGTCTTGGATTCAGTTGACCGAGAGATCTAAATCAGGATTCTATTAACTAATATATCCAAAACTCCATTGACACAAAAATAAAAAAAAATCTTCAAACCATCTTTAATTCGCATAAACGAAGAAATCAATGCCTTTGGATTAATCTCTTTATCATATTGAGATAATCATATTGAATATTAATATTGGTAAATCTAAAAAAACTATTATTGTCAGGGAAGAATCAACCAAAAGTACAGTAAATGTATATGTAAAAACTATATTTCAGTATTTAGATTGTGATCCGACCGAAAGTGATAGCTATTAACGTTGCCACCACCTTCTTAACCTCATCGACTCGCTACATCTTACTTTGTCACACTTTAAAATTCGGGTTGCATGGTAGAAAGACATACTAAACGACAAGTCCATCATTGTGCCCTCACCTCAACCATGAATGTGGAGGAGTTGGTCTCGATGTCGTCATCGCTGCCGATACGAGAGAAGATCTGGTCGCAGAGACGGAATGACGCGTACTCGGCGGGTACGAAGGACCCCAGCTGGGCCATCACTTGTAGCAGCGCAATCTGTTTCAGGTACGTCGATTTGCCGCTCTACAATGCGCAAACAGCACGACTGGGCAATGGCATGAGTAGGTCTGGCATGAGCGAGAGATGCTTGCCGATTTTACATCTTTTGCTTGTTCACAAACGCGTGGTTCAACAGGCAATGCCGTTTGTGTTGTGTAGTTATTTCTATGCCGTATACTAACCAACATCATATTAGTGCCGATACCGTTGTATGGCAATCAGAAATCCTCGCGGAGATAAATCCGTATAGGCCCACAATTAATTACCCTACAACCCGCAATGTGATAATCAGGGCGGGCGTTTCAACGGAACCCTTCCTGACCAATAACGAAGTATCCAGCAACCTTCCTGACCAATGACGAAATATCCAGCAAACCGCAGTTCTACTTAATTATTCACTCGTTGTGATCTTTCACCCTGTCAGAATCGCCAAGTGCGTAATAGTCTCGCCACACAACTGTAACCCCGGCAGCAAATTGAAATTTCGATTTTCACTTTCAGATGCTTTTGATATATATGACGTCAGCTGTCGCCGTTATGTGTGGTATCTGTCCTACACGAGTGCATCATGATATTGCATTTCTCATTGCTTTCAATATAGGCGAAACGAAATTCACTTTTGTTGAATACTGACATCTTACTTTTTTTCATGTACTAAATAGGGATGTCATTATTGTACAATCATCATTTTGTCCTTACCATGTTTGGTCCAGTGATGATGACAAAGTTGCTTTCGTCCGAAGCAAACTGCAAAGTTAAACAACGGCGATTTCATTGCTGCAAAATTATCTTACAATAACACGCCTCGATTTAAGTCTGCATACTATACACTGGTCACCAACCTATACATAATGGTATATTTCATAAACCTAGTTTTTTTTCTATACACAGAATACATGTTTCATACACTTACGACATTGTTAGGAATTACTGGCATGGCACTGATCTTCTCCAGAATAGGGTGTCGTCCCTGTTTGATCGCCAAGGTGTCCGTGAACTCTGGTCTCACTACGTTACATGTCAAGAATATTTAATGTTATATATTAGTCTGCAATTCAATCGCCAATCTGCATAATGGGTGCAGCAAATTTAAGGGATAGTCTCTCGTGTAACCAATGTTCTTACTATGCAAATCCATATTCCATGTTTTTGTTTTTGTGATATACCGAAATTTCAAGTGACCAAGGTCTAACGCAAACATATAGTTTTAAATTCAAAAGTACAAACAAACTGTAAGAAGTAAATTATATTATTAGTAAGTTAAAATCAAATCTCTTCGTCGAGAGATAAAAGGATATTTCATTTCTATGATTTTGCTATAAAAAGAACACAAAGGTACCGTATTCTGAGAGCGTGCATGTGTGTGCAAAAGATGTCAACATGTCGACCATGGAGACGCACTCCGCCAGTTTGTAGAGACATCCCATGTTCTTCCTCAGGTCGTTCATCAGCTCAGTTACCACGCTGTCGTAAAAACATACATAGCACGTACGTCCGGCTGTTATGATTTACAATGGCACAACATCATATAGGGCGTATATGTTTCACGGCGTTGACTGCGATTAAGTTCATGTTGGTTGTAGTGTCACTCGCTACTCACATGTTGGTCATGATATAAATCTCCTGTAGCGATTCCTTCACTCTGTCTGAATAACAAGAATGTGAGTGATATATATTCACGCGCCGTTCAGATCGCAATTAACTAATTTCAACTGTTTTTTTCGTTAAGGCCAACGTTTTGCACTAAAGTTGTATAACTATTTCGTATGGAACCATTTAATGAAATCTTGAATGTAATCTATTAATTCTCAAATGAGGCCATTTACTTACCATTCAGCTTGATCTGAAATAAAGAAATGGTAGCGCGAGGTTAAATACATACTGGCGTGTATACAGCTAACAGTGAATACATAAAAAGTTCGCAAAGAGTACGGGATTACCCCGGGGACATGGCTCCGCGTTTTCCCTCTTCCTCCCATTGACGCGATATGACCAGCATTGGTTAAATTTAAGCGTCCTGAATATACAGCCAACCATAAAAAAGACGACAATATTGGTCCAGACATGTTGACGAGACAAAAAGCAATGAAGGCGAACAATACTAGAAAGAAAAAAAAAACTGTGCATATCCGTACCAGCTCGGTGGTGGTACAGCTCAGGGTGCTTCTGAACTTGGTGACTTTGATGAAGACTCCCGGCAAAGACTTGACGTCGTAATTGTTTTTTGGGCCCTGGCGGAGCTGGCAGTGAAAGCCGCGAGTAGTGTTGTGGGAGGTCACCAGGGGGAGCTTGTGTTCTTCGGCCAGCTGCTGAACCAACTCTATTAACAAAAAACAGCATATGATATGTTATAATATATGAAAAAAATCATGTATTATTTTGGATCATCTCTTGTAGCCGTTAAATATAAAATATAATTTTAATTATCTTGCTTATCTTGTTTTCAATTCTTTACTGCTTAGGATAACTATGCCAAGTATGATTATTATGACCCTTTTATTATTACACAGGGGACCTTTGGTCATAAGATGAAGTATCTGGGGGATACAATACTTAAATGAGCTCACCAGCAATGTCATCCACTATTTCGGTATAGGTTCGCCGGGCCACATCCAGAAGTCCATTAATGTTTGGCTGCAAACAAACATTACAGCTTACCATTTAGTGACATTGTTTACACGTAATGCAACGTATGTATCATGTGCTCATAATTGCGGATAACTAGATTTCTATGTGGTTTTAATGGGCATCCTACAAAACGATTAAGACAACCAGAACCTCATTTATGCTGCAGTGTACGACCAATTTTGTAGATAATATTTACAGTTCTTTGAAGAATAATTACTTTGGTTTACTGACCTTGACGGCGAAGCACTTTTGGGTTCTCATATTGAGCGTTGACTTCTGGTAGCGCGTGTCAGCGTGAATGACAACCTGGATCTGGGTCATCAGCTGTTCGAACCGGGGGTCCTCCAGCGTCTGACAATAAATAGCTAAAGGTCACGGCGTGTTAGCCCATCAATTAGGCATGTGCTTAAAACAGTAACGTGCAATGTTACATGGATAGTGTCAGTGAGCAGTGGGGAAGAAAATAACGTTTGTGTTATTATTTCAGCAATGACATCGATCGCTATCAACGGCGGAATCGCTTACTAACTTAAGAGTATCTAACGATATAGAAAACATATAGAAAATCAGAAGTTACCTTGCAGCATGCACAGAAGAGCGTGTTCGGCACTAGATGTAGCCCATCCACAATGACAAATTTACCTTGCAGCATGCACTGAAGAGCGCGTTCTCGGCCAGCCGTAGCCCATCCACAATGACAAGTTACCTTGCAGCATGCACTGAAGAGCGTGTTCTCGGCCAGCCGTAGCCCATCCACAATGACAACTTACCTTGCAGCATACACTGAAGACCGTGTTCTCTGCCAGCCGTAGCCCATCCACAATGACAACTTACCTTGCAGCATACGCCGAAAAGCGTGTTCTCGGCCAGCCGTAGCCCATCCACAATGACAAGTTACCTTGCAGCATACACTGAAGAGCGTGTTCTCGGCCAGCCGTAGCCCATCCACAATGACAAGTTACCTTGCAGCATGCACTGAAGACCGTGTTCTCTGCCAGCCGTAGCCCATCCACAATGACAACTTACCTTGCAGCATACGCCGAAGAGCGTGTTCTCTGCCAGCTGTAGCCCATCCACAATGACAAGTTACCTTGCAGCATACACTGAAGAGCGTGTTCTCGGCCAGCCGTAGCCCATCCACAATGACAAGTTACCTTGCAGCATGCACTGAAGAGCGTGTTCTCGGCCAGCCGTAGCCCATCCACAATGACAAGTTACCTTGCAGCATACACTGAAGAGCCTGTTCTCGGCCAGCCGTAGCCTATCCACAATGACAAGTTACCTTGCAGCATGCACTGAAGAGCGTGTTCTCGGCCAGCCGTAGCCCATCCACAATGACAAGTTACCTTGCAGCATGCACTGAAGAGCGCGTTCTCGGCCAGCCGTAGCCCATCCACAATGACAAGTTACCTTGCAGCATGCACTGAAGAGCGTGTTCTCTGCCAGCCGTAGCCCATCCACAATGACAAGTTACCTTGCAGCATGCACTGAATAGCGTGTTCTCTGCCAGCCGTAGCCCATCCACAATGACAAGTTACCTTGCAGCATGCATTGAATAGCGTGTTCTCTGCCAGCCGTAGCCCATCCACAATGACAAGTTACCTTGCAGCATGCACTGAATAGCGTGTTCTCTGCCAGCCGTAGCCCATCCACAATGACAAGTTACCTTGCAGCATGCACTGAAGAGCGTGTTCTCGGCCAGCCGTAGCCCATCCACAATGACAAGTTACCTTGCAGCATGCACTGAAGAGCGTGTTCTCTGCCAGCCGTAGCCCATCCACAATGACAAGTTACCTTGCAGCATGCACTGAAGAGCGTGTTCTCGGCCAGCCGTAGTACGGCCAGCAGCGGTTCGATAAGCTCCAGCGTGTGTTTTAGGAGAATGACGTTGGTGATCTTGGTCTCGGCTGCTCTGAGGGAGTCCTGCTTCTGGATCAGGACGCAGAGTGCCAACAGGTGGTCCACGTCCAGGAAGCGGCAAAGCACGGATTGGATCCCGTAGAATAGCTCCTCGTTGGTCGTCAGCTCAGCCACGGCATCAAGCCTCATGGCGATGGTCTCCAAACCTGTGGGCAGCCAGCCACCCAGCCGCAGTAACACGTCACTTAATCATGTAGCAACTTAATTTAAACTTAACTTAAACTTCAAGGCTTCCTGCCAGCAATTTTGAAGAATTAAATATAAAACTAACGAGCTCTGCGTATTTAATACTGAAAAAAGAACATCTTGTATTTTGTTGATAAAGTTATAATTGTGACTGAACTCTTTCTTTGCATCATCTGATACCGTTTGTTATTAGGCTTAGGCTGGTTCCCCGGCACTAGTTTGTAGAAATGCGTGGCACATTTGTCCTATCAATTTGCGCAGGGCCGCTCTTGCGAGCGTGTGTGCGAATGCATTGAGACAGGAGACGACAACAGAGATATAATGGAGCCCTAGCGGACTGAGTCGAATGTACGGAGTGCTGTTTTACTACACTCTGCGATATGCGACTTCAGTCCCAGTACTTTTTAGTTTTCGTCGTCAACCTGGCTTATCACGGAACTGACTTACATTGCAACGTGCACTGAGATCGCATGGTTCCTTGCATTGTACGATATAACTTCATTGTTACAAGCAGTATTAGGACATGCCGGAGACCGTACGTACTGCATGGTGGCTGAAGGATGTTTGAGCCGAGCAGTCTGGCTCCCATCACTGTGCTCGTGTGGTTCAGGACCCCATACAGGCAGTCTTCACTCTTGGGATCCCGGCTATTCTTCAGCAGTTCCAGGTTCTTCGAGGTAACCACATCTATCACGTATAACAAATTATTTTGGCATGACGATTTCATTTCTTATTGTTATAGCTATGACCGTCGTAACAAATCGACAATAACGATGTTTTACATTATAAAATTTTCTAATTATATCGACTTCGTACTGCCAATACCGCTGGAACACTTGAGCAAATGTCTCCTATCGCACGTATTCGATAAGCTGAAAGTTACCCGGAAAGCCTGAAGATGACGAATATGTTTAAAAAATATGCCGCCGAAACTAAAAGTCATGTACCAATCATTGTCGTCTGCTCACTGCCCTTGAACACGACCTTGAGCGAGGCTGGAGCGTAGACAGTGTTCTGGATAAATTCGATGTATTTCACCAAGGCTGCCGTCGCCGCCAGACAATAGTATCTTAAATAAAAACAAAAAATACGCAGTCATAACATAGCGATGACGTTATCACTAACGTTGTCGAAATAATATATATCCAAAAAGGAAGTTGGAACATCGACCTTGAAACTGTGTATATATACTACTTAAGAGAAGAACACGTGTTAAGCCTATAGCTAATGTCTAAGTCAAACTCGCGGCCTTTTGGTCAAGTAAAGAGAAATTAGTCAGTTATCGACTTACAGCTGTACCAACTGTATCACGCACAAATTATATGTGTGTAGTCAGTTATAAGTGCACTTACTTGGATCGTATTTCCATTTCCACTGTGCTGTATTCAGGAAGACATAACTGCTGAACATAGGTCAGACCTGTCCCATGCATAAATGGGCAGGTAACATTATGTAATCGCGGGTAATTATCCATAATTTTTAAAACATAGTATTCTTGATCAGCTTCAATGTGCCTTATCATATGAGAGCGTCCCTTTGTATATTATTTTGATTGTTCCCGGTTATTTTGACTTGTTCTAATGCTCACCAGGAAGTGGTTGAATAAAGAAGATTCATTCATTTATTCAATGATATAAATTTAATTATGCAAAGCAAGAATATACTCTGTAGAGAAGTAAGTAGTGCATAAATTGAAGTGTACCTTTCGTTTCATTGAAGTACTTTCTTTGAACTGTTGCTATATTGGCATTTTGATACTGGTTCGTTATCAGCTTGAACAATTTCGTTGCATTGCCATTTTCGCAAGCAGTATTAGGAACGATGATCTGCGTGAAAGATAACGCAACAAAATTAAGCAATTCGCTGTCATATTTGTCCATATTATCAAAGGTTTTATCTTGGTAATCATAAAAGTAATAGTATAATGCTTAGAAGAAAAAAGATATTGATGCAATTAAAGGTGAAAGACAATTTAATCTAAGATAAGGCGAGATTTTTTATTCGCACTAATTTATATATATCGCCCTGGCTCAGACTAAAGTGCAATTTGATGTTTAAGCTAATCTTAGGGCAGCAGAATCTGATATAAAACATTTACCTCTATCGGCTGCAAAATCTGCAGCTTGGTCATCAACTTGACGTACGTTTGACTGTCGGAGAATTGCGAGAGAGTTAAGACTGACTTCTTGAGGTCGATGTTGGCCATGCCGATTTCTCCGCGGGCTTGGCCTCTGCCTTCAACGAGGGCTACGGAAAGACATTTGGTAAGACACTGATTAGAGTTTTCTAAATGAAAAAGTTTGTATTGGTTTCTTATAACGATATTTCTCACCCGCCACTGCGTCTTTCAGTCCGATTGATTCACTTTGGATGGAACTTATCTATAATTCTCCGTTAAGGGATCTATATGCGCCCGCTGGTATGTGCACGGTTGCCTCTGTGACACCAATGGAGAGGATGGTTCACTGATGTGAGACGATACCCCTCCTCTCCCTCACCAATACGTTTGACAAACTGTGGACCTCCAACTGAACTAATGTAAATAAATAATTCATCGCTTTTTTTCATCGATTAAAAAAAATCATTGCATTAATCCTAGGACTTATATATAGTTTTGGTCTTAATTATACCAGGGCCACCAAGTGTTATAACCTGAAAAGAAGATGACGTAAATTAGCTGAATCACAGTGTCATTAAGCATAAACAAGAGCACAGACACCTCACCGACAACACAGGCGGTGTGGTCTGACGGCGTCATGGCTGAGCTGGAGTAAGGAGTTCTTCGGGATCCAGGAGTCATGGCCGAGCCGGAGTGAGGAGTTCTTCGGGATCCTGACCCAGTCGCCGGCGTGTTGAATGGCCTACATTTTTGTGTTGAAATAATGGGCTATATATGCATAGATAGACAAACCGAATTTTGTAGGTAGTATAAGATAATATTAAGATCGATTGTTCATTGCATGATGATAAATTCATTAAATATCTGTCCGAGAGCCGTCGTCGGTTCGCTCAAATGGGGAGGGAGGTAGCTTGGCTTTACTTGGAGGTCGATTATTATGGCTTCATTTGAAATCCTCACTTTTTAACCTGTTTCAAATCCATCAATGAAGAAAGATAGGTGAAGTGTAATGATTGTAATGGAGTTCGTATCGTACAAATGATTATGGGGATAAGCAAATCAGATACCTTGATAACATGGAGCTACTTGCGCTTCGGCTACCCCTGCAACTGCTACTACTGCTACTGGTGACTGATGGGCCTCTAGCCTGAGGGATGTTACGCGGTCGAGATTGTTGGCAGCTGTCAGGGGTTTCCAGCAGCGTAAAAGCTGCGGCAAAGGCAACCATGTAGCTGACGGATTTGCTTAGGCATATACATGTTCGTCATGTGGCGTGAGAATTTGATGTATTTTAATCTTTAAAAAAAGAAAAAGTCTGCTGATGCGTAGTATTCATGGAAATGGCGCTGATACTTCAGACAGCAGCTAAAATAAGCTTTACTTACGAGTCGAAACCACGCTGGCGCATTACTAACATATTCAAACCATATTCAAGCCTAAATCGAGCGAAGTCATTAATGTATTGGTGTGGACAAGTCTGATGATTTCTAAAAAAAACGATGCTTACCGTCACCATACTATGCCATAGTTCTACCAAAATACTTACTATACTTTGCTCCATTTTGTTTATCATGTGTTCCAGGAAGAGGAGTTGTAATTGAATTCATGGTGATAACTGGAACATAATGCATGAGATTTGGTCAGCCACGAAATTCGAAATACCCTTTCTTGGTGTTATGTACGCACACGTTATGATGAGATTCCGTAATTCTAGCAGTCAAGGCAGATTGTGTGAGTAAAAAGTGTGAATGTAACCGCTAAGGAATTATTATAAATAGGGGGTGTGATGAAATATATGTCTCTTGTCAGATACTCTCGTGTAGTAATTGTATCGGCCTGCAGGAACGTGTGTGTGGGGGGGGGGGGGGGGAGGCTAGCTACATATTGCAATTTTCTATTTGAGTAAAATATATGTCTTTCTTTTAGGATAATCCTTTTTTGTGTCGCAGATAGGCACAGCGAAAAAAAAGGGAAAAAAGGGTAATTTGAGTATGACATGTGTGTATGGGCAACACGCATGTCACGCCCAAATAACGCTTCTTTTGCCGTTTTTCAGAAACCTGCAGTTTTTCTCGCTGTGCCCCTCTGAGACACAAAAACAGGATTATCCTAGAAGAAAGACAGGTCGACTGGGGGGAGGGGAGGTAATCCCCAACAGCCTCACCCTTAGATCCACCAACTGCACCGGGGGAATGTGCCCCCCCACCCCCTCCACTTTCAGACCCTAAGATATATCTGTGCCCCCCCCCCCCCATTCACTTATGTACATTATGTACATGGGGCACGCGCCCCCCTTCCCGTTCAGACGCTATTAGATATATCTTACCCCCCCCCCCTCCACAAATTGTCCACAAATTCTGTGCCCCACGGTTATCTACGTCTCGGGCTTTTACACGCATTTTTTTATGTTTTTGTGGAACAGTTAATTGTGCGCCCCCTTTCAAATCCCCTGCTGCATGTCGTAATTAGGCCTACGTAAAATACGTGACTTGGGAAAGGGACGACATCACATGACACATAGGCCCTACATGTCGTCCCTTTCTCAACTCAACTGTCTTACGACGTCAGGCCTAAGGCCAGGTGGCCTAACGTCTTGTTTTACAGGTTGACAATTTCAGTGTCAAGTGAGTCAGTCAGTGACATGGTCCTGAATCGTTCTAGACGTTCATAAAGTCAGAATTCTGTCTGGATGAACGATTCAGTCAGTGTCTGTCAGTCTGCCAGTCTTTCATCCTTAGCAATAACAGCTACAGTCTATTATTTCCCTTGCTAAAGTTATAAACGTACACTCAAGCAAATGGTCGCCTAATTCCAGGAACAAAAATTCATATAATATAATACGATATGTTTATGTAAAGCATAGATAAACATAGGAGCGTTCTAAAGACGCCGAGTTGAACTCAGGCACGAAGGCGAAGCAGACGAATCAATTCCTTAAGGTATCACACAACTGACATATTTTACGTATATGCTACCGTAGTCTCTCGAATAAACGTGGGAAAGTCTTAGATCCGCAGATAAGGTGGCAAATTTTGTGGGCGTTGTGTATTTGTTCTAAATAACACAATATTCTTAAACTCGATACAAGTTTAACCCTACCACTCGATAGGTGAAATGGGCTGTATCTTTCCACTTTTATGGCTGCTGAATTTTCTCAATCTATGCTCTGGTATGGCCCCATACAATTAAGGGTTCCATGCGTGAAAATAGCGCGACAATATGTTAGATCGCTCAAAGCTATAACCTATAACTACCTATAACTTCTATACATTATCTGCGCATTCGTTTATTCGTGTTTGAGTGACATAAGTTCACCCAACAAATTATGTCATTGCCTATACCAGTATTTACGTAAATTATATATAAGTTATATGCCTATAAGTCTTACATGTCTATATTTTCGGTTGAATTTTTTGTAATTTTTTTAAATCAATAAAATAAAAAGGTAAAGATACAAACGCATATTTTCAGCCAATAACTTAATTAGTGACGCTTTATTTCAATACTAAACGTTTCACATAGATTTGATTGCGAAATATACAAAAGCAGGATATGGAGTTTCTTGGTTTGAAATAGTAGTATAATTCGACGCGTTGCTGAAACTCCCTGGCACGATTATATTTATATGCAACATGAAACTGCTATGCAACGTTACTGCATTTGCTGTATAAAGAGTGAATGCAGAAGTGAAAAACCTAAGGTGTATTTATCAACGGTCGCCAACGCAACAGATCTAACGTAGAGACTCCATATGGCCCTTACACCTAAGAAAAACCTGTTTAAAACCTTGCTTACATTCACATCACTCAACATAATTAATTAATATTAACATCACTTCTATAGAACCCTCAGTCGGAAGGTTCAGTCTCATACAAAAGCGCCGGCGAACGCAGCAATAGCATCACCGCATATGTACACCGATATCATCATACATCTAGATACATTGCTCTTTAATCATTTTACGATTTGAACGATTCATGATTCTTCATGTGTGCGCAATCGAAACATGAAAGCAATTTATATATATATATATAATATATATATATATATATATTTGTAAAAACATTGTACCAATTATAGATGCATCATCACTCATCGTCTTTAAAAGAATATTCACTTTTTCCAAACCTCAATAGTGTAGTTTGGCCTTCTCATAAATACTCATAAATATATATATATATAAACGGTATATAAAACCGTATTATCTGCCTTATCTAGACAACAGAACAAACATATAGAAGTGTAACTTTCACAGTGTGGTACTCAACCAATTGTTCAGTGTCTACAGTGACTGATATAGCAATGTTATGAATTAATCTGTTCATGTACACAAATAGCCTAAAATAAAATCATACATAAAGTCGTCTGAATTTTACATCGGAAGGCTGAGCCTTTGACATAATTTGACATCTGGCAAGTGAATGAATACACAACAAAACAAAATGGAGTGCAATTCACTAAACGGTATGATCGGGCCACGTCAATGCCGTCACTAATCTCGTTGTTTGCAGAAAATGCATAGTTCGAATATGGCCACCACAGAGCCATCGCTCGATATCTTTCATTTGGGTCACGATAAAGTAATCTTATTGCCGCTTTAAACCATCTCATTATCTACCGCTTTAACACATTGCTAAGCTGCAGTGAAATACGCCTTAAAAAGGTAGTCGTACACTATTACACCATCTATTACACAATTGTCAAACATACCATATACTTACATATTGTTTGAGATTCTAGTCACCCATGATTATGTATCAAGACCCAGAACGCTTATTTTATTAGTTTCAAGGTCAGCCAGGGTGACCGGTAATTCATTCTGTTCGCGGGAATATTTCTTTCCCTTTATGCTGCGATCTGCATTACGGTGTTTCACTCTCTTGTGACTCTTGGACTTGTCTCCCTTTTTCTTTTCCTTTTCTCCTCGGTGCTTCTTCCTCTGTTTTCCCTTGTCTGTCTTCCTATTCTTCTTCCTTCTTCTTTTACCTTTCCGTCTTCGTTTTTCAGATCTTGGACGCATATGATCCGGAATGCTTTTCTGTGAAGGTTCGGAACTGTTGTGAAGCAAATCTGACGATAAAGAATCAATGAATTATATAAATAGTAACGCCTTGCTCATCAATCTCTGCGATACTGGGACTGGGTGAAACCTAAAATTGCTGAGAACAATCGATTAAACTGGGACACACTATCATATTTCATCTAACATTTCGCGGACAGGTCACAGACATACTAACGAAATAAACATTTTCGTTGACAAGGCCATTCTTTTTGCTCGATAATCCCACAGTAATTATCAGATTCCAATCATCATGAATAAATAACGTTTTATGAAACTGAAGAGGGCCCGTGTCTCCATGAGTAACCTTGAGCAATCGGGCACATGTTAAAGATATATATGCCGTGCTGGGTGCGGAAAGCTACCTGCACAATGTCGATATACCAAGCGACACCGCTTGGTTTCCGTCGTGTCCACGCATTGCTCGCCGTTTGGGGAAGCGGGTTGAAGAATGTCACGCGATCGCTCTTGGGAGCCATACTTGTACCCGCAAGTTTGGCCATTGCGCATACACAAAGTCCAGCGGCTCCAGTGACTGACTGCACAGTCTACTGCAAAAAAAATCAATGAAACGATTCCCAATAATTATAAGTATTTATCTGATTATTTAAAGAATTGGCATTAACCTTTTGTCTTGCGAGTTAAAGTGTTTAAGTACAAATAGAGTATTTATGTGATATCTCAAGGAAATCCTGAAGGCTGGGCAACAGAATAGCTAGGCTGTGGCTAGTCTTTACAATAGGCCCGACTGAAATTAACTTGAAGACTGATCCGCTCTCCTTTATAAGTTGCTTCATTCGGTTTCAGTAAGAGGTTAGGAAAAATGGATTTCATGGATAACTAAGTCGACCTTGCTGGTTTCGATGTACTATGGAGTAGCTAGAGTGATAAACACAGTTGTGCATCGGATACGGTAATTGGGCGCCACAAATAAAAGCTCTTGATGGCGTACACACCTTGCGGGAGACATTCCTTCGTATATGTGGCATAATGCAACCCTGCAGGACACTGGGCGATACATTCTCCTTTGTGCGCCATGAAGGGAGGGCTGCACCGGGTGCAGTATGACCGACTGAAGCAGGCCTCGCAGTGCGGCACAGGGCACTCTGCGGACAGAACAACCGATCATACACATGGCGATCATTAAGTAAGCATAACTTGCGATGATAATATGCATGGGCGTGTCCAGGGGGGGGGGGGGGGGGGGGCACAGGGGGCACGTGCCCCCCTTTCAAACCCTAAAGTATATATGTGTCCCCCCGGTCGTCAAAACAATAATCGAACCCTTAGTCGCAATTTTGTTCCGCCATCCCCCGTCCCAAAATTGCATTAGTGTGCCCCCCCCCCCCCCCACCCCCGGGGCGTATTTTTTTTTAAATTGTGCCCCCCCCCCTTTCAAGGATTCCTGCACACGCCCCTGATATGAAACAATGAACAGGCGTACGTTCGATAAAGTGTATTCCCGTTTTGTTCTGCGATCAAAACAATATTATCCATTTTGGAGATTAAGTAAGTATATAGGCCTACGGCGCTACGGCTGATCAGCAACATCGACAGTAAATTAACTAAGTGGCAGATCTACATGTTTAGGGAAAGAACCATACAAATAAAACAGGGGAATCGGGGATACATATATCAGTAAAGCCCCGTTTTGACGATAAGTTTCTCCTATAGGTCTATCCCATAGGTTTTTCCTGTGGTTTTGTTTAACTATGAGATATCACTGTCAACACAGTAGCACTATCCCATGGGTCATATCCTCATTACCGAATCAAATGACTCCGATTCTATCACGTGACAGAAATACATGCACTGATTGGCCAGAGATTTTATGACCTATATGTTTGACCAAGCGAATAGAGCATGTTCTATTCCAACCGACAAGATCTATAGGGCCCCTGAGGGGGGGAGCCATGTCGCGTGTCGATTTTAAGAAAAAGGTCCATGTCGCATGTCGATTTTAAGAAAAGGTCCATGTCGCGTGTCGATTTTAAGAAAAGGTCCATGTCGCGTGTCGCTAAGTCTTATGTTGCATGTCGATTCTAAGACAACCCCAATGTCGCGTTGTCGAATTTAAAAATCGCCGTGTCGCCGTGTCGAAAAGCCCCTATGGGGCCCTATCTATCGGTCATAAAAAGTTATGGGCCTGGCCTAAGGGTTTGTCCCATCGCCTGTCCAGATGGTAAGATTTCCTATAGGTCATGATCCATAGGCGTGACCTATAGGTAAAATCGTGTCGTCTGGACAGGGCTTAAGAACTATTTGGATTTCAGTGCCAGTCTGTTGTAGGACCTCAAAAAAACAGGTTGAAGTAGTCTGGGTGACAAATCTAGCTGGTTCGAGTCCTGCTTTGATCTGTAAGGAACAATCATTTCCGCCGGCGCGAGAGTGTCTCTGATACTTACTGGCGCATCTGTTGAGGTCGCGCTTGCGTAGTCCGTAGTGTCCGGACGGGCAGGCGGGGGTGCAGGTTCCGGTCTGTCTCAGCCCGTGACGCCGTAGCAACAGATAGAGACCCGGTCGACACGTGACGCAACCATTCATAGCTGAACAGCTGGCGCACCCTCGCGGACAAAGTGGGAAATACCCGATGATCGCTGCAAGTGAAAAACAGGAGAAATCAAAATACGTAACCGTACGTCTTTCGAGAAACCTGTTGTTTAATGATCACTGGCTCTTTGAATCAAAGTCGAGAAGAAACATATAGGAAAACAAACATGTGAACCGTAGGCAGGCGGGGGGGGGGGGCAACCGTAATGCGACACCTAATGTAAACATTGAGAAGAAAGAAGAAACACTTTCTAATAACCAATCAACAACGTCCGGCTTCCCTATCGCAGCTCCAAGGGTCGAGGGATCAGTTTTACTTTCGGTATTACTCTGCCCGTCAATGATAAGTTAACCAGTCCCGTTACTGCTGTGTGTGACCTGCCTAGTAACCAGCATCTGTTTATAAACGACTAGCGTTTAGTACATGTTAAGTATAGGCACAGTTCTCTTTCCATAGCCTATTTCTATTTTATGAAGTCGTCTAGGGTATAGAGAAGCGTCGAACAGCGCAACTGAGGTCTTTGAACTCAGTTTAACGTCAATGCCTAAGACCAGAGCAGTTCAATTCATTTCGAGTGCATGCCGCAATCTGCCAGTGATTTTCTCTATCAGTTACGTTACCTACGTACGGACGACGACTATAACTGTTATGGTCTTCCACCGTCAACAAGGGTAACGATCCCATGACCTTGATATTTACCAGAGGGGGCGTTGATGCGGAATGAACAGTATTACGACAATAGGATGCGCGTGTTAAGTCAAGTATAGTCACTTCTGTGTTTACTACATTTATGCCTTTGCATTGTCTGTCGGCCTGGGCCCGTTTTAGAGTGGATAGTGAAATAACATACAGCATGGCAACACGTTTAAAATATAATGTCTTACTGGTCGGTCAACGTCTCTTATTTACTTGGAAATTCCGTGGATGGAAATAATATATTAAGCCAATATTACTAAATACTATGGTGTTTAAAATATCAAAGGGGATGCTGTTACAAGATATTGGGCGTGGCTGGCGCTAGCCAATCAGATAGCGAGACCTAAACCGGAAATAGCGAAACGGGCGATGTTTACGTAACTTCGCTCATACTCAACACACCATAAAAGAACAGCGCTTGAATTTACTGTGGACAAGATTGCAAATTTATTTCTTTGAACCCGTTGTTCTCTAAGACGTGTCGTGTTTTGCAAAGTTGCTTTCAGGACCAAAACATTACCAAGGCCTCACGATTATATTAATGCCTTATTTGGGGAATGCACGACCGCCGGTTCTTTAACGTACTTATAAAATTGTTCTAACAAGGCATTAGTTTTGCTCATGATTTGAGTGGTTCATTTTCCATGTTTGGACAAGAAATCGACTATGGTATCCATCGTACTGCACGACTAATACGTGTGTGAGCGCTAGAGAAACCGATCAACTACCGCACTAGTCAATGTGAGGCCCCAGGGTGGAGGGTGGGTAGGCATAGGGGTAGTAGATTTAAAAAAAAATCTAAATCACCACACAGGGGTCAAGTCGTCCCGTCTAACTTCCATGAAAACAAGTCTCCCTGAAAAGCAGTATTAGGGGACTAACGCTTTTACTTTAAAATAGACATTTTTGTCTTGAAATCTGTAAGTTCTGACTGACGAGCTCGCTCGGCTCAGCTCAGCTCGGTTCGATTGATTACACCGTGACACTTGATAGTTGATGTAAATTAAAGCTCAGTACACACTTAAAACAGTTTCCGAAACTGGTGGACGAATCTTTGTGCCCGAAGTTCTAGCATGCTTCAAATTTGGGAAACAAAGTTTCCACATCATTAGTATGACAACCAATGAGTAGGCCTAATCGATTCACTGCCCGAGGGGGAGGGGGGGGGGGGCACTACATATATATAGTTAGGTATATACATATGTGCCGCCCAAATAACCCCCTTTTTGTCTTTTGTCTCTCAATCGGGGCAAAAACCTACAATTTCTCTCCATGTGCCAATCTGAGAAGTTTTATCAACAGGACAGCTCTTGACCATATATTCCAGTTGATATCGAAAGTGTTCAAGTAATTAATCTCCATATGCATTGCCATAATTGTCAGTGTCTACTTTGGAAGCCTTTTTTAAGCAACAATTTCTCTCTCAATGACCGCAAAATATCGCATTTTTCTCTCGCTCTCCATATGCCCTCTATGGCCTGGGCGGCACACCCCCACCACGGTACTAAGGTAGTGCCCCCGCCCCCGGGACTCACTGTCACGTGGCAGCGAGTGGGATCATGTGTCAACACCAGATTAGTACGAATTGGCACAGAGACAGGCCTAAATACAAGTCAAGCACAAGTTTTCGAAATGTGGGGATAACATCGCAAAATCATCGCAGATAAAAGCTCACGTGTTTGGCTTTTCCTTAATAATGCACCCACTCCAACATTAACGGCCCATACCCACGAACTGCATGGGTGTGTCCAGGGGAGGAGGGTGAGGGGCACATGGGGCAGGATTAAGCCTTCATTGATTATGTGCATAGTCCTATATATGTATGCTAATGGGCAAATGTTGCGGTGTACGTGGGATGGGCGAGGAGTGGGGGGGGGGGGCAGGTTGCAGGGAGGGACTTCGTAGGCGAGTGTGATATAAAACCAATCGCCACTTGAGTCAGCGAATGGCGCTGGGCGACATGCATTGAGTCCCCAGCGTGATGCTAATTAGTTATCACTGACCCCGTCATGGGGGCTATCAACGGGCCCATATACCAGTCGCAGCGGATCCCAACACAGGATTACCTACCAACCACCCCAATATGCCCCGGTGGGGGGGTCGGCCCTCACCCTCCTCACCCAGCCTTACTTGGTTATCGATCACTAAGTGCTGCGACCTCCTTGTCGACATGCAGGTGTGTCGGTGTGGGAGTAGGTGGGAAGGGAACGGGGGGTGGGAGGTTATGTTGCAGGGCAAACTTGTGGCTAACCCGAGAAAATTGTGCGCTCATCCAGAACATGACTAACAAGATGATCGTCGAATCGGGATTTCAAAACATTTTTTGTTGCCACCGCCTGGATTCCGCACGTACAGGATCCTGTTACATTCTGGTATACAGCCAGCTGTGAAAAGTAGTCCTGCATTTAACGTGTCAGGTGTTGGTGCCAGCGTCCGCCAACACTGATCGGCCTGTCATCGCACTGGGTACCACACCTGTACCGTCATATTTGCACCAATGTTTCTGCCTCGCAAAGGCAAAAACGTACCCACATAAGATGTACAAACAAGAAGCTGACGGCGTTTGCAATGTTACTGGTGAATCTTAACCCGCCTGGGTAATAAATTGCGTAAGTTTTTGTTTCTTGCATCATTTTATAAAGCTGATATGGTAAGGCTAAAACTTTCCGCAGTTGAGTAAAATTTCTTCCACACGACAGCAATTCAAATAAACAGCTTCGTTGTTCGGGAAGACGTTGTGCGGAGGAAAACCGCTTTTACGACACCTGTCTGGACTCCTCTCTATGTTTCGTTTCTTTGGTCACGATATTCCTTCTCTGTGGTTCCGGAGGCTGCCTTTTAGGCCGTCTACCATAAACATTATGCTAATTCCGAGTTGCAATCACGTAAATTGCGATTCAATAATAACATATTAGTACATTTACTTTTACCGTTGTAAATGGCAAAGAGATACCAAATATAAAAGATCAGTTCTGCCAAAGAATATCTTATGCGATCTAGATAGATCAGAGTTTCGGGGACCAGAAATGTTTGCTTGGTTCTGAGGATTATTCCCTCTCCTTTTGCTTATCACTTTGCTTATCACTAGCTCATGTAAACGTCGTGCGAACTCCAGTATCGAAGTGAAGTTATCATGGGGAACGTTGATTAGAGCGAAAACCGGAACTACCAGGGAAGTCACTGAAGCACGCATGCGGACCGCGTGGACTGGTTGGTGAAACTGGTAGGCCGTCTAACGCTTGACCATGTCCAACGGCAGACATCGAGCAAGCATTGCTCCGCCATCTTTTGACACATTTTGCAAACGCTTATGTTACACGAGTTCTGATTGGTACGATTAATACGTACATTTTCCAATGCCGGCGCCAAAAACATCCTCAGATCTATATAGGCTACATATTATCTCATGCAAGAGAAAATATTTGTGGGTTGCAACATGCAGTAGGAACGGATATTTCTACCTATATAACCTATGAAAAAACGCATTTTCTGATATTCCTTCACAAGAACGCGTGCGGGAAAGTATGCATCAGTCCGGTAGAAAAATGTCTTTATGAACATGACCTTTAATTTATTGCATACAATAAATATGTACCAATACGCACGGACAATTTAATACATAATTTCCGCATAAAATGATGTCACTTGTCTCTCAATAAAAGTTTGGTGGTATGAATAAGTTGAACCTATCAAGCGATAAACTCATCTTACTAGAGGGACTCCTCCCAACACTTAAGAAGTTGTGGTATGTCCCATGTGCCCCGGGGCTCTTCCGGCTCACGTATTCCACATCCACCCTCAGCGATACAACGAAATACATCAGCATCGCGTATAAATCATATAGGCCTATGTATACAGCCCACAAGAAAGTCAGACGCCAACGATGCCATAATAACCAAGCCAGACATAGATCGTTTGGCCAGAACTCCGTACTTAATGCCAAACGTCACAGCACTTCCCAGCATTCACAAAGAGGGGGGGGGGGGGCGGCTGGCGGGGAGGGGCACCTGACCTTCTCGAGGGGAGGGGAAGTGGCGCGAGACGACCAAGGCCCAGCCTACGAGACAGAGCGAGACCTGACGAGACCTATACGAAACACGTGTCGATACCTTACCCACCAGGTCACTATTGCTTAGGTTTTCAGCTATACGTCCAAGTAAGAAAGCCCCGGCCAATGCAAAAGTAATGAATATCGGCGCTTCAAATGCAACCCTTTCACTCCTCCCACCCCCATCCCGGGACCCGTCATTCTCCTCCTCATCCCCTCAGCCCTCCCCATCACCTCCCACCGAGCTTGTGGTGTTACGTTGCCGGGTGGGCCGCTGCATGCGCGTGGTCGGGCATAATTTCAGGGTGAAGGCGTCATAGCCCGAAGGAAGTTGCCGATCGGAGGCGAATCAACAGAACAGGGGAGGCCTGCTTATAATGCCAGCCAGCCAGCTGCAGTTACTTTTGCTTTCCTCCCTCCGGGAGTGTAGACAAATATCACAGACGATCTTTGTTTCGTGCGTTTGTGCATATAATATATGAGTCTCTCGACAGGGGGCGTGCACCGGAGCGAGCCCGGCACTTGTCTGTTTGATCCGCGCGGTCTGTCGATAACGGGGCGGTGCGGGGGGTAGCGGCAAACCATATGGCCTCATCAGGGTATGGCAATAGACCGGCTGTCTACCTGCATCTCCTACCTACCCGCCTACATGGCATGTCTGCCGCAGGCGAGGCGCTGAGACAGATCAGGCATCGGCCCATCACGGCTGCTTGCAAGAAAATAAGAAGACACTTCTTCTTAAATTATCCATGTAAGCCAATCTGCGTTTTTGAACTGGCGCGATAGAAAAGTTTCAGCATAAAACTCACCCATTGCTATAGGGAAAAAGTGTAAAAAAGGGTCAAAGTAAAGATCAGATGGGAGTCAATCATGATTTTTTGGTTTGCAATCTGCTCAACACCAGTTTGTTTAGGGGCGCATGAGCTTACAATTAACTAAAGAACCGACAGGCTACTTGTATCTACTACTATATATTATCTACAATCTACGAACAATTAAGCCGTGGAACTGTGCTAAAGCCTGTCACTATGAATCTTCCGCGAGCTCGTGTTAAGAGACAATGACGACACACTTTATAAATATATAACTTAAGTAGTGAATGTAATTGAGATTAAATAATTAGGCAGGGTAAGGTCGGCCTCCGATACGATTGTTACTGAGTGCTATGTTTCAATATGTCGGTTCGCGCTTCGCTTTGTAAGGTTCGGTTTGATTGGCTAATGCTTATCTAGGGGTGGGCTCACCGGGGTAAGTGATTGGTTTAACTCATTTGAGCAGTAACTTCCAACGTCTTGGCATGTTGGCTTGTAACAAGGCTCTTCCGCATTTATATTAATTATAATGTTAATAATACCATTTATGAACATATCTGACCAGATCTGTTAGTTGGTAAAGGAAGTTTGAATTGTTTACAAGCCAGTAAGGGTTCTCCCCCTTGTGTGACCAGTTTACGTCCTTTATGGAATTCAGGTTATCACCCAGACTCTCTGGGTTTAGAAAGCGATACAGCTGCCAAAGCTTACTGATGCCCTTGGTTGATTCGATTGTTCTACACACAAATTATTATAATTTACCAAAATGAACGCTAATGGCTTCCGTAAACAATCTTGTGCACTATTTGCTAGCTAACTTACAAACGGAGGGTAAAACTAGGACATGATTCTGTCAGGACAGGGTTCTGTTTTCGGTCCACATCTGCCCACATCTGTATAATATATTTAAGAATGACCTGCTAGTATCCACTTCACCGGAAACCGATAAGTATAATTATACTGATGATAACACTTTGGCGGCTCAAGATAAAGAGTTTAACAACGCTGAGGAAACTACAGAAAAGGCATCAGGGGAAATAACGAAATACCGTCTGCATGGGAGGCAGGGCGCCACATTACTTACTTAGTTATCTATTCCCGCCCCAGTACTTATTCACTCGCACCCAAGTACTTATCCACTCCCACCCCGGTACTTATCCACTCCCACCCCATCACTTATCCACTCCCACCCCGGTACTTATTCACTCCCACACCAGTACTTATTCACTCTCACCCAAGTACTTATCCACTCCCACCCCAGTACTTATTCACTCTCACCCAAGTACTTATCCACTCCCATCCCGGTACTTATCCACTCCCACCCCATCACTTATCCACTCCCACCCCGGTACTTATCCACTCCCACACCAGTACTTATCCACTCCCACCCCAGTACTTATCCAGTCCCACCACGGTACTTATCCACTCCCACCCCAGAACTTATCCAGTCCCACCCCCCTACTTATCCACTCCCACCCCATCACTTATCCACTCCCACCCCGGTACTTATTCACTCTCACCCAAATACTTATCCACTCCCACCCCAGTACTTATCCAGTCCCACCCCGGTACTTATCCACTCCCACCCCATCACTTATCCACTCCCACCCCGGTACTTATCCACTCCCACACCAGTGAGCCTACTTATTCACTCCCACCCCAGTACTTATCCACTCCCACTCCAGTACTTATTCACTCCCACCCCAGTACTTATCCACTCCCACCCCAGTACTTATCCACTCCCACCCCAGTACTTATCCACTCCCACCCCAGTAATTTTCCACTCCCACCCCAGTACTTATCCAATCCCACCCCAGTACTTATCCACTCCCACCCCAGTACTTATCCACTCCCACCCCAGTACTTATCCACTCCGACCCCAGTACTTATCCACTCCCACCCCAGTACTTATCCACTCCCACCCCAGTATTTATCCACTGCCACCCCAGTACTTATCCACTCCCACCCCAGTATTTATCCACTCCCACCCCAGTACTTATCCACTCCCACCCCAGTACTTATCCAATGCCACCCCAGTACTTATCCACTTCCACCCCAGTACTTATCCACTCCCATCCTAGTACTTATCCACTCCCACCCCAGTACTTATCCACTCCCACCCCAGTACTTTTCCACTCCCACCCCAGTACTTATCCACTCCCACCCCAGTATTTATCCACTGCCACCCCAGTACTTATCCACTCCCACCCCAGTACTTATCCGCTCCCACCCCAGTACTTATCCACTCCCACCCCAGTACTTATCCACTCCCACCCCAGTACTTATCCGCTCCCACCCCAGTACTTATCCACTCCCACCCCAGTACTTATCCACTCCCACCCCAGTATTTATCCACTGCCACCCCAGTACTTATCCACTCCCACCCCAGTACTTATCCGCTCCCACCCCAGTACTTATCCACTCCCACCCCAGTACTTATCCACTCCCACCCCAGTATTTATCCACTGCCACCCCAGTACTTATCCACTCCCACCCCAGTACTTATCCGCTCCCACCCCAGTACTTATCCACTCCCACCCCAGTACTTATCCACTCCCACCCCAGTACTTATCCACTCCCACCCCAGTACTTATCCACTCCCACCCCAGTACTTATCCACTGCCACCCCAGTACTTATCCACTCCCACCCCAGTACTTATCCGCTCCCACCCCAGTACTTATCCACTCCCACCCCAGTACTTATCCACTCCCACCCCAGTACTTATCCACTCCCACCCCAGTACTTATCCGCTCCCACCCCAGTACTTATCCACTCCCACCCCGGTACTTATCCACTCCCAACCCAGTACTTATTCATCCCCACCCCAGTACTTATCCACTCCCACCCCAGTACTTATTCACTCCCACCCCAGTACTTATCCACTCCCACCCCAGTACTTATCCACTCCCACCCCAGTACTTATCCGCTCCCACCCCAGTACTTATCCACTCCCACCCCAGTACTTATCCACTCCCACCCCATTACTTATCCACTCCCAACCCAGTACTTATTCACTCCCACCCCAGTACTTATCCACTCCCACCCCGGTACTTATGCACTCCCAACCCAGTACTTATTCACCCCCACCCCAGTACTTATCCACTCCCACCCCAGTACTTATCCACTCCCACCCCAGTACTTATCCACTCCCACCCCAGTACTTATCCACTCCCACCCCAGTACTTATCCACTCCGACCCCAGTACTTATCCACTCCCACCCCAGTACTTATCCGCTCCCACCCCAGTACTTATCCACTCCCACCCCAGTACTTATCCGCTCCCACCCCAGTACTTATCCACTCCCACCCCAGTACTTATCCACTCCCACCCCAGTACTTATCCGCTCCCACCCCAGTACTTATCCACTCCCACCCCAGTACTTATCCGCTCCCACCCCAGTACTTATCCACTCCCACCCCAGTACTTATCCACTCCCACCCCAGTACTTATCCACTCCCACCCCAGTACTTATCCGCTCCCACCCCAGTACTTATCCACTCCCACCCCGGTACTTATGCACTCCCAACCCAGTACTTATTCACCCCCACCCCAGTACTTATCCACTCCCACCCCAGTACTTATTCACTCCCACCCCAGTACTTATCCACTCCCACCCCAGTACTTATCCACTCCCACCCCAGTACTTATCCACTCCCACCCCAGTACTTATCCGCTCCCACCCCAGTACTTATCCACTCCCACCCCAGTACTTATCCACTCCCACCCCAGTACTTATCCACTCCCACCCCAGTACTTATCCACTCCCACCCCAGTACTTATCCACTCCCACCCCAGTACTTATCCGCTCCCACCCCAGTACTTATCCACTCCCACCCCAGTACTTATCCACTCCCACCCCATTACTTATCCACTCCCAACCCAGTACTTATTCACTCCCACCCCAGTACTTATCCACTCCCACCCCGGTACTTATCCACTCCCACCCCAGTACTTATCCACTCCCACCCCAGTACTTATCCACTCCCACCCCATTACTTATCCACTCCCAACCCAGTACTTATTCACCCCCACCCCAGTACTTATCCACTCCCACCCCAGTACTTATCCACTCCCACCCCAGTACTTATCCGCTCCCACCCCAGTACTTATCCACTCCCACCCCAGTACTTATCCGCTCCCACCCCAGTACTTATCCACTCCCACCCCAGTACTTATCCACTCCCACCCCAGTACTTATCCACTCCCACCCCAGTACTTATCCGCTCCCACCCCAGTACTTATCCACTCCCACCCCGGTACTTATGCACTCCCAACCCAGTACTTATTCACCCCCACCCCAGTACTTATCCACTCCCACCCCAGTACTTATTCACTCCCACCCCAGTACTTATCCACTCCCACCCCAGTACTTATCCACTCCCACCCCAGTACTTATCCACTCCCACCCCAGTACTTATCCGCTCCCACCCCAGTACTTATCCACTCCCACCCCAGTACTTATCCACTCCCACCCCAGTACTTATCCACTCCCACCCCAGTACTTATCCACTCCCACCCCAGTACTTATCCACTCCCACCCTAGTACTTATCCGCTCCCACCCCAGTACTTATCCACTCCCACCCCAGTACTTATCCGCTCCCACCCCAGTACTTATCCACTCCCACCCCAGTACTTATCCGCTCCCACCCCAGTACTTATCCACTCCCACCCCAGTACTTATCCACTCCCAACCCAGTACTTATCCGCTCCCACCCCAGTACTTATCCACTCCCACCCCAGTACTTATCCGCTCCCACCCCAGTACTTATCCACTCCCACCCCAGTACTTATCCACTCCCACCCCAGTACTTATCCACTCCCACCCCAGTACTTATCCGCTCCCACCCCAGTACTTATCCACTCCCACCCCGGTACTTATGCACTCCCAACCCAGTACTTATTCACCCCCACCCCAGTACTTATCCACTCCCACCCCAGTACTTATTCACTCCCACCCCAGTACTTATCCACTCCCACCCCAGTACTTATCCACTCCCACCCCAGTACTTATCCACTCCCACCCCAGTACTTATCCGCTCCCACCCCAGTACTTATCCACTCCCACCCCAGTACTTATCCACTCCCACCCCATTACTTATCCACTCCCAACCCAGTACTTATTCACTCCCACCCCAGTACTTATCCACTCCCACCCCGGTACTTATGCACTCCCAACCCAGTACTTATTCACCCCCACCCCAGTACTTATCCACTCCCACCCCAGTACTTATCCACTCCCACCCCAGTACTTATCCACTCCCACCCCAGTACTTATCCACTCCCACCCCAGTACTTATCCACTCCCACCCCAGTACTTATCCACTCCCACCCCAGTACTTATCCGCTCCCACCCCAGTACTTATCCACTCCCACCCCAGTACTTATCCGCTCCCACCCCAGTACTTATCCACTCCCACCCCAGTACTTATCCACTCCCACCCCAGTACTTATCCGCTCCCACCCCAGTACTTATCCACTCCCACCCCAGTACTTATCCGCTCCCACTCCAGTACTTATCCACTCCCACCCCAGTACTTATCCACTCCCACCCCAGTACTTATCCACTCCCACCCCAGTACTTATCCACTCCCACCCCAGTATTTATCCACTGCCACCCCAGTACTTATCCACTCCCACCCCAGTACTTATCCGCTCCCACCCCAGTACTTATCCACTCCCACCCCAGCAATTATCCACTCCCACCCCAGTACTTATCCACTCCCACCCCAGTACTTATCCACTCCCACCCCAGTACTTATCCACTCCCACCCCAGTACTTATCCACTGCCACCCCAGTACTTATCCACTCCCACCCCAGTACTTATCCGCTCCCACCCCAGTACTTATCCACTCCCACCCCAGTACTTATCCACTCCCACCCCAGTACTTATCCACTCCCACCCCAGTACTTATCCGCTCCCACCCCAGTACTTATCCACTCCCACCCCGGTACTTATGCACTCCCAACCCAGTACTTATTCACCCCCACCCCAGTACTTATCCACTCCCACCCCAGTACTTATTCACTCCCACCCCAGTACTTATCCACTCCCACCCCAGTACTTATCCACTCCCACCCCAGTACTTATCCACTCCCACCCCAGTACTTATCCGCTCCCACCCCAGTACTTATCCACTCCCACCCCAGTACTTATCCACTCCCACCCCATTACTTATCCACTCCCAACCCAGTACTTATTCACTCCCACCCCAGTACTTATCCACTCCCACCCCGGTACTTATGCACTCCCAACCCAGTACTTATTCACCCCCACCCCAGTACTTATCCACTCCCACCCCAGTACTTATCCACTCCCACCCCAGTACTTATCCACTCCCACCCCAGTACTTATCCACTCCCACCCCAGTACTTATCCACTCCGACCCCAGTACTTATCCACTCCCACCCCAGTACTTATCCGCTCCCACCCCAGTACTTATCCACTCCCACCCCAGTACTTATCCGCTCCCACCCCAGTACTTATCCACTCCCACCCCAGTACTTATCCACTCCCACCCCAGTACTTATCCGCTCCCACCCCAGTACTTATCCACTCCCACCCCAGTACTTATCCGCTCCCACCCCAGTACTTATCCACTCCCACCCCAGTACTTATCCACTCCCACCCCAGTACTTATCCACTCCCACCCCAGTACTTATTCACTCCCACCCCAGTACTTATCCACTCCCACCCCAGTACTTATCCACTCCCACCCCAGTACTTATCCACTCCCACCCCAGTACTTATCCGCTCCCACCCCAGTACTTATCCACTCCCACCCCAGTACTTATCCACTCCCACCCCATTACTTATCCACTCCCAACCGAGGACTTATTCACTCCCACCCCAGTACTTATCCACTCCCACCCCGGTACTTATGCACTCCCAACCCAGTACTTATTCACCCCCACCCCAGTACTTATCCACTCCCACCCCAGTACTTATCCACTCCCACCACAGTACTTATCCACTCCCACCCCAGTACTTATCCACTCCCACCCCAGTACTTATCCGCTCCCACCCCAGTACTTATCCACTCCCACCCCAGTACTTATCCGCTCCCACCCCAGTACTTATCCACTCCCACCCCAGTACTTATCCACTCCCACCCCAGTACTTATCCGCTCCCACCCCAGTACTTATCCACTCCCACCCCGGTACTTATGCACTCCCAACCCAGTACTTATTCACCCCCACCCCAGTACTTATCCACTCCCACCCCAGTACTTATCCACTCCCACCACAGTACTTATCCACTCCCACCCCAGTACTTATCCACTCCCACCCCAGTACTTATCCACTCCCACCCCAGTACTTATCCACTCCCACCCCAGTACTTATCCGCTCCCACCCCAGTACTTATCCACTCCCACCCCAGTACTTATCCACTCCCACCCCATTACTTATCCACTCCCAACCCAGTACTTATTCACTCCCACCCCAGTACTTATCCACTCCCACCCCGGTACTTATGCACTCCCAACCCAGTACTTATTCACCCCCACCCCAGTACTTATCCACTCCCACCCCAGTACTTATCCACTCCCACCCCAGTACTTATCCACTCCCACCCCAGTACTTATCCACTCCCACCCCAGTACTTATCCACTCCCACCCCAGTACTTATCCACTCCCACCCCAGTACTTATCCGCTCCCACCCCAGTACTTATCCACTCCCACCCCAGTACTTATCCGCTCCCACCCCAGTACTTATCCACTCCCACCCCAGTACTTATCCACTCCCACCCCAGTACTTATCCGCTCCCACCCCAGTACTTATCCACTCCCACCCCAGTACTTATCCGCTCCCACTCCAGTACTTATCCACTCCCACCCCAGTACTTATCCACTCCCACCCCAGTACTTATCCACTCCCACCCCAGTACTTATCCACTCCCACCCCAGTATTTATCCACTGCCACCCCAGTACTTATCCACTCCCACCCCAGTACTTATCCGCTCCCACCCCAGTACTTATCCACTCCCACCCCAGCAATTATCCACTCCCACCCCAGTACTTATCCACTCCCACCCCAGTACTTATCCACTCCCACCCCAGTACTTATCCACTCCCACCCCAGTACTTATCCACTGCCACCCCAGTACTTATCCACTCCCACCCCAGTACTTATCCGCTCCCACCCCAGTACTTATCCACTCCCACCCCAGTACTTATCCACTCCCACCCCAGTACTTATCCACTCCCACCCCAGTACTTATCCGCTCCCACCCCAGTACTTATCCACTCCCACCCCGGTACTTATGCACTCCCAACCCAGTACTTATTCACCCCCACCCCAGTACTTATCCACTCCCACCCCAGTACTTATTCACTCCCACCCCAGTACTTATCCACTCCCACCCCAGTACTTATCCACTCCCACCCCAGTACTTATCCACTCCCACCCCAGTACTTATCCGCTCCCACCCCAGTACTTATCCACTCCCACCCCAGTACTTATCCACTCCCACCCCAGTACTTATCCACTCCCAACCCAGTACTTATTCACTCCCACCCCAGTACTTATCCACTCCCACCCCGGTACTTATGCACTCCCAACCCAGTACTTATTCACCCCCACCCCAGTACTTATCCACTCCCACCCCAGTACTTATCCACTCCCACCCCAGTACTTATCCACTCCCACCCCAGTACTTATCCACTCCCACCCCAGTACTTATCCACTCCGACCCCAGTACTTATCCACTCCCACCCCAGTACTTATCCGCTCCCACCCCAGTACTTATCCACTCCCACCCCAGTACTTATCCGCTCCCACCCCAGTACTTATCCACTCCCACCCCAGTACTTATCCACTCCCACCCCAGTACTTATCCGCTCCCACCCCAGTACTTATCCACTCCCACCCCAGTACTTATCCGCTCCCACCCCAGTACTTATCCACTCCCACCCCAGTACTTATCCACTCCCACCCCAGTACTTATCCACTCCCACCCCAGTACTTATTCACTCCCACCCCAGTACTTATCCACTCCCACCCCAGTACTTATCCACTCCCACCCCAGTACTTATCCACTCCCACCCCAGTACTTATCCGCTCCCACCCCAGTACTTATCCACTCCCACCCCAGTACTTATCCACTCCCACCCCATTACTTATCCACTCCCAACCCAGTACTTATTCACTCCCACCCCAGTACTTATCCACTCCCACCCCGGTACTTATGCACTCCCAACCCAGTACTTATTCACCCCCACCCCAGTACTTATCCACTCCCACCCCAGTACTTATCCACTCCCACCACAGTACTTATCCACTCCCACCCCAGTACTTATCCACTCCCACCCCAGTACTTATCCGCTCCCACCCCAGTACTTATCCACTCCCACCCCAGTACTTATCCGCTCCCACCCCAGTACTTATCCACTCCCACCCCAGTACTTATCCACTCCCACCCCAGTACTTATCCGCTCCCACCCCAGTACTTATCCACTCCCACCCCAGTACTTATCCGCTCCCACCCCAGTACTTATCCACTCCCACCCCAGTACTTATCCACTCCCACCCCAGTACTTATCCACTCCCACCCCAGTACTTATCCACTCCCACCCCAGTACTTATCCACTCTCACCCCAGTACTTATCCACTCCCACCCCAGAACTTATCCACTGCCACCCCAGTACTTATCCACTCCCACCCCAGTACTTATCCGCTCCCACCCCAGTACTTATCCACTCCCACCCCAGTACTTATCCACTCCCACCCCAGTACTTATCCACTCCCACCCCAGTATTTATCCACTGCCACCCCAGTACTTATCCACTCCCACCCCAGTACTTATCCGCTCCCACCCCTGTACTTATCCACTCCCACCCCAGTACTTATCCACTCCCACCCCAGTACTTATTCACTCCCACCCCAGTACTTATCCACTCCCACCCCAGTACTTATCCACTCCCACCCCGGTACTTATCCACTGCCACCCCAGTACTTATCCACTCCCACCCCAGTACTTATCCGCTCCCACCCCAGTACTTATCCACTCCCACCCCAGTACTTATCCACTCCCACCCCAGTACTTATCCACTCCCACCCCAGTACTTATCCGCTCCCACTCCAGTACTTATCCACTCCCACCCCGGTACTTATGCACTCCCAACCCAGTACTTATTCACCCCCACCCCAGTACTTATCCACTCCCACCCCAGTACTTATTCACTCCCACCCCAGTACTTATCCACTCCCACCCCAGTACTTATCCACTCCCACCCCAGTACTTATCCACTCCCACCCCAGTACTTATCCGCTCCCACCCCAGTACTTATCCACTCCCACCCCAGTACTTATCCACTCCCACCCCATTACTTATCCACTCCCAACCCAGTACTTATTCACTCCCACCCCAGTACTTATCCACTCCCACCCCGGTACTTATGCACTCCCAACCCAGTACTTATTCACCCCCACCCCAGTACTTATCCACTCCCACCCCAGTACTTATCCACTCCCACCCCAGTACTTATCCACTCCCACCCCAGTACTTATCCACTCCCACCCCAGTACTTATCCACTCCGACCCCAGTACTTATCCACTCCCACCCCAGTACTTATCCACTCCGACCCCAGTACTTATCCACTCCCACCCCAGTACTTATCCGCTCCCACCCCAGTACTTATCCACTCCCACCCCAGTACTTATCCGCTCCCACCCCAGTACTTATCCACTCCCACCCCAGTACTTATCCACTCCCACCCCAGTACTTATCCGCTCCCACCCCAGTACTTATCCACTCCCACCCCAGTACTTATCCGCTCCCACCCCAGTACTTATCCACTCCCACCCCAGTACTTATCCACTCCCACCCCAGTACTTATCCACTCCCACCCCAGTGCTTATCCACTCCCACCCCGGTACTTATGCACTCCCAACCCAGTACTTATTCACCCCCACCCCAGTACTTATCCACTCCCACCCCAGTACTTATTCACTCCCACCCCAGTACTTATCCACTCCCACCCCAGTACTTATCCACTCCCACCCCAGTACTTATCCGCTCCCACCCCAGTACTTATCCACTCCCACCCCAGTACTTATCCACTCCCACCCCATTACTTATCCACTCCCAACCCAGTACTTATTCACTCCCACCCCAGTACTTATCCACTCCCACCCCGGTACTTATGCACTCCCAACCCAGTACTTATTCACCCCCACCCCAGTACTTATCCACTCCCACCCCAGTACTTATCCACTCCCACCCCAGTACTTATCCACTCCCACCCCAGTACTTATCCACTCCCACCCCAGTACTTATCCACTCCCACCCCAGTACTTATCCACTCCCACCCCAGTACTTATCCGCTCCCACCCCAGTACTTATCCACTCCCACCCCAGTACTTATCCACTCCCACCCCAGTACTTATCCACTCCCACCCCAGTACTTATCCACTCCCACCCCAGTACTTATCCGCTCCCACCCCAGTACTTATCCACTCCCACCCCAGTACTTATCCGCTCCCACCCAGTACTTATCCACTCCCACCCCAGTACTTATCCACTCCCACCCCAGTACTTATCCACTCCCACCCCAGTACTTATCCACTCCCACCCCAGTACTTATCCACTCCCACCCCAGTACTTATCCACTCTCACCCCAGTACTTATCCACTCCCACCCCAGTACTTATCCACTGCCACCCCAGTACTTATCCACTCCCACCCCAGTACTTATCCGCTCCCACCCCAGTACTTATCCACTCCCACCCCAGTACTTATCCACTCCCACCCCAGTACTTATCCACTCCCACCCCAGTACTTATCCGCTCCCACCCCAGTACTTATCCACTCCCACCCCGGTACTTATGCACTCCCAACCCAGTACTTATTCACCCCCACCCCAGTACTTATCCACTCCCACCCCAGTACTTATTCACTCCCACCCCAGTACTTATCCACTCCCACCCCAGTACTTATCCACTCCCACCCCAGTACTTATCCACTCCCACCCCAGTACTTATCCGCTCCCACCCCAGTACTTATCCACTCCCACCCCAGTACTTATCCACTCCCACCCCATTACTTATCCACTCCCAACCCAGTACTTATTCACTCCCACCCCAGTACTTATCCACTCCCACCCCGGTACTTATGCACTCCCAACCCAGTACTTATTCACCCCCACCCCAGTACTTATCCACTCCCACCCCAGTACTTATCCACTCCCACCCCAGTACTTATCCACTCCCACCCCAGTACTTATCCACTCCCACCCCAGTACTTATCCACTCCGACCCCAGTACTTATCCACTCCCACCCCAGTACTTATCCGCTCCCACCCCAGTACTTATCCACTCCCACCCCAGTACTTATCCGCTCCCACCCCAGTACTTATCCACTCCCACCCCAGTACTTATCCACTCCCACCCCAGTACTTATCCGCTCCCACCCCAGTACTTATCCACTCCCACCCCAGTACTTATCCGCTCCCACCCCAGTACTTATCCACTCCCACCCCAGTACTTATCCACTCCCACCCCAGTACTTATCCACTCCCACCCCAGTACTTATCCGCTCCCACCCCAGTACTTATCCACTCCCACCCCGGTACTTATGCACTCCCAACCCAGTACTTATTCACCCCCACCCCAGTACTTATCCACTCCCACCCCAGTACTTATCCACTCCCACCCCAGTACTTATCCACTCCCACCCCAGTACTTATCCACTCCCACCCCAGTACTTATCCACTCCCACCCCAGTACTTATCCGCTCCCACCCCAGTACTTATCCACTCCCACCCCAGTACTTATCCACTCCCACCCCATTACTTATCCACTCCCAACCCAGTACTTATTCACTCCCACCCCAGTACTTATCCACTCCCACCCCGGTACTTATGCACTCCCAACCCAGTACTTATTCACCCCCACCCCAGTACTTATCCACTCCCACCCCAGTACTTATCCACTCCCACCCCAGTACTTATCCACTCCCACCCCAGTACTTATCCACTCCCACCCCAGTACTTATCCACTCCCACCCCAGTACTTATCCACTCCCACCCCAGTACTTATCCGCTCCCACCCCAGTACTTATCCACTCCCACCCCAGTACTTATCCGCTCCCACCCCAGTACTTGTCCACTCCCACCCCAGTACTTATCCACTCCCATCCCAGTACTTATCCACTCCCACCCCAGTACTTATCCACTCCCACCCCAGTACTTATCCACTCCCACCCCAGCACTTATCCACTCCCACCCCAGTACTTATCCACTCCCACCCCAGTACTTATCCACTCCCACCCCAGTACTTATCCACTCCCACCCCAGCACTTATCCACTCCCACCCCAGTACTTATCCACTCCCACCCCAGTACTTATCCACTCCCACCCCAGTACTTATCCACTCCCACCCCAGTACTTATCCACTCCCACCCCAGTACTTATCCGCTCCCACCCCAGTACTTATCCACTCCCACCCCAGTACTTATCCACTCCCACCCCAGCACTTATCCACTCCCACCCCAGTACTTATCCACTCCCACCCCAGTACTTATCCGCTCCCACCCCAGTACTTATCCACTCCCACCCCAGTACTTATCCGCTCCCACCCCAGTACTTATCCACTCCCACCCCAGTACTTATCCACTCCCACCCCAGTACTTATCCACTCTTACCTCAAACCGTTCCGTTCTTTCTCGGAAGGCGTTCATCAAGCGTCATGAGATTGTCGAGCATTGTGAACTATCCAGAAGTGCACCCGATACATCGGGGGTGTTTATAAATATTGACCTTAGATCTCTTCGTTCGCAATACAACGTCATCCCATTGATACCCGTCGGCCACCGTCAACCCACCACCCACAACCCACCACCCACAACCTACCACCGTCAACCCACCACCCACAACTCACCAACGCAACGCACCTCCCCTCCCTTGCCCTCCGATACCCGTCAGCGACCGTCAACCCACCACCCACCACCCACCAACGCAACGCACCTCCCCTCCCTTGCCCTTCCCACCCACTCACGTTCTTATAAACATACCTATCCCAAGTCGAACTACTGATATTTGTGGGCACTCAGCACCGGGAAGGGGCCCACCCACCGTCGCACCCGACCCACGGGCTTGACCCCTCACACCCGCGGGTAAGCAACGCCTTCCACCGCTTTAATGCAGGGACTGCTCGCTCCCCGACGATCTCACCTCGGGAGTGAGTGAAGTGAGGGAGGTGGAGGCGGGGTGAGGGTGGAACGGGGGGGGGGGGGGGGTCGAGGGGGCAGGGGTTCATAAGGACGGACAAGGACGGGCACCTGTTGGCGAACGTGTCCCGCCCAGCATCCGGATCGGTCGGTTCATTTGTCGTGGTGCGCCAGAACCAATGCGGTCGGATGACTCTTGCCGCTGGCGGAATAGCCACTTAAAGCGAGATGAGACGATCTGATGGCGGTTCTGCGTGGCAACACACCCCCATCCCACCCTCTGCCCCACCCCCACCCACCCAACAGCCCATATTTCCCCGACCCCCGACCCCCACCGGCCACTGGCATCCTACCATTAATACCACCCCACCCCCGCTCATATTATGACCCCCACCCCCAACATACTGCTTTGGATTATATCAAAGGCCATGGTGAGATAGATGCCTCGAGGACAACGTATACACCGGCTTATCCAGGGCTTGCTGAAGCCATACGTTCTTTCGAAAAACTTTTAAACCGCCTCGTATCCCCCGGTTATCGCCTGCCTCTCCCCTTCCAGATATCTCTTTGTTGTTCCGACTGCCGTCCAGGCTTGGCTTTATCTTGTCGGGAGATTTTACCGTTTTATAGGCGTGGATATTCCACGCGGGGTCTCCATTAATGCCGCCTGATGCTCGACCCCCGGCGCCCAGGGCGACACCTAGCGGTGTGAAATGGCACCGCCGACAGGACGGACTTGTTCCTTTACATTAAGTACACAGGAGACGTGATCCAGGGCGATAATAGAGGCAGTTGAGGGTGGCGCCCGGTTTGAAAGGGAAAGGGAAACGTCAGGGAATAGGGATGGGGGAGTAAGGGCGTGGGGGTGTCCGGAAGGAAACTAGGCCTACCTGTTGAGGATATATAATATCGTTACGTCCATCCAGGCGACTACAGTTTTATGTCATACTAAGAGCTTTGATCTGTATCTCTTGTAGTTTGATTTCATACCAGACATGCAATATTGGTATCATATCTTCAAGTTTCTTGTACCACAAGTCGGGTTGCCATAATCGATATGCATTGAACAGTTTTACTTGGAATATAGTGCCGATCGACAAACCATATAATCTGATTGAACATTAAAGGATATATGATCATGATTCTATATGTAAGCCCAGTCGGAGAGAATGTTTTTGAGACCTACGTACCAAAACAATTATCAAGCAAATTCTAGTTGCACGCAAGCAAGTGACGACAAGTAATCAGCTAATAAATCTGAGGGAAAAAAACAATAAATACTAAGACATATTCCTGTCCATAACCGAGTAAATTATCGATATCATCAGGTGATAGCTCAGCGAATAACTGCTTTAGCTAAACGTGAAACTTCATGAAGTCACGTACAGTTTTTAACGGACGTAGGATTCAGTAAAACGTGGGTAATATGTTCGGTCTCAGCCAGACAGTTGAGGTGTGACGAATCTTACATAAAGTGACATGTTGGATATGACATTAAAGAACCGTAACCATATTAACTATATGACAACGGTCTTATTCGTGACAACGAGTATTGCGGTTACGGTTGCACAATCGATTATGCATGCAGTTATTTAGCTTTGAATATTTGTACACCACGATGCCAATAAATGCCATCCTTACTTATTCGGATATAGTCCCATATATTCAATGAATGAAATGAAGGCAGATGTATTTCATATTAAGTCGAAACACCAGAATTATGGCACATATCGAAAGCAATAATAAGTAATATTAGTGAATTAAATGACTTCATACTTGAGATTGTATGGACTTACTATAAAAGTTGGAATCTCAAATTTAATATCATGATAATATTACATCGCCAATATCTTGCATATCATCAAACCATGTATAGAAACCCATTTACAAATCGCCATGATATAGAGTAGGTCATACAACTGATCGATCCTTGCTGGTCAGGTCGGCAGATAAGGTACGAGAGGACGAGTTCTTGCCGAAGACTCTCATCCATTGTCATCATTAAATACACATAAATATTTAGTCCATAGACCTAAATATATGTATTCCAATCCCTATTCTACTCATGATGTTTGTCGTTATCCATAAAATTATTTGCAACGTCAATCGTATCGACTAGCATCTTATCTAAATCATCGCGCAATGTAGAGACTGTCAATAGGGTCTGTAAGTGACATCAGACAGCGCGCGCTCACCTCCAGCGAATCCGGTTTTGGGTACATGACGCTTCACCGCCCCATATACAAAGCATAGGGAGCTCTTTGTAATGGCGTGAAACGCACAGAAAACCAGCGTCTTGCAATTTAAAACTAGTACGAGTATGAAGGTACACCCCAAACATTTATTCCATATGGTCTTCAAATCTAACATTGCATTCATATCTCAAACATCAGTGAGTCTAGTTTGAGGCCCATAGTAAAGTATAGCGACCCGCTGACGCGTTGTACCCAGAATGGTTGTTTCTAGAGGTGAGCGCGCGCTGTCTGTGACGTCACTTACAGACCCTATCGGATGAAATACCAGTAAGTTTATTGTGCACTGTATGCTCGCAGCCTCTAAGTACAAATATATTGATGAAATGACAGATTATAGCAAGATACGTGTTATTTGTAACTTTGTGAGAGGAAATAAGATGGCGGTACGACGAATATAAGTGTCTGGACAGAAGTGGCTGCGGGTCACCGTAACTCTCAGACCAATCAGCGATGTCAGTGAAGCTATCAGATTACAGATTGACGCCGGAAATGACCTTTTTTAAATGCCACGGTAAGTTGGCACCGTTAGCTACTTCAACGGTCTGGGAAATGGCACACAACGCTCACAAAACTTGGATCAAGGGGCTATCATATTTGCATTGCTTTAGGCTATCAACAGTCGCCGAGAAAAAGTTATCTTAGTTATCGGCGAAAATAAGCCGTGCTACCAGTTTTGCGAAAGTGAACCGCATGTGTGGTGTGGCGCACGCAGCCCAATTCATAGACCAACCCATAGCGACAATTAACATGTCGTGCAATGATTGGCAAAACATCATTTAAAGCTGCTATACACCAATTTCTTCCAGACGGACTTACACGTTTTAAATAGAAATTATGTATTGAAGTGCGTAAGTACAAAAATATGGTGTCCAATGAGTTCAAGAGCAAAAAATGATGGCCAAACTGGTGTATCTCATGTGCAAAAATGTTGGTTGTCTATGAATAACGTCGTTGCTATATATTTATGGACCTTAATTGTAACCCAAAGATAGATATGATAATACATCTATTTCATTGCACAAAGTTGATCGATGCGTTAACTAAATTTTAAAAGAAAAAGTCTTTATTTATGTGGAAATTACTTGATGAGCTGCTTAAACACGTTAAGTAAGTTACACATATGGACTATAAATTGACTTAACGTCCTCTTCATATATTTTGGACGACGAGGCAAAACAAGAAATCCATTCATGGGTTGAATTCAATGGTGAATCATAGGTGACTCTTTTCAATGACAGATATGTGGGGGCCGCTATATTTTGTCATGCCCAAATTATATTTTACCCGCAATAATTGTTACACCAGGATTAGTGGATGGTGCGAATTCCAACCATATTGCATGTTCTATGTCGCTGTCACAACATGCCATTTTTTCCAAAGAAGAAGAAGTGCTTGAATGAAGAAAATCCCGGTCGATTTTACGAAATCACACGCCTCTGCAGGACCACGTTCCTACTCAACCACGGAGGCCGGGGGCCGTTTGTTTAGGACTGTAAGTGACTTTAAGGAGGCCCTTTATTCCCTCTTGGAGGCAGTCCTAGTCAAAAACCGCCACCAACCACTATGTTCCCCTTCCTCTCCTGCCGAACTCCCCCCCCCCCCCCGTTGCCAACCGGACCTGGGCGTCAGATCTGAAGAGGAGACAACGGGTCGGCACTTGGTGAAACATAATGGAACATAAGCGCCTGACATGGACTCCGTGATAACAACTTCCCACCAACAAAGCTCAGCCAAAGTCGAAGGAGGCGGTTAAGTTTGAATATTACGAGGTGGTACTCCACGTTAAGACCTCTTATTATATAAACGGACAACAGTTCAGGCACTGCGGTGGTCTTATTTATCCACACATGTGATTGATTTGTGCTGTGTGTTTGTTTTTTGCGTCCCCTGACGAGTTTTCGGTATTTCGGTATTTCAATTAGTACATAGCCATTGTGTCACGTGACGGTTGGATTCATCTCGCAGACAATATCTTTATCTCTGGGGCAACCGACTGAAATGTAGAACCTATCACGCATGAGAGTGAAATGAACAAAAAAACAGGTGATTGATCGCTTGCGTGAGAGAAGGAGGAGGATTTATTTGACAAGTTGATTGACATCCGTGTACCGGATTATTGCGTTTTGAAGCACAGTGAAGCTCACGGCGAGAAAATCGTAGACGACCCGAATCATCGCAATATGTGTAAATATAATGTTCTGCCGGGCAGTTAATACAGATAAACAAATTCGAGCGTATACTTCAGATATGTTTGATTATCATAACTGATAATAATAGTATTGATGGAATTATCCATCTACAGATTGTGTATGCCATACAGACGCTGCAGTACCATGATGAGCGGGATGAGGCGTCCTTTTTGAGGGGTCATATTCTCCAAAACATTTGGTCCCCCCCCCCCCGCTCCTTCTTCCCCGGTCCCCGACAGGCCTGATTAATTAAGACAAGCAAGACAATGAAGACAATTTATGCAATGAAGATAAGTGTAAACTGGGTAATTGAAATACATGCGTTGCCCAGCAACATACTTAAAAAAAGAGAAATCCAGACCATTTGTATAAGCTAGCCGCCCTCGAACCCAGCAGCAAGAGACTCCATGAGGCAGCTCCTGAAACCGTCTCTGACAAACACTGAATACTCAATGCATATAACTTAGCATTGTTTGCAAGGGATGAGGCGGGGAGAGAAAAAAAATCTATTTTATTGTTGCGAAGAAAAACTGGGGGACGAGAAGGAACCCGCGACGCACTTGTTTAGCCCCCATTACCAAACTGGCAACTCCACAGACACATTTATCACGCTCTGGCCTCGCAACCCACCGATACACGGCCACCGGGGCTGCACACGCAGCGTTACGGGGTGGCTGCATCATTTCACGGCGAAATGGGGCCTCAAGTTAATCGAATCACAGTTGTATTGATGTAAAACTTATATATGTTACGAAGTATATTTGACTATACATATATAGGGTTGTGGAAGGCGTAAATGGCGACACGCGACACAAGCATATTTGAAAAATTGACATTCGACATTGACCCCCAAATTCCGACACTGAGGAAGTGAAAAAGCGACATCGACACCGATGCTTAGAAAAAACGACACGGAACGTCGTAAAAAATCGACATTCGACACTGAGAATTTTGAAAAATCGACACGGGACACGGGACACTAGACCCCCCTTCCAAACCCCCATATATAGTTATTTACCAAGTTATGGACACTTTCATTATATTATATATATATATGTAATCCTGATGAGTCTTTTGTGGATTTCAACAGAACGGCGACCGGGCGTCCATCTCCTATGGTATGTTTTGTACTTCGTACAAATGTAAAAACGTTAGTTGAAAGCCACGACCACCTGCTCAGGGCTATGCACTTCTAAATGACAAATAGAGGGTGGGTAAGAGACCCTTTCATGACAAATGTGCCCACCCACGCTGGACCCAAAATCTAGCACTGTAGGGGAAAGTGGGGCGAAATGGGGACGCTAAGCTTTTTAGGTAACTGGGATCAGTAAAACAGGGGCAAAAGTTACCACAATTTGTGGAAACATTAAACATTGTCATTTGACGTTATAAGCCGACTGGCATGCCTTACGAATGACAAATTACAAAACTATAATAAAAAACAAAATTAGGCCTTAATTGTCCCGTTTTACCCCATAGATGGGGCAATTTGGGATCAGATTTGGGCAACATGGGGCCATTGTTTAACGTGAAGCAATTAAAATAGGACTTAATGGCCATTCGGTCGTCGCTAGGTTAAGTTAGTGAATAAAACATGTTTCCCATGTTCTTGGGACTTCAAAATCAAGTTGCAAGCATTGTTGTCATATACCATCGAGACGAGCTGAGAAATTATATCAAAACTGAGAAAAATAACAAATCTTGGTTTATACTCGCATGTTGTTTCCTACCGATTTCCCGTTTAGTATCGCGAGTGTCAAATGACGTAAGTTGCTGGTATAAAAGTATTGCGCCAGGCCAGGCCACGTAACCACCACGTAGTCCCAATAGTTAGTAAGTGGTGGATTTAAATACAGTTCACTTCTTAGGCGGGTGTATTGGGCATATATGTGTATCGTTCTATTTCAGTGACCTATATACTAGGAGTGGAAAAGACCATTACCACATCCCCAAACCCGTGAACATTCTAATACACCCATTTCAAGTCGTTGGTCGAGGCCGATAAGACCGGCTCAATACCCCACATGATCTGGCCATTGTTATCGATAGTAAAGGTCTGGTAAACTACGACCGAAAAGACAAAAACGCGCTCCTTTGACAACCAATATATTGTACCTATGACGTCAGGATTTGCTATCATGGTATCTCAGTTTATGACCCTCATCCAATATACTGCGCGTCGAGCCATATAGAGGTCGCTGCGTGCTGCAGCCGCCGGCGTCCGTCCAGTCTCCTACACCGACGCCGTGCCAGCCTCGTCATCAATCGGTCCGCGGCAGACGATCGTTCGACTAGCGCGGGAAATCTAAGCGATACGACGGCTGGGTGCTTCAAGTGTAATAATGCCTTTCCATTCAGACGAGTGGGCGCGATGTAGAGATGTCAGGGTGAATAAGGGGTCATAAGGATTATGTGGTGATTTTGTCCATGACGGCCATATACGTTCAGGGGGGGGGGGGCACAATGACGTCATCGGGCCGGAAATAGCAGTGAACGGAGGACGGCGGATGCAGACGGCGGCGGGACATATCCTACATATGCTATGGGTGAGGAATCCCCGAGGGGGTATGCCTAGGGGGTGGGTTGGGGTGGGGGTGGGCGCTGAGTACTTAGGATGAACACTTATCATTAAAGACAGGTATACAGTGTACGTAGTATTAATATTAAAATATGAAATATATCTCGTTGCGCGACAAGGTAATACAACACTGAAATTAAATAAACGTAATGGCACCGGAAAAATGACGGGTATGTACTTATGGAGGGAGACCTGCCATCGGGACATGAGAGGACATCGAGGCAAGGCAACACAGGGTATGATGGAACGGATAGCTTGGGTCGTAGAGATACAGAATAATTGGGGGCATAGGGGTTTTGGGTAGGGCGATGGATGGATGCGGAAGGGGTGGGGTGGGTGGGAGGGGGGGGGTTGAGTCGCGATTTTGAAAGGAATGTTTTTTTAAAGGCGGGTAGGGAGAGGTGGGTCCATGATGGGGGTTGTGGGCACGGATTGGTCTCGGGGTAGATGCTGTCGGGTCCTGCAGAGGTTCGGTGCGACGTCCGCCGCCGACCCTGTGTGATTGATAGAACCAATCCACCATCCAGTGTCCTTAGGGAGGAACCTGTGTTCCCTTCGACCAGACAGCAACGGGTCTTATATTGACGCCCCTCTCCCCCAACTGCCCCCAACCCGCCGCCGCCGCCACCACTGTCACCCCTACACGACCGGGAAAAGCCTAGAAGGACAATTATTTCTTTCCTTCTATGGACAATAGTAACCCCCGACAAGACGAGAAGGCATAAACATCAAATATCGTCTGTATCTGATAGCGACACGAAAGTCGCGACACACAGGCCGCCATGGCGGGAGGAAGATCCCGAGTGTCCTTTCCTTGACATCTCCTACCCCTCCGCCGCCCCGGGTCGCCCTCCTTACCCCCCCCCCCCCCCGCCCCACACCCTCACCCTCCACCCCCTACCCCCCACCCCCCACCCCCATCTGATGACCTCATTCCCGTCACTCCGATGTCACTCGGTGGCTTTGACTCCATGGCTCTCAAGGCGTCCACGCTTTAATTGCCTAACCTCCCTCTGGGGACGTCTCACTGGTGGTCACCTGCAGCCGCACGCTATCCCTATCTCATTATCACGGAAAATATTGCCCAGCGGAAGTGACCTCAAGACGAGTGATTACTCTAGTATCGTCATATAGTATCACTTCACTTTTAAATTCCATTACCACTGGAGACATGCTTAATGGGTTAAATATGATGTAAAATAATTCAACTGGCATTCTCCAAAACACAATGGAACATGTACAGGCGCTTGTCCATTATCAGAGTCATTACCGTTTTCTCACAATATTGTGTGCACGTATTCGTCACTAGCTTTAAATGCAATTAAACACAATTAAATTTAATGTACGATGCTGGGTTTCATTCATGATTGTTGTATGTCATCGGTACGATGGCCTAGGATTTGTTATGTGCCTTTTGGAGACCTTTTGCGGCACAGATATGCAATTTATCTAACTAGGACTAAACTGTCAAATCATAACCGTAACATTAATTAAACAAAGCACAGTGATCGAATGAAACAGGTGTAACAATGTGAATGCCATGCGATGGACCTACTATATATTGTCACCACATTCGGCCAAGAGCATGTGCGCGATACTAATTAAACCCGCGATACGGAATTTTTGACATGAGCAAAGCCCCCCCCCCCTGCCTCCGACTCAAGTTATGTAGCCTCGAACCTTCTAAAAATAAATCTGCCCCAACCACAGCTCTCTGGATGTAAAGCGAGTCTTGCACTTTTCATGCAATACATCTGCATATCTCCACCATGAAGACATTACACTTCAAAATTAAGAACATATCAGGTAAGGCAATGAGTACTTACTGCGTTTTGTACGATCCAACTGAACTTCTTTGATCCAGTTCGTCATGACTAAGAAGTAGAATGTGAAGTAATGAGCTAGCCGCATTCTCTTTTCGCCGGGAACATTTCAGCCAATGTTGAAATATGTTAAACCATCCCGAACCATTGATCCCCTGGAGTGAAGCGGCACGCCGCGATTGCGCCTTTCGCGTGGCTAGAACTCTTCCCGCCAAATCGATGGTAGTCGTCTGCTCCGGACGTTGCTGGCTGCGTCTTGTCTATCGCTTCACTGTTTGTTGTTATCCAAATGAGAAATAACCCAAAGTGCGTCGGTCTCACTCCAAATGAACACAAATGAAACATATGGCCATACCGGAGGACGCCCCGAGCCCTGTGAGAGGGCCACTTCAACGGGCTTGACTTAATATACCCGTCGGTCGGCTCTTGGCACAAGTGCCAGAAATATCAGTCAGTCAATCACCAATTTTATATCCCGGGCTGAAGAGTTTTGTTACTACCAGAAATCCCCATAAAATCCCCACGACTGGCCCCATGCGGCCCCCACGGGGGCTGGTCCAGGGGGCTACTCCTCCCTGTGTCTTCACCCCAACCTCTTGGCCTCATTGCTTGGACTTTCTGCAGACAAGCATCATTGGGGAGACTTGCTCCGTGGCGGGACGACTGGGCGTGTGTGGATGGCTGGGGGAGCAGGCTGGTTGGGGAGGCGCCGGGGGTATGAGGCCAGCGGAGGCATGCTAGACGCCAGTATGGGGCGGCGGTGAATGGACGAGCGTTTCAGTGGCTGGGTGGGGTGGTTGTGGTGGTGGGTGGGTGGGTTCCTGGGTACGGGGTGCGGCGGGGCTGCTTCAGAGACGGTGACGGGTATGGTGGCCAGGCAGTTCGATGGATAAGGCGGGGGTCGGGGGGTAGGAGGGGGGGGGGGGGGTCAGCACAATTGTCAGTGATGGGATGGTGGCGGGTTCCCAGAACGAGGATGATAGTGGCGGTGTTTCAGTGACGGCGTGCTGGCGGGTTTCTGCCAAAGCAATAGGGTGACAGAATTTTAGTGACGGGATGGGGGTGGTGGTGGGTGGGGGGGGGGGGGGGGGGGGGTGAGGAGGGGAGGGTGGCTCGATGGACAATGGGTGGGAGGCTCGATGGATAAGATGTTGGGGGCAAAGACATGTCAGTGGTGGGATGATGGTGGGGGGGGGGGTGGTCACAATGGATTAAGGATGCGGTAACCGAATTTCAGTGGATGGTGTCGGGGGCAGGGGGGGGGGGGGGGGGGGGGGTCATGATGGCTTAGTGATGCGATAACAAAAATTCGATAACAAAATTCGGGGTGAGGTGAGACCACCATGGCGGGGTGGGGGCCGGTGCCGGTATAATCGGCGGTGGCGGCTGGGTCGGGTCCTGTCGGTGACGGGTGGTATGATGGGTAAGACGCTTCGCGTTCCGCTCGACTGGGTAGCGGTCGCTAGAAATCCAGGCATCGAACAACGATCAGTTCAAGTGGAAATAGCCCAGACGGCCTTCAGGGACTATGGCAAAGAACCCATCGATGCGCTGGTGCCTCGATCCCCGGCTTCAAGGATCGCTGGTCTTCCATCGGGATCCATAGCTCAGACACCGGTCGGACCGCCAGACCGCCAGACCGCTCGTCACGCGGCAAAGACGCGTCGGTTTCGTAGCTCCGGCCGATCCGCATGGAAACAATATTATGTTCCTCTCCACAAACATATTCGTTGCCACTGGTTAAATTAAATTTAGTAACGCTACCATACGGGGGAATGCTGTGTGACATCTCATTCAATGGTAAAAGGAAACCTATCATCTGTTACCCACGCATGGGAAAGACATATTGATGGCCCGCCACGATGGGCGAATGGTCATCAAAAGGCAAGAAATCTAAAATCTGGAGTCAATTCGCAGGCTGCCTTGGCGTTAAGGTCTCGCCAGTGTACTACCGGCTGACGCGTCTCCCACCCCAGGGGAAAAGTCTCGAAATCTTCAACGCGGTTTTCGGGCTTGGCGTCGCTGTGGTAATTCACTGTCACCGAGATAACCGATCTCCATCGAAGCCACTTTCATGTTAGGGCTAGCCCGTGATGGGTTGAATGACGCCTGACGACCGCAGGTTTGGCTGGCAGCCGCCTAGTTACCAAGGGGTGTGGTGTTGGAGAGGGGTAACGGCGGTTAGAATGACGTCCCTCCCCGGGCCCTCCATCCCGCCTGCGCCGTGAAGACGCCTCACAGAAATCCGTTGCCACGCTACCGGCGCTGGGGAACGTAAGTCCCGTGAACAGTTACGTAATCCTTAAATCCGGTTTATTTTGTCACAGTCGCGGAGGAAACTACATAGCGCGGTGCTTTAATTGGCAGTCGCACGGGGTAAACACTTCGCCGTGGACCGGACGACGGCGTCAGTTGGCCATATAACACCAACACCCGCGTAGCGAGAGGCGTGTGATGCGGCGGGGGGGGGTGGTGGGGGCGCTAAACCCGATCCGTTGCCCCCTCGAGGGCTGGTGTCAGCGGTGCGTGGCCCCAGCCACCGGGAGCCGGGACTATGACCACGTGCAACCGTTCACAAACAGCGGGGCTACGCATAGACACTGGAGGGCGGGAACGCCGATATGCATCTCAGGCGGTAGGAGAGGGGGGGGGGGGGAGCGCAGGGAGGGCGGGAGAGCGTGTATAAAAATGGGCTAACTGCATGGGTCAGGAATGGGGGTCAATTGGGGGGGGGGGGAGGCTTAAAAAGGGGAGGGTCAGGGGGGGAGGGAACTTGAAAGCTGCAGGAGTGCAAGACAAAAAAGGCGGATGTGTGTCACGTGACGGCGGTAATGCCAGGATGTATAATTGTCCTCAAAGTTACGACCTAGTGTCGCGGTGAAACGATGTGAAGGGCTGCGCAAAAAGAACTAATTTAATAATAATGTGAAAGCGACTAGATGCGGTGAAGAGATCTGAGTGGCTTTTTTTTATCCGCCTGCAGGGGAGTTTGGGCACTTATTTTACTTTACTTAGTCAGCATATATGTAGTTATTTAACATCTAACCTTGCATATTACTAAACATAACCATATTTGCTAGGTCTGGCAAACGGTGCGGAAGATAACCCCTGAGTCACCGTGGGGATAATGGGGTGGATGGGGACAGGGATGGGGGTATACTGACTCCCGGTCATTAGCTTCCCCAATGATAGCAGGGGCGGATCCAGAAAATCTGGATAGGAGGGGCGGTTCAGGGTAGGATCCAGATATGCTGCATAAGGGGGGGGGGCCGTTTTGGTTTTCATATGTTAAATGGTACAAGTTTCGGCCCTAAAAGGGGGGGCCAGGGCCGGGTCGCCCCCCTTCCCCTGGATCCGCCCCTGGATAATGTGTTCATAATCTCCTAATGTACCTTCGAAGGGATGACAATGGCAACAGTGGCAGCGACTGTGGTGTTTAGGAGACTATATGGCCACCCTGTATTTCAGTTTTTGCCCATTATAGAATGTCATTTATACAATAAGTTTATCAATATACGATTCACTTGAAAGACTGAACGATTTTAAGGAACTCGTTTTATCCATGACCAGATTTAGCTTGTGAAACAATAGATGAAGGTAGGAATTACGTTTTGCATTCAATTGCTATGTGTGAGATAGAAATATGGTGGACGGGCAATCTATAACTAAGCTCCTTACATCATGGGGCCCGAGACGGCAACACGAAGGGCTTTGCGAGGGTGTGGAAAGCTCGGGAACAGGAGTGGATGGTAGGGGTGGAAGGGGCGGGCGGCTCCAAGTCACTAACTCAGAGGGACGAGTTGTCTGTTCGTTCCCGCCTCTAAACAAGGGAATCTTGTATGGCGTGCAAAGCGAACGGCCGTCGGAAAAACACGTGGGTGTTAGCATCGCCCCGGGCTCCGGAGCTTAAGCTATTTCGCTCTCTCTCTCCTTTTTCACGCAAAAACGGGAGACTTCATAACAGTAGGTGGCTTTGTCGTTTCCTGTAAACACGTGGGTAAACAATCGCTCCAGAAGATTAATGTAAATTGTGCGCGTTGTGGTTTTAAAGGGGGAGTTCTGCGATTGGCGGAAGGCACATGTGTGGGGAATTGAATGACCCGTGGGATGACAGTATTGCTCAAATACCACAGTGAAGAAATCTCTCCGTTATGTCTGCAAGCCGCGCTCGTACATAGGTTTCTACTCACAGCGTGTCTGTTATTTTTTTCGTCAAAGTAAGTGTGAAGTTCAAAAATGATGTGTGTTGCGCGACCACCTGCAAGGATTTACCTGGTAGACAGGACAACGGGGAACGAAATCAGGATAGCTGCGGTCAAAAATTTCACACAGCTAGTCAAAATAATTAAATGTGTTTAATGAGAGCACACGTAAAATTCTAGTTGGCCGTTCGCCGGGGTGACGGCAGGCGCTGGTCCAGGATAAGGGTTGGGGGCACCAAACTTTGAGTAGGTTCCAAAACTTACGACCGAGGCAGGGGGGGGGGACCCCTAAGATTTCCCTTTTACCCTCCATGGATCCGTCGCAAGGAGGTTACGATTTGGTCATGGTGGGGGCGATTTGGTCAAGGTGGGGTTACGATTTGGTCAAGGTGGGGTTACAATTTGGTCAAGGTGGGATTACGATTTCGTCAAGACGAGGGGCGATTTTGTCAAGGCTGGGGGCGATTTCGTCCAGGTGGGGGCGATTTCATCATGGAGGGGATGATTTCGACAAGAGAAGGCTGACAACACAAAGTATAATAAGAGTACAGTGCACAGTATAAGAACAGTCTACAGTGGGGGGGGGGGGGGGAGGGGGTGGTCCCCTGAATTCGCGTCTGATCATCGTCCAAGAGACGTTGATCGTGGGGGGACAATGCTAGTCTTCGCGCCCTACAGTTCACCCAACGGACATCATAAGCAAAACTCCCAGACAAATATGTAAAACAAAGAATCAGTTTTTTTTAATATCACGTCTTTAAATGAAACTGGATAAGACAATGTCAATATGGCTTCACTTGTTGTCTTTGCGAGTAATCCGGAGAGACGTTTCTTTCTGCGTTGAGTAGGTCTAACATTGGCTTCAAGAACAGGATAAAGGATTCGCCATTGTAGGTTAGACTGCCCTAGCTAAGGCTGATTATTCGCGAGAAAACAGCAATAAATATCGATTGTAGCAAATATTTAAATGCCATAAAGTCGGGGTCACGGGTTTGCCATAAATGGACCAATGGCGATGGTAAAATGCTGCCTGACGTAGTTACCACATAGATGGAAGGTACGTTAGTTTGCAAATATCATAAAGACAAAGTTTATCAACGACCAGGGGATGACCCTAAATCCAAGCTGAAAGATTGAGACAGACAATTGCTGATATATCACCTGCTAGAGACAACATTAACGGATCCAGGGAGGTTGCGGGGGGTGAGGCGAGTCGAGGGGTCCGAAACCCTCCCTCTACCCCTTCCCTTGGAATGTGGGGGCCCTTAAGGGGTCTGGAAGGGGTAAATGGCGACACGCGACACAGGCATATGGAAAATTCAACATTGACCCCCAAATTCCGACTCTGAGGATATGAAAAAGCGAGATCGACACAGATTTTTGAGAAAACGACACTGGACACTAGACCCCCCTCCCATGCCCTTCCAGATCTCTCTCCTCCCATGCCCTTCCAGATCCCTCCTGTTGCTAGAGAAAATAGCGCTATGAACTGTGGTATCGGACTAGGTGAGACTCGCATCAGGGGCAGGGGTCGGGCTCGGGGGAGGTGGGGGTCGGTGTAGACACAATGGATAAGTTTGTGCAATATAAATGCTGAAGCGCCCTATAGTGGACGTCCTTTCGACATGTGAGGAAGAGAATCACGCAGCATTGAGCACGGCATTGATGGATACCCCGTCTTTAGACACGTTTGGGTATCGCAGTCTCTTCTCAAGGATCAGTTCGAAGAGATCGGGAGACGACCGAAAGAAAATAAACGCCAACTTGCTGCAAAGCTTTGCCGCTGAGCCACATGAAAGGCGAACACATGATCCATTATTGTGCTACTGTACCTGAAATTGGCTCCTCTTTTGATGCTTAAAACAATCTTTTGCTTCACAAGCCCCCCTCCACTCCAGCCTCTCGTTGGGCCCGGGTTCGACGAAACGCTCACGGCGCACGCTCACCCACTGAAATGTGTACAGTCTCAAGTCTTCACAACTTCTGGTCTCCGTATTTAGACTTTTTTCCGTTTACTTCAATCTTTGTTGTTTCCTTTGTGCGCACAGTGTAAACGTAAATAGTAGACAAGTCGCAGATGCACTTCCCAGTCCCTAACTGGTGCCCCCCCCCACCCCCTCTGTCTCTGACCAATACCTGTCTAATGCCCTCATACCAGAGACAGAGGAGTTACCCGTGCAGCCCATTAAGATCTCAGCAGGTATCCGCTGTAGGAAATAAACCTACGTTCATATACTGGACACATTTGATACGTGTTCCGGATTGTCACGCTAAATCTCCGCCGCTCAGGTACGTGTGGGCGCCATTGACCGGGACAAAGATCGGTAAAAGGCCTTTCATAATCTATGGTTTGATTATAGTTTATATCGGCTCAGATAAAAGCGCACGCTCAATCTCGGTCTCTATCCTAATGTGGACACAAAGTCAGACGTTTTTACCATGCCAAGTGACGTAGATGCAGGTTCCGGTTTACTTGCCAAATATAGGCAGGTACAGGGTTTACACCACACAGGTCATACTCACCCCCATAGTGGTCTAATCTAAGCTATACGTTTATCTGACATCGAGACGGGTGTCATATATGTATGCTGTATAAAAGTGCCCCACCCCCCCTCTCCCCTGAAGATATATCCTGACTCGCATAACGAATGACCCGTTCCAACTGAACGGGAGAATACATACGTGTCAAGCATGAAGGTATGTTACGATATCAGAGATACTATAGTATAGTACATATTCTCTGATTAGATCGGGAGATTATAAGCGCGTGGAACTTTGGAACGAGGCGAGTAGCAAAACATGTGTATGTGAAAGGTTACCGGGATGTTTTACTTTTACAGGAGCCTCCTGATTTCTTGATCATGTTTCTATTTCAATTTTCATACTTATGGTCGGCGTTGTGGTGGAATATATAGATTTACTGACGACCGCCGGGGGCGATATGACCAATTATGACGGAGCTGAGTAATACGTTATTCATCCCTAGTTTATGTTGAGGTGAGAGACGATGCGAGTGATACATTCATAATACTACCCACAACGGAAAACAGGACCATTGTGAAACCGACAACGGGCGAAACAACACAATTTCAGACATATGTCACTTCTTTATTTTTTACGAAACTTATGAATCAAATAATTGACTCGAATAATGTTTAATTCATACGATTTCCCAGGAAGGAGACGGGAGGATGGTACAGTGATCGCTATAGGAACGGCTCATAACGTGGAAACCGAGCGAACTCTGCCACCTTACAATCCCATCCCCAAGACCGCCCTAAAGTGAGGGCTTGGGGTGGGAGCTTTCAATGGGGATTGGCGATACCATCCATCCGTCCCTCCCACGTGGCGACCCCCCCCCCCACCTCCCCCCCCGCTTCCACACCCCCACCTCTTCCCTATCGCTCGCTCAGTCGTCGTTTCGCGCCGATGGGCAGCCTACAGACAGGAGGAGGACGCGGTGGCTGCTTCTGGCGGAGAGCATCGGGCGTATATCAGCGTGTTGGGGTGGGGGAAGGGTGGGTCAGGGGTCACATGTCGGGTGGGTGAGGGGTGAGGGGTGGTCTGGCCGCCCAGGGCGGGTGAGGGGTAAGAGGTGGTCTGGTAGTCCAGGGCGGGTGAGAGGTAAGGGGTGGTCTGGCCGTTCAGGGCGGGTGAGGGGTAAGGGGTGGTCTGGCCATTCAGGGCGGGTAGGGGCAAGGGGTGGTCTGGCCGTTCAGGGCGGGTGAGGGGTGATGGGTGGTCTGGCCGCCCAGGGCGGGTGAGGGGTAAGGGGTGGTCTGGCCGTTCAGGGCGGGTGAGGGGTAAGGGGTGGTCTGGCCGCCCAGGCCGGGTAAGGGGTGGTCCGGCCGTTCAGGGCGGGTGAGGGGTAAGGAGTGGTCAGGCCGCCCAGGGCGGGTAAGGGGTAAGGGGTGATCTGGCCGCCCAGGGCGGGTGAGGGGTAAGGGTTGGTCTGGCCGCCCAAGGCGGGTGAGGGGTAAGGGGTGGTCTGGCCGCCCAGGGCGGGTGAGGGGTAAGGGGTGGTCTGGCCGCCCAGGGCGGTTGAGGGGCAAGGGGTGGTCTGGCCGCCCAGGGCGGGTGAGGGGTAAGGGGTGGTCTGGCCGCCCAGGGCGGGTGAGAGGTAAGGGGTGGTCTGGCCGCCCAGGGCGGGTGAGGGGTAAGGGGTGGTCTGGCCGCCCAGGGCGGGTGAGGAGCAAGGGGTGGTCTGGCCGGACAAGGCGGGTGAGGGGCAAGGGGTGGTCTGGCCGTCCAGTGCCCGGTGAGAGGTGGGGGGCGAGGGCTGAGGGGTGGTCTGGCCGTTCAGGGGGGGGGTGTGGGACAAGGGGTGGTCTGGCCGTCCAGTGCTCGGTGAGAGGTGGGGGGGGGGCGAGGGCTGAGGGGTGGTCTGGCCGTTCAGGGTCGGTGAGGGGTAAAGGGTGGTCTGGCCGCCCAGGGCGGGTGTGGGACAAGGGGTGGTCTGGCCGTCCCGGGCGGGTGAGGGGCAAGGGGTGGTCTGGCCTTCTCGGGCGAGTGTGGGACAAGGGGTGGTCTGGCCGCCCAGGGCGGGTGTGGGACATGGGGTGGTCTGGCCGTCCAGTGCTCGGTGAAAGGTGGGGGGCGAGGGCTAAGGGGTGGTCTGGCCGCCCAGGGCGGGTGTGGGACAAGGGGTGGTCTGGCCGTCCAGTGCTCGGTGAGAGGCAAGGGGTGGTCTGGCCGTCTCGGGCGGGTCAGGGGTAAGGGGTGGTCTGGCCGTCTCGGGCGGGTCAGGGGTAAGGGGTGGTCTGGCCGTCCCGGGCGGGTGAGGGGCAAGGGGTGGTCTGGCCGTCTCGGGCGGGTGTGGGACAAGGGGTGGTCTGGCCGCCCAGGGCGGGTGTGGGACAAGCGGTGGTCTGGCCGCCCAGGGCGGGTGTGGGACAAGGGGTGGTCTGGCCGTCCAGTGTTCGGTGAGAGGTGGGGGGCGAGGGCTGAGGGGTGGTCTGGCCGTCCCGGGCGGGTGTGGGACAAGGGGTGGTCTGGCCGCCCAGGGCGGGTGTGGGACAAGGGGTGGTCTGGCCGTCCAGTGCTCGGTGAGAGGTGGGGGGCGAGAGCTGATGGGTGGTCTGGCCGTTCAGGGTGGGTGTGGGACAAGGGGTGGTCTGGCCGCCCAGGGCGGGTGTGGGACAAGGGGTGGTCTGGCCGTCCAGTGCTCGGTGAGAGGTGGGGGGCGAGGGCTGAGGGGTGGTCTGGCCGTTCAGGCTGGGTGAGGGGTAAGGGGTGGTCTGGCCGCCCAGGGCGGGTGAGGGGTAAGGGGTGGTCTGGCCGTTCAGGGCGGGTGAGGGGTAAGGGGTGGTCTGGCCGCCCAGGCCGGGTAAGGGGTGGTCCGGCCGTTCAGGGCGGGTGAGGGGTAAGGAGTGGTCAGGCCGCCCAGGGCGGGTAAGGGGTAAGGGGTGATCTGGCCGCCCAGGGCGGGTGAGGGGTAAGGGTTGGTCTGGCCGCCCAAGGCGGGTGAGGGGTAAGGGGTGGTCTGGCCGCCCAGGGCGGGTGAGGGGTAAGGGGTGGTCTGGCCGCCCAGGGCGGGTGAGGGGCAAGGGGTGGTCTGGCCGCCCAGGGCGGGTGAGGGGTAAGGGGTGGTCTGGCCGCCCAGGGCGGGTGAGAGGTAAGGGGTGGTCTGGCCGCCCAGGGCGGGTGAGGGGTAAGGGGTGGTCTGGCCGCCCAGGGCGGGTGAGGAGCAAGGGGTGGTCTGGCCGGACAAGGCGGGTGAGGGGCAAGGGGTGGTCTGGCCGTCCAGTGCCCGGTGAGAGGTGGGGGGCGAGGGCTGAGGGGTGGTCTGGCCGTTCAGGGGGGGGGGTGTGGGACAAGGGGTGGTCTGGCCGTCCAGTGCTCGGTGAGAGGTGGGGGGGGGGGGGCGAGGGCTGAGGGGTGGTCTGGCCGTTCAGGGTCGGTGAGGGGTAAAGGGTGGTCTGGCCGCCCAGGGCGGGTGTGGGACAAGGGGTGGTCTGGCCGTCCCGGGCGGGTGAGGGGCAAGGGGTGGTCTGGCCTTCTCGGGCGAGTGTGGGACAAGGGGTGGTCTGGCCGCCCAGGGCGGGTGTGGGACATGGGGTGGTCTGGCCGTCCAGTGCTCGGTGAAAGGTGGGGGGCGAGGGCTAAGGGGTGGTCTGGCCGCCCAGGGCGGGTGTGGGACAAGGGGTGGTCTGGCCGTCCAGTGCTCGGTGAGAGGCAAGGGGTGGTCTGGCCGTCTCGGGCGGGTCAGGGGTAAGGGGTGGTCTGGCCGTCTCGGGCGGGTCAGGGGTAAGGGGTGGTCTGGCCGTCCCGGGCGGGTGAGGGGCAAGGGGTGGTCTGGCCGTCTCGGGCGGGTGTGGGACAAGGGGTGGTCTGGCCGCCCAGGGCGGGTGTGGGACAAGCGGTGGTCTGGCCGCCCAGGGCGGGTGAGGGACAAGGGGTGGTCTGGCCGTCCCGGGCGGGTGAGGGGCAAGGGGTGGTCTGGCCTTCTCGGGCGAGTGTGGGACAAGGGGTGGTCTGGCCTTCTCGGGCGAGTGTGGGACAAGGGGTGGTCTGGCCGCCCAGGGCGGGTGTGGGACATGGGGTGGTCTGGCCGTCCAGTGCTCGGTGAAAGGTGGGGGGCGAGGGCTAAGGGGTGGTCTGGCCGCCCAGGGCGGGTGTGGGACAAGGGGTGGTCTGGCCGTCCAGTGCTCGGTGAGAGGCAAGGGGTGGTCTGGCCGTCTCGGGCGGGTCAGGGGTAAGGGGTGGTCTGGCCGTCTCGGGCGGGTCAGGGGTAAGGGGTGGTCTGGCCGTCCCGGGCGGGTGAGGGGCAAGGGGTGGTCTGGCCGTCTCGGGCGGGTGTGGGACAAGGGGTGGTCTGGCCGCCCAGGGCGGGTGTGGGACAAGCGGTGGTCTGGCCGCCCAGGGCGGGTGTGGGACAAGGGGTGGTCTGGCCGTCCAGTGTTCGGTGAGAGGTGGGGGGCGAGGGCTGAGGGGTGGTCTGGCCGTCCCGGGCGGGTGTGGGACAAGGGGTGGTCTGGCCGCCCAGGGCGGGTGTGGGACAAGGGGTGGTCTGGCCGTCCAGTGCTCGGTGAGAGGTGGGGGGCGAGAGCTGATGGGTGGCCTGGCCGTTCAGGGTGGGTGTGGGACAAGGGGTGGTCTGGCCGCCCAGGGCGGGTGTGGGACAAGGGGTGGTCTGGCCGTCCAGTGCTCGGTGAGAGGTGGGGGGCGAGGGCTGAGGGGTGGTCTGGCCGTTCAGGCTGGGTGAGGGGTAAGGGGTGGTCTGGCCGTTCAGGGTGGGTGAGGGGTAAGGGGTGATCTGGCCGTCCCGGGCGGGTGAGGGGTAAGGGGTGGTCTGGCCGCCCAGGGCGGGTGAGGGGTAACGGGTGGTTTGGACGCCCAGGGCGGGTTAGGGGTAAGGGGTGGTCTGGCCACCCAGGGCGGGTAAAGGGTGAGGGGTGGTCAGGCCGTCCAGGGCGGGTGAGGGGTAAGGGGTCGTTTGGCCGTCCAGGGCGCGTGAGGGGCAAGGGGTGGTCTGGCCGTCCAGGGCGAGTGAGGGGTAAGGGGTGGTCTAGCCGTCCAAGACGGGTGAGGGGTAAGGGGTGTTCTGGCCGCCCAGGGCGGATGAGGGGTAACGGGTGGTCTGGCCACACAGGGCGGGTGAGAGGTGAGGGGTGGTCTGGACGCCCAGGGCGGGTGAGGGGTAAGGGGTGGTCTGGCCGCCCAGGGCGGGTGAGGGGCAAGGGGTAGTTTAGCCGCCCAGGGCGGGTGAGGGGTAAGGGGTGGTCTGGCCGCCCAGGGCGGGTGACGGGCAAGGGGTAGTTTGGCCGCTCAGGGCGGGTGAGGGGTAAGGGGTGGTCTGGCCGCCCAGGGCGGGTGAGGGGTAAGGGGTGGTCTGGCCGTCCAGTGCTCGGAGAGAGGTGAGGGGTGAGGGGTGAGGGTGGTCTGGCCGCTCAGGGCGGGTTGGGGGGAGGGGGGAGGGGTGGTCCGGCCGCCCAGGGCGGGTTAGGGTTGGTCTGGCCATCCAGGGTGGGTGAGGGGTGGGCTGACAATCCAGGGCGGGTGAGGGTTGGTCTGGCCGCCCAGGGTGGGTGAGGGGTAAGGGGTGGTCTGGCCGCCCAGGGCGGGTGAGGGGTAAGGGGTGGTCTGGCCGTCCAGTGCTCGGAGAGAGGTGAGGGGTGAGGGGTGAGGGGTGGTCTGGCCGCTCAGGGCGGGTTGGCGGGAGGGGGGAGGGGTGGTCCGGCCGCCCAGGGCGGGTGAGGGTTGGTCTGGCCGCCCAGGGCGGGTGAGGGGTGGGATGACAGTCGAGGGTGGGTGGGGGTGGGCTGACAGTCGAGGGTGGGTGGGCGTGGGCTGGCAGCCCGTGTTGGCCGTATCACCCAGCAGGGGCCCGGTATCTAGATAGTAGGAGATAGTCATCTGTCGGCGGCCTGGAGTGACGCAGCCGTGACCACCACCGCTATCTTCCCGCTCCACTTCACACCAAGCTCGTTTGCTCCCTCCCGATAGGTGTCGCCGTGAGCGCGGGGCAGATACAGTAACTGGAGCCAGATCTTCAGAGTTTAAAGTTCAAGGGTTGAATGGCTGGCTTCCCCAGCGATCGACCGACTTTTTGGGGCATTCAGTGGTTGATTTGTTTCATACTTTGATCCTGGGTGAACTTCGGTCCAGCAAATATGTTCGAGATAGCCAGCCGATCAAAGTTACGGATGGATCAAGGCTATCTTTTTCTTTCCAAAAGGTGATCTATTTTTCCTTTAAATATTGCAGGACATACCTCAATTTCTGTTTACTATTTTAAGACTTTAGTCTAAACGAATAACGAAGCGCCGGTTGAAATATCAGGTGATGAAAAACCCGGACATAATTTTCCGAAGAGAGAATATTAATTTAAAGAAATAAGTATTGGCATAAATTTACATCTTAGCAAAACACTCGCGCGAAAATAAATCAATGGGATTTCTTGTAATGAAATAGATATTTCGGCTTTCATAAACCAATCTTATATTATTCATCGCAATACCATTTGCATTCGCGTATTCTTTGCGCTAAATGAGACTTGTCGATCATCAAATTCGAAAGAAAGACGCCATAATGGTCCACGAAAGTTTCCAACATATCTATTAATAAAAAGACTCACTATCCAGTATAACACACGTGCTAAAATCACCTAGTCACAAGATATTAGCCCCTCCCACCCACACACACACCCAAACTGGATCTCTGGGGTTGGTGTCGCGTCAAACGTTGCCAGCCGGACGAGCGGACGAAAATCTCGTCCGGTGGCTGCGAAATTTGCGGAGGCTCCAAGGCAGCAGCGCGGGTTACAAATAACACCAGATAACGACCGTGACACGGACCAGGACGTCCATCTTTATTATAGTTACATAAGGCGTGTATGAGGGTTATACACGGAGCCAGGGCACACCGAACACTGGTTTTACAAGCCGATATCGCGGGGCGCAGTCATCTGCGGCGCGCTTCTCACCGCTACCCCCACCCCCCGGCCCTTACCTCACCCCCCCCCCCCCTCCCTCCCCTTAGTCGTCAACATTGTTATGTGATATAAACATCTCGGCGATCCCGAGAGTCTCGCGTTACCGCATATTTCACGCCGCTTTTCCCTTGTGATGCATATCAGTCCCTACAAAAATCGGCTGATTTTGCAGAGAACTTTCCCATTAAATTTCAAACATTTTGCAAGATCGACTCCCTTGATTCAAACAAGTCCTTTCGGTTTTTATCCTTTAGGAGCCGTAATCCGACAGCTTCGGGCTTTTTTCCCATGTCGGAAGGCTAGGAAGCCTGGATAATTCAGACTATTTATTAAACCGCGAAGGGGAAATATTTATGCCTTAAATCGACCGGTGTTGCCGCTTGTCGGTCTCCAGTTTCAGCCGCCCTGGCAAGTCGGCACAAAATGGCGGCTCGCTATTTCCGGTCAGCAAATGATGATGTCAGTCGCCACCGGCAGATGTCGCTCCCCATTGTTGACCCTATTCAAACACAAAAAGAAATAAAGAGGTATAAACAGCCATTGGTAATAACTTCCAGTGATATAATGAGAGTAAAAACAGTGGAAGTATTGGGAGCAATTTCGCCCCTTGGAAAGATCAGGGAGGTATCACACAGAATATCCTGCGCGAAAGATTTGCCTTGGGAAGCCGAGGGTCGTCCTTCCATGTTAGGGCGAACCATTGTTTTATCATGTTTGTGACTACTATTTATTATAATTATCCATGTCGTGCGCTCTACCACGGAAGATGGACCCCGAGGAGCCTCAACATGTGGCAATAACAGGTCTTTCCTGTTATTGCCACCTTTACCACGATTGACTTGTCGTATTGCGATGTGTGACAGGTGTGTGTGGCGTGGGGGGGGGGGGGGTCTGTCACATACTAGAATGATAGAACACAATGCTATTAAAAAATAGTTTTCTTCATTAGCTCTTTTCATTGGGGGTACCTGGTTACAGCAACAGTTTGTTCGAACACATTATACAAGATGAACGGAAGGTTCACCATCTAGTCGCAAGATTTATAAATCTTCGTCAGAAGGTGCCGGCAGGTTCATTAATTGGTCACAACGTGAAGGAATAGCTATCAACTAGTCAAAACATGAATGAAGGTTTATCAAATAATCAGGAGGTGAAGGAATGTTCCTGGGTTAAACGCAAGGTGAAGGAAGGTTTGTCAACTAGTCAGGAGTTGACTCAAAATGTGAAGGTGAACAGAGGTTCCGCAACTTGTCAGTAAACTGCCGGGTTGACGGTGACCGTTTCTAGTGTAGTAGTCAACAGCAAGTCCTGAAGTATGCCAAGAGAGACCGTCGGGCCAGAGATATAACTAGCAGGTGGGTTTCGTTATCGCGATGTTGACAACAAAAAGCTGATTTAGTTCCCACCTGGGGCACACACAACGCCTTGGGATAGGGGCGGGGGCGGGTGCCGGCCATGGGGGTTGGGGGTGGGGGTGGGAGTGGGCGGTGTCATAGTGTGAATACAGTTCCACTCCAGAGAAAAAAAGTGCCAAGAAGCCCTGTCACTAGACTTCACTGAGGGACATATTGACGCTGGTAGCCGTCTACGACCATGCCGCGCCCCCCCCCCCCCCCACCTATCCCCCACCCCAACATGCAGGTGCCGACACGACACCACTAATTAGCGGGTCTATCTAATCTGCCCTTGCAGAGTGCCGGGTTAACCCAGTCACCGTAACTATCCACACCGTGTGAGATATGCAACTGGTGTGAGACAGCGGGGCGGGGCGGCGCGGACAGGGGCGAGGCGGGCAGGGGCGGACGGGGGCGGGTCAGACGGGGGCCGGGCAGGCCGCACAAGGCACCCCCACCATCACGCCTCGTGAGTCGGGGGTCTGCCTACTGTCAGGGTTCCCGGAGCGGTAGCGATGACGGGAGGGGTGGGGGAGGGGGGGGGGGGGGAGGCCCAAGCAGATTCGACTATTGTCGTCACCACTAGGAATGATGTCTCAACAGGGTGGAATGATGCCCGAGATAGGTGGCTTGATACCTATGAAGGGTGAAATGGTGCTGAAGGGTGGACTGATGCCAAGGAAGGATTGCCCCACACCGGAGTAATTGCCCCGACAGTGAGAAAGGCAGATTGCTCCACACCGGATTAACTGCCCCGACAGGTAGGAAGGCAGATTGACCCACACTGGAGTAACTGCTCCGGCAAGGAGGGAGGCAGATTGCCCCACACAGGGGTAACTGCCCCGGCAGGGAGGGAGGTAGATAGCCCTACACCGGAGTATCTGCCCCGGCAAGGAGGGAGACAGATTGCCCCACACCGGGGTATCTGCCCCGGCAAGGAGGGAGGCAGATTGCCCCACACCGGAGTAACTGCCCCGGCAAGAAGGGAGGCAGATTGCCCCACACCGGGGTAACTGCCCCGGCAGGGAGGGAGGCAGATAGCCCCACACTGGAGTAACTGCCCCGGCAGTGAGGGAGGCAGACTGCCCCACACCGGAGTAACTGCCCCGGCAAGGAGGGAGGCAGATTGCCCCACACAGGGGTAACTGCCCCGGCAGGGAGGGAGGTAGATAGCCCCACACCGGAGTATCTGCCCCGGCAAGGAGGGAGGCAGATTGCCCCACACAGGGGTAACTGCCCCGGCAAGGAGGGAGGCAGATTGCCCCACACCGGAGTATCTGCCCCGGCAAGGAGGGAGGCAGATTGCCCCACACCGGAGTATCTGCCCCGGCAAGGAGGGAGGCAGATTGCCCCACACCGGGGTAACTGCCCCGACAGGGAGGGAGGCAGATTGCCCCACACCGGGGTAACTGCCCCGGCAGTGATAGGAGGCAGATTGCCCCACACCGGAGTAACTGCCCCGGCAGTGATAGGAGGCAGATTGCCCCACACCGGGGTAACTGCCCCGGCAAGGAGGGAGGCAGCTGGCGTGCCGAGTGGCAAGTCGAGCCAGGTGGCCGTGGTGAAGCTACGAGAATCTCAGCTGGTCGATTTCACGGCAATCGCGCCCCAAAAAGACGAGTAAAGACAACTCGGGGCGGGGTGAGGGGCGCAGGAGCGGCGGGTTATGGGGTTGGCGGGGGGTAGGGCGCGGGCCGCGGCCAGGGCGGTCTGGTGCTGGCTGGAGGGTAGGGATGGGGTGGCGGGGCGGGGCGGCACCCCGGCAGGGGGACGGACACCTTTATCTGAAGGTCGAGCAGGCCATCGGCGGATAAATCACGCCTTGTTTACAAGCCGAGCGGGAGCTGCGCCCTCGCCCACCAAGAGGAGACATGCGTGCGGTACCCTCCGTATTGCGGCACAGGTGGCTGCCATGGTGCTGGCCCCCGGGGGTAGATACAGCATGGGTCACCCCCCCCCCCCTGGGGAGGGAGGGGGGGGGGGGGAGAGGTGGTGGTGGATCTACGGAGAGGGACGATGCGAAGTTCAGACATAATATGGACAAGAGGACCAGGGAGGAACTGATTTCATCGGCCTGCAGAACTGATGGGCATGAAGCGAAAAGTTTGGCCCTCGCACGGGTGAAGCGATCCGCCAGGACATGCCGACCGTCGCTGCTAACCGGTACATCCCGACAGCCCACAATGGGTTATGTGTGCGCCGACGGCCGGCCGGTGGGCCTTCCCAAGCCTGGCCTGGCGGGGCCTGGCGGGGTCTCGAGACGCCACGGTTCCGGTCAGAGCCCTCGGGGAGGCACCGCCCCCCCCCCCTCTCTCCCCCCCACCCATCCTCTCATATCCCCATGCACGAGACAGGCGTGGCTTTGTGGCGGTGCCAGCACGAGGCGCTCCAAACATCGGCTCCGCGGCACAACTCCCGACACGTCAGCAGCGACGGCTCAGTCAGTGCTCGCCGGAGCCGTCTGCAGGCCCCGGTGGTTGTTATGGAGAGGGCTCCATAACAAACCGCGGCAAATCCATCTTCAGCGATCGCTAATCAACGCCGCCATTTATTTCCCGGCTGCTCCGGGCCACACCGGAAGTTGATTTGGCGGTGGTCACAACGCAGCCACGTGGTGCAAGGGGTTTGTTTACCACTCATCGGCGGCCACTTCCGGTGCAAACATATAGTCAGTCGCTCGCGTGCATTAGCTCCAAAAGAAATAGATGTCAAACTTTACACCTAGATGGACGATGCCCTGCTGGCGCTGATATCGTGCCCGCAGTCGGGTCAATAGACATATGTTGCACAAAATAACGCACTAAGCATCGCTCCAGACTAAAATCCGCACTGAGGTTTTTCGCACATGCAAGGTTCATTGTCATCGTATACAGAACGCTGTCCGTCGGTGTCGGAGATTGCTTTCCGGAAGTGACGCAGCGGAAGTAAACTAAGCGCTACCACCCATACACGAGCGGCGGTTTACGGCCAATTAACGACTTTGAGGAGTTCAGTCTATGTCACCCCGAATCCGAACCCCCCCACTTCTTCTCTATCCACCACATACACTACCCCGGCTCCAGGGTTTGCCGGTCCAGAAACCCACTTATCGCCCGTCTCTGGGTTCAGTTATAACGCCGCGTTGTCCCTGTCAGGCCTGGGGAAGGTGGGAATAAAACGCCGTTTAAACGGCTACATACGCAAACGGTATTCACGCCGAAGTGTCTTTTAATGCTGTAGGTAGTAAAGGCAGAGTGGGGTGCGGGGGGGCACAACTGGGGATTCGGGGGAAGGGCAGGATTGGTGTACAACTCTTGAAGGGAGGGAGGGAGAGTAGGGAGGGAGGGAGAGGAGATAGTGGGGGGGGGGGGTACAAGGCGGCCTGTTCAGTTGGATGTACTTTTAGCAGTTCCCTGCTACCCCCCCCCCCCCCACTGCGATGGGATAAACAACATTTGGAATCCCCACCTCCAGTTCTGTGCTGCTCTGTCTTAAACCCTCGTTCTGACGATACTCCCTGACACCATTTAACACGCAAACAGCGTAGTAAAAAGCCTACGTCAGCCATGGGTACATGGGTATCCAGAACGGATTTACCAGGGTCAAGGTCGTCTGTCGTGGTTGGCATGAAGCATCGTATACAGTATGCAATTTCGCTAGTATGACTCACTTCGCTATTTCCACAAATAATTCACATCATAAACCCAACATGGAAGATGTACCGGGTTGTAGATAGTGGTTTGTTGTCCAAGCTGTTGTCCAAGCTATCCCTGGGAACCTCACTAGCCTCAGTTGGTAAACAAGCTGAGCTACAGTTCAACAGGTCGTGACTTCGCGCCCTGCACTTGGATCTGGGGCAAATTTATTGTCCCGGGGAGGTTTTTGGCCCCATTTAGCCTTCATGGGCACAAGAGCCGCCGCCTTAAACACCAACAATTCATTTCGGAATTAGCTCAGACTGCGCTTTAATGGGAGAACCACGTCACGTAGCCATGGAGGCCCACAGTCCCAAAGTACAAGGCCATGGAGGCCCACAGTTCCGAAGTACAAGGCCATGGAGGCCCACAGTCCCAAAGTACAAGGCCATGGAGGCCCACAGTCGCAACATACAAGGCCATGGAGGCCCACAATCCCAAAGTACAAGGCCATGGAGGCCCACAGACCCAAAGTACAAGGCCATGGAGGCCCACAGTCCCAAAGTACAAGGCCATGGAGGCCCAGTCCCAAAGTACAAGGCCATGGAGGCCCACAGTCCCAAAGTACAAGGCCATGGAGGCCCACAGTCCCAAAGTAAAAGGCCATGGAGGCCCACAGTCCCAAAGTACAAGGCCATGGAGGCCCACAGTCCCAAAGTACAAGGCCATGGAGGCCCACAGTCCCAAAGTACAAGGCCATGGAGGCCCACAGTCCCAAAGTACAAGGCCATGGAGGCCCACAGTCCCAAAGTACAAAGCCATGGCCAGAATTCAGTAATCTCATGCGACTAGAAAAGCGTACCGAGAGACGATGGTACACGGCGGCAAGTCAAAAAGGATACACTTACCCAGGTAATATACCCCCTATATGTGTACACAGATGGGGTACGAACAGGGTAAATAAGTAGTCTAGCCTAGACAACATAGAACTCCACTAGGATAACTAACATGAAAACACAAACACTACATACATCTAGAGATGAGACATTTATGACAATTATCAGGTGATCATGCCTTCACGAATTACGATTTTTATGGTACAAAAAAAACGGCGGAAAAAGAAATAAGCTAATGAAATCTGTCAAGACGTTCACTTGACATAAAATACGGCCAGGGTTTCAATTAAATCACAATTGAGCGGTCACTAAACAACAGCGGCACAGACGAGTTCAACTATTAGGAAAGACAACAAGACTAGAAGACCACCAGAGTTCACACAAACAGACCACGTGGCCGGAGCCACGCGCAGTCATCGTCAGAGACGCGCTATCATACCGCACTCGTACATACCTTGGGGGTTGAGGGCACTTTGTACGCCTGGTAGCGATAACAACATAAAGCGCATCCATCAATGAAAGATTCCACAAAACCAACCACAGCCCCCTGGCATAGAATCGTAGCAAGAAAGTAACCAAACCTCGTGACCCTTGTCGTTGATGAACACATAATAGAGAGTTGTAACCTTGTTAGTTGCATCAAAATGCTATCACATTTTTACCGACACCACACTACTCACGGAAACGGTGATAGCGCATTATACACCGGAAAGCCCATCGTATTAGAAAAATCTTAACTTAGCACTGTTCTGCTAAACCAAAACAAAAAGACCTGAACATGCTATTAAAACATAATTATCCACATTCCACATTTCCCGACTTTAGAAGATTTAAGCATGCAAACAAGTTCATTAGTGTGTGTGTGTGGGGGGGGGGGGGGGAAGAGAGGAGGGGGGCATTCTTCTAAAAGCGATGCGTATAAGTGAGTCCTGCACCAGCAGCTTCGGTGAGACAAACCCAGTTTAACACAAACCAAGGGCGGGACGAGGTTGGCATAGTATCGGGCTCACCTGCTCTTGATGTTTAGCACCGATCTTCTTCTCGATGTTGACGGCCAAGAGTTGGGAGCGGAATGAGAGACCCTTCGTCTTCTCTATAACCTGCTGGTAGGGCGAGATGGCCTGCGTGCCCATCACCACATGGCCCTGCAAACATAAATTACAACATACATTACCTACTGTTGGGACGACCATGTTGGGACGACGATGTTGGGACGACGATGTTGGGACGACGATGTTGGGACGACGATGTTGGGACGACGATGTTGGGACGACGATGTTGGGACGACGATGTTGGGACGACGATGTTGGGACGACGAGAAAGCCATTCTTTAAAGGGCGAGGGGCCGCGCTATAGCGATAGGGGGTGGGAGGAGGGTGCATCTTTAGGGGCACTCGATTACGAGCGATCAGCGCGTAGTGCACGGCTTGAAGGTCACGAGTGTAGAGCAGTCACGCTACAGCTGTAGAACAGGGAATCCGGGTTACTTCACACCAAAAATCCAAATGAGACACCGACTATAGTTTGTTAACATTAGTTACTTTCACGTTTTAACGCTCGGCAAAGAAGTCAATGCGATTCCCAACTCCCGATAACCGAATATGTACTAACCAGCTTGGAGTCTATCCGCGCGTCCAGACGAGCGTTCCGGATCAAGTTGACGATCCACTTCTCGGCCTCGTCAGGATTCATGTTTAGCTTCTCGGCCAGCATGCTGCGGAAAGAAAGGACGGATTGATACAACAGATATATAAAACATGTTGAGTTTCCCAGCCACCATGCTGCGAAAGGAAAAGACGGATTGGTGCAACAGATAAAACATGTTCTGCGACAGGGACATATCTTAGCTTATGAGCACATTTTAACAACGTCCTCTGGCGATGTAGCTATGCTCTGCCGTATTTTCGTTTATTAACGCCCTCGAAAGTCGGTCAATGGATGGTAAGGAATAAGGTTTAGAGCTGATTTATATCCCTGGGATCTCATACTCTTTTCGAAAGATGCCACGGGATCCGGTGTCGATGGGTCAGAAGTGACTCCACAACCACCGAACGGACCAAGATACGGACCAGGCGGGTGAACACCCCACGGCCGAGGACACTAACATTATCCATAGACCAGAACCCATTGAATCAACAAATAATACTATCCATAGGACAAACCCATTGAAGAATCGACAAATCAGTGCGAAGTCGTGACCAAGGAAGGCCAAACTCACTTGATACTAATGCATTGGTGGATTCTGCAGAAGGTCTCGAAGATGAAGAGCCGAGCGTTCTCGATGAAGTCGTCTATGCAGGCCACGAGGAAGAAGTCGTTAACCAGCACCTAGAGGCGGCAGATGATGCACTGATCACAGCTTAGGGTTCCTTTAGTTGGGCATTTGGTAATACTGGACTGTTACTCGTACCATATATCTAACATGCTGCTGTCAATATCATAACGTATACCTACTGGGAAAGTAGCACACTAAGCAAGAGGTCCATTACCCGAGAGAACACTCTACTCCAACAGCAGTGCTTAAAATCCCAAGCAAAAGTGACGCTTGTTTTCTTGTCAAGTATATTGGTAAGAAACTGTTGTTTATGTTTATGGCAAACATGGAGTTGGCACAATCCTTTCTGCCGTTTTCCTTAATACAAGGCATTCGATGAAGTCGTCGGGTCAATCTTATGTATAATATTGTGCACCAGTAATTTCCGTTATTAGTACGTATCTTAGAACTGAGAAAAACATATTTTCTCGTTTTTTTTCGGATTGTGCACTCTATTGCTTTACAGATGGATCGGACCTTGGAAGAATGTTTCAACATACATATATTAGGTACAGTTTGCAATAGGCCTCCCTGAGCAAGATGAAGGAATCAAACAACGGTCTCACGCTATGTGCCACAGTGCCTTCTCGAGAAAATACATCACTATAAAAAATGCCCTGGCAAAAGCGAACTTGATTAAAACCCAGTTGCATCCATACGATAAGGGACATATTTTTTCTTGATGGTACCTAATCTTTGACGAACATAATATCGTGTGTAGGGCATGATTGATAACAGTAAAAAAATTCGCTTACTATTTCACATTCCCTTAGTTTCTGCTGTGCCAGATCAAAGTCGAAATTGACGTAGAGGCATTCGAGGAACTCGGTGATTGGGTCTCTGTAGGTGTAGGCTTCCTGTAAAAGGAAGTATAATACAGATTAGCAGCAGAGCTTAACATAACAATCGCCCTTAAAATTACTTCCAACAGTTTTGATAAACTGCTGCATAGAATTACGCAAACGATTGTCGATAAGAAAGAAATCATCGGAAATGAAGTGGCGTAAACGGCTGAAATCGTATGGTTTTATTTCAAGCCAAATTACTCATGTTTGAGTCACTAATTTCGATAAATACCGTGTCAATTTCCCAAACTTCATTCTGGCCTATCTTATCCAACATAAGACTACGCACACATGGTAACATATTCGCTGGTGGTATTCTTTTCAAACTGTACCTGCTGGATGACCTTGACCAAGTCCTTGAGGACGGTCTTCCTCCTCTTGTTGGTGATGACGGCCGTCGTCAGGTAGCGCAGAATGTGGGGACACATCGTCTGGATGGCGTTCAAATATCTAAAGGTAAACAACAAGCTTGTTGTTATCAAGGCCTTCAGGGAGCGCAGAAACTAAGGCACAAAACAGTGATCACGTCTGTTATGGTATAGATTGCCCAGACTGGTAGAAGAACATGCCGAAACGATAAGACCACGTCTCTTGGCATAATTACTGAGGCTGGTAGAGGAACATTAGACCATGTCTCTTGGCATACTTACCGAGGCTGGTAGAGGAACATTAGACCGTCTCTTGGCATACTTACTGAGGCTGGTAGAGGAACATGTCGATTATCAGATCGCGTCCCTTGGCATGGTTGAAGAACACAAACAAACTCCAATGAATGAGCCAGGTTCGCTGCTGCAGAGCCTGTAATGCCGACCCTTGCGTCTGAAAGCAAAAAGTTCACCAACTACAATTCTACAATTGAAACAACATCGGATTGGAAATAGTACCAGAACATTTCTCATACTGAGCACCATCTATTATCCAAAAGCCATAAAGGTAACCACTTTTTAACTATCAAATTTCCAAAAGAATCTTAATACACCGGTATGCCATATGATTACAAACTAAGTTTGACTACCGGTAATAATTGTTTGACTAATATAAGAACCAATGTGTTCAATGTGGTCTGTTGCACCTAATGATGTACACATTCATCATAGGGCACAATTTTGTTTACATGAAATATGCCATAAAATCCAGAAAACATATACCGTACATGCAATTCCAATAAATTTACTTGTTTTAACCTACATTTGAGTCGATGACCTCCTTGATTCTCGTCAGGTCCTCCAGAGCATTATCCCAGTTCTGCATCAGGATCTCAGAAGCCAGTTTGCCCCACAGCGCGTTCATGTAATTAGGATCACCAGGTGGTAACTGCAAAGGTTACAGAATACTTTGGTGATCATTTGTCATAGAATGCATTCATCCAACTTCACCCGTAATAACTGCACTGACATCAGAATAACCAGAAACATTACAAATTTAATCAACCAGTGCAATGCAATAAGTTATGGTGTTGAAGCCACAAAAAAAAATTAGATTGGGGTATTTTAATTTGCTAAATACTTACCAAAACCCTGGCAAAGTACAAGTACTCAGCAGCCCCAGAGTAGTTTCCACACTCATACTGAAACCTGGCAGAGCGGTATAGCGTGTCTATCACCTCCATCTTCACCTGCAATCACATAGCATATCAAGTAGATATTACCAGCACATCATAAATACATACTGGTATAAGACAGCGGTAGTACCATACAAATATAACATCAAATAGCTGCTCACTAGCCACCTCAATATAATAAAATATTCCATTTAGTCTAAAATAGATATGATACAAAAGCATACAATGTCAAACTAATAATATAATTGTATTACAAATTATTTTTGTATAAATATCACAGGATGTCATTATATCTATGTATATATTTCAACATGGATTTTCTTTGCATCTCGCCAACATTTGATAAAATTACTTGATTAAAAGGTACACTTAAAATGCCAGAACAAATTAACTTTCTACCAACCCCATGTTTCTGTGAGAGATATTCAAACAGTTGCTTTCCATCTCTTGCAGACTGCACCATCTTAGCAACCTCTTCATTCTCAAACATCTTGATGATTGGCTCAGTCTCAGCATGTAAACGTTTCAAGTGAGTCACAACACTAGAACGTTTTTCATAGAACTCTGCAACAAAGAGAAACAATTTTGAATGGCTTGTAAAGATAATGCATTCATTGGAAAATGCACTTACAGTTCATGTGCCAGTCCATCTAATATAATTTGACTTTCCATCTATTGTAAACTTGCAGCTAATTACATATTAGAAGCTGCACTAAGACTTTCTCTCCTGACTACACCACCTACCCCATTTGCTGGCACTCATATTCTCTCCCTGTCTCATCCAGTGTTCAAGATTAAAGTCCATCATTCTAGCACTGATTGCATATTCATGACTACTAACACCATTCATCTCTCCATCCCCCTTATTCTAAAAAAAACAGCCAAAAATTACATTTAAGTCATAGTTCCAGCAGGACTAAATTAAGTCATGTATATATGATACTTACCATTGGGAAGATCTTTATTAGGATATAAATTCTTGTAAACATCCATAGCAAAATCCACCATTTTTGTGTTGTTCAGAAGGTCTAATTTGCCTTTCAGCATTTCATTTTCATCATATATCTGTAAATAATAAAAGACATAAATATTCTGACAGAAGACATGGCTGCAATACAATACAGGAGATGGCAAGAGTAAATAAAACATGTGACCCAATGTTATATACCAAATCAGAGGCCTAAACATGCTAAATGAAACAACACAGTGCACACCGCTTAATTGCAACTTCTATTTGCCAGCAAAAAAGTTGCAATTAACCGAAGTGGGTGATTTTTATGGTCAGAATGGACTATATGTACATGTATATACACGTATTGGGTTTATGTACACTTCAGATACACATGTATATGCTAAACCCTCATTATATACCCTGCTCACCATTTGAAATTTATGTTGACTATGACAGGACGCTGATTGGGATGTTATGACATCTGTAAACTATCTCCATAAAGCATCTTTCACTGATGTGGCTTTGCCCATACGCCTACGCTTCAGGGTTTTTGCTTTCATTCTTGCAGAGTAAAACTTAAGTCTCTATCTGCAACAATGAGAGAAATCTGAGAACTGATGGGATATCTTGAACTTGCTAGACCTTCTGGTCTTTGAGCCTAATGACTTCAACCTTGTCAGTGAGAGAGAGGTCTGTCCGCTTTTGTTTGGCCATGATTGTTTAATGAAGCCATATTTGGGGCCTTTATAGGTGACAGCAGCATTTTATGTTATTACGTCTCACATCACAGCGAGGAACAAACAAGATTGCATCACTCTGCCCCTCAGATCCAGATATGACACTTTAGATCCAGATTGACCCCTGAGATCTATATTTGATACCAGATCCCTTTTGACCCCCTCTAAAACTGACGCTATAGTGAGCAACCTCTCAATTGTTGGCCCCATCCCTAAAGTAAAAGTCACTCTTTAGTTTTGCCCCCAGGCTCAATGATCTCACTTGGTGTACAGCTAAAACCAAACTTACTCAGTTTCTGTCTACATTTCTAGTTTCTACATCCCTACCATGCATATTATTTTAATAGCAACCAACTCAATCATCCCTCCACCCCAGCTTGAACCCTCCCTCCCCAACAATAGGCCTACACTGGCACCGTGGTTGCTGTCACCGATCGCAACAGTCCAGAGCCTTGATGTAATGTTATGATCAGTAGATTAGTGGGCTATGCGGTGTTGATATCTTGTTCGGATAAGCCAAGTGACAAGTCCCCCGGCCACACATCACGCGATTGATGTCAGCCAGCTTTTTTTTTATAATTAATAACTTCTGTAGGGTCCTATGTTAAAGATTAGCAATTTTTTACAGAAGATTCTTGTGACCTTAACCTATATACCCTGCTTACAAACTTGACTGAGCCATGTCGGATACCTATCGATGGGTAAATTTACAGAACAAAATATTACGTTTTGCGACCTACAGAGCGCACAACACATATATATACATACAGATAAACCAACGTACTGATAGATGATGGAAAAATCAAAGATTTTCTGTCATAACAATTAAAGTTGCATGTCGAGCTCTTTCCCGCCAAAACTAAAGAGGTCAAAATACAAATAAGAATCACTCCTTGAATCATTCATGATTTCTTTGCACTCCAGCTATGCCAGACTGCCAAATAGTGTCTCTTAGCCTTGCCCGTGATATCAATTTACCACAAGTTTTCATTCTAGTGGTAAACGTCATCAGTTTGTGTGCTTCGTGATGCTTTGGTATAAGTAGCAGTGCCACGACAGAATTCTGTAGTGTCTTGGGATAGACACGTTCCCCACACCATAGCCGTAACGATGATGTGCATCAGGTATCTGAATTTATAGAATGAAACAATAGAGTTTTCTGCAAATTTTGATATAAATTTCGCCTGGGCTTAATTTGGGTGGGAAAGAACTTGATATGCAACTTAAGAATAAAAAAGAATAAAAGCCAATCACTATGTCTGACTCGATCTGCCAGTGTCTAATCGTCAACTTCTGCTTCCAAGGCTGCGCCACCATGAACAAACAAGCTTGGAACTGGCCTGCCTGTCGGAAATAACTCTAGGCTGGTTTCGAGCGCGAAATGAAATAATTCAGTCGTCGGTCAAAATGTTGATTTATGTAGTCATCTTGCCTGAATGAGTGTAAATCTTGTCTCCCAACGCTTCCACTGATATCAAAGAAGACATCTGCTATTTCAAAATACGGCTGACAAGTGAGTATTTCATGTATTTTTGTCAAGATGGGAAAATAGATTCACTGAACATCAAACAAGTGCGATGAGTTCAGACATTACTTGTCATCCATTACCAGCTGTCTAACGACAGTAACACGCCTAAAGAAATTTAATTGTAATTGACACATACCCATAGGGAAGTGCCCCCAATGTTCTTGCCTATCCGGTGCCAAAATAATGCACCCACTCACACAGTGACACACGCCTGACAAATGACCAAGTGACACGGTCTCGGTGTCAGAACCCAACCCGTACCGTACGGCCACGGCCGGGGGTTAACCGGTAAGCTTACGGTACGTCTATGCTTGTGACAGATACGCGAAACTAGAGTGTTTTACACAAAAATTATAGAACCAAACCATTGTACGACACTTACCTCTTTAACGGATAAGAATTCTAGCAAGGGAAATACCAAATGACGGTCTAAATATTGTCCCATACGCGTGGTGAGATCGAATTCCGCCATTTTTGCTGTTCCTCGCCGACGGCGTGAATTAGTGCGAAGCTGTAATTGCCCAATAGATGTCTCGAATAAATTCTTCACACACAATATTTACTCATAAACTGAAAATTGATTTTATTAGAGCAACCAGTATTATAACAGTGAATAATCTAGCCATTTGTAGGCTCATAAAATACCCAAAAGATAAATTGTTTGCTCCGTATTGCTTTCACCATCCTATCTCGTCAGATGGCGCTTTAACAATTACCTGGTACTGCCGCTTATTCCGGAACCAGTCTAATACAACAGGCAGTATGGGCCGCAGCGTTTCTATTAATTGCCAGTACGGACACTGTGCAGGATACCCATGCATGACCAGCAGCTTAATTCCCAGTCCTTATTTACAAATTTAGTGCTGATTTTCACGTGAAATATCAGTTCTGTGAGGTAACTTTTGGAATATTTTAGTAGTTCTGAGGGGTTATCCTTTTTAGGAAACAAAATATCTACTTTAAAGTTGCATGTCGAGTTCTTTCCCGCCAAAACTAAGTCCAGGCGAAATTTATATCAAAATTTGCAGAAAACTCGATTGTTCCATTCCATAAATTCAGAAACCTGATGAACCTGGCCGTTTCGGCTGGGGTGTGGCAAACGTGTCTATCCCGCGACACCACAGCACTCTGTCGCGGCACTGCTACTTAAAACAAAGCATCGCGAAGCAAACAAACTGATGACGTTTACCACTGAAATGAAAATTTGTGGTAAATTGATATCATGGGCAAGGCTAAGAGACACTATTTGGCAGTCTGGCATGGGTGGAGTATAGACAAAACCAATCTTGAATGATTCAAGGACTGATTCTTATTCGTATTTTGACCTCTTTAGTTTTGGCGGGAAAGAGCTCGACATGCAACTTTAATTGGACTCGATCTGCATGAGTATATCTCAAGTTTTTCAGTTATAAAAAAATGTCCGCTCGATCCTATATGACCAGTGATCATGGGCGTGTCCAGGGAGGGCACAAGTGACACGTGCTTCCCTTTCAGGAAAAATAAGGAAATCTAATGTTTCTTATAGTAGAAGATTGAAAGGATCGATGACCCCGGGGGGGGGGATGATACTCCATATTCCATCGTAGATCAATGAAAGCACTTAAATATATCTGAAACTGAAGAGTTAATTACTCTTATATATTCTCATATATTCAGTTCCCTGTCAATAGACACGGCGATCGGGGCACAGAGTGAGAGTGTACATTTGATCTTAGATGGCTCAGACCGTGTGGTCTGCCGTTTTCGTCACTATGACTTTTAGGGCCCTAACACACGTGCCTCCCTTTCCTTTTCCGACACTAAGATATACCTTAGGCCCCCTCCCCCCGCCCCCCCCCCTTCCCACAAACCCGGGCCCCACTCCCCCTTTCAAATTATGTGCACCAAGGTCACCTACGTCTCAGGCGTTTACACGCACTTTTAATGTCTTTGTGCCCCTCCCCTTTTGTGCCCGCCCCCCGCCGCCCTTTGTGCCTCACCCCATTTGTGCCCCCCGGCCTTTTGTGACCCCCTTTTGTACCCTCCTTTCAAGAATTCCTACACATGCCCTGGGTGATTGCGCTACCATTGATTGCACATTAGCAGAAGTGCGCTTTCGTCATCTCATTCATATGTGATCGTTTACTCGGTGCACATGCAATCACTGCATGGTAGCTGTGCAATCACTGGTGCGACTATGTACTATTAATACATGATATAGCTCATGACGAGTTGTACAATCTGATAGTGCCTCCCTCCCCCCCCCCTCCCACACCACCACACTAAACGCACGTCCTGGTTTTAATTAGTACGGTCTTGGTCACACCATTTACTTGTACCCCCTCCCGTCTTCACACTCACCGATATATCCTAGTTATTGCGTCACAATATTCCTAATATATGATCTTATCGATCATAATAAATATTACGGTAATATTTATTAGTGATTTCTTGTGAATTATCGCGAATGATTTCCCCAGTGTGCTTTACCATACAAGCCAACGTGGCCCGGTTTACGACCGGGCCAGTGTCAGCTAGGGCCCCTGCAGAGGCCCTTTTTTGACACGGCGACACGGCAATGTTTAAAATCGACAACGTGACATGGGGGCTGCCTTAAAATCGACATGCGACACGCGACATGGACCTCTTCTTAAAATCGACATGCAACATGGACTTCTTCTTAAAATCGACATGGCTACCCCCTCTAAGGGGCCGTAGTGTCGAGCGAGCTACTCTGCTCTCTGATATTTAGACTAAATGATACCCCCCCTCACCCGCCACCCCCAACACACACAAAGAGTAAGTTAAACAGAATCGTATCCCCCCACACTGCCACACCTCGGGCCATATGGGACAGATATATGTAGGAATTTGTCTAGGGGTGGGGCTTAATGAACGCATGAGATCCCCTTAAAGAATTAATACATGGGTGGGGTGAGCTCTTAGGGGTGGAGGTGGTGGGTCGATAACTTGTTTCCTCCATGGCCGCTAGATCACTATGTCCCGTCCCTCCCGGGCGTTTGTCTTTGGCATCGAACACGTTAAGCCGCATTATAGCCTGCTTGGCGCTCCATATCTAAGAGATCCCCTTCGCCTCCCTCTACACACCCCCACACACACACGAAATCAATCTCTGCCTTCGACTCACCCCGCAAGGCTGCGTAGCGCCACCCTGCGGGGAGCTTGACACCAAATGTATCACGGTGTATAAATGCGCAAGACCAAATACAAGATATATTTCCAGCTGAAACTATCCTCGCCTGTTGTTGTCTAACCTCGTATGCATAAACCTTAGTAGATCTACACTGTTTTTGGCGTCTAACAGTTATTTCGATGCACATCATTATGGAACTATGTTTTTTGTCACAACATTCTGTCAGTGGTTTGGTCCGATTGTCAAAACAGACAGGTTGAATGTTGTTGATGGTGTTGTTGAAGTTGAATCGAAGGCGGTAATGGCGTGAAAACGACACACAGAACATAAATGTATTGACATCTAGATCTGATAAAGATAAAGTTTGACACCTACGTATGGGATCACCATATTGATTGTGAGATAATGGCTCAACGACGGTCTGGAGATGATAAAATACTGTCCGAAAAAAACTCCGTTTCAGCAAGTCGCACTCGCACTCGCACAGCCCACTCAACAAATGTCAGCGAGAAGACCGCATCTGTAGGCATTGAAGACACAAGCTTAGGTGAGTTCACCGATGTAGGCAGTATCCCACCAGGAGAAGTGATAAGGCCAAGTGCCTTCTTGTTCTGCCACTCCCTCATTATAAGGCATTACACTGATCTGCTGATCATCTGAGCTGACGACTGGTCTGATGTCACTGACAGTGTTAATGTGGTTTACGCCCGCTTGGGCCGCTGGACATTTCGGCTGCTAGGGGGGGGGGGGGGGGTGGTATTAGGCAGAGGGGATTAGGGGGCTGAAGGGCGAACCTATCAAATGGTTATTGTGTTGCTTGAGGCCAATTGTTCAATGTGTTTCATATGACTGTATGCAAATTACATTGCCGGCTGTTGCAATTATTGCGCTCCCGCCTCTAGAACTTATATTGGCCAACCTGTAGTAAACATTTTTGCAGGGGGAGATATAGCATTAGAATAAGTGCCATTGAACCAGCTGCGCCTTTGGCATTGCTTCTTCACCGATCTTTATATGTATCGGGTATTGATAGGGCTTGTGAAAGAAAATATTTATAATCTCTCAATTTTTTCACCGGCACATTTCTTCACCCCCACAAACTTTTCTTGCAACATGGCCTAACAGCCGAATAGCAAAGCAATATTTGGAGTTTAATTGTAAATGTCTTAGGAGATGTGAGTTAGCCTGCATTTATTAGGCCCTGACTTATAGCTTACACAGGAAGTAATTGATAATCTATACATTATATATACTCTATAATTAGTTAAGTCCAAGTTTATATATCAAAATATAGTAATGTAAAGATTACAAGTTGAAGTACTACGTTTTACCTCAATTGAGTACTAGGATTTCTGTATTAGAGCCCCATCCGTCAAAGAGCATATGGGTGCTGCCCTGGGAAAATGTTATGTTTGAGCATGGCTAATCTCTAGACAAGATCCTTTCATGAATACTTTCAGACGATAGGTTGGTTAGTTTGTTATTCAGGACACTTAAACCACTTTTGGTCATATAGCATCAATGGGATAAGGAAGGGAGAGTGGAGCCATATCCCCAGGTGTAACCCTCTACTCTTTGCAAAAAAAGATATGGGATCTTTATCCTGTGACCACACAGACATGGCCACAGCAGGGCTCGAACCACTGATTCACATGCCATTAGGCTCTCAGATGGCCAGAGCACTCAATACATCAGATGATAGGATTTCTCTGCATATACTCTTAGCATATTCTTTTTGATAGGTTTTTAAAATACTATATAGATAATATAATTATTTTGTATGCATGTAGTGGTAGTTGGGTCTCACAATGATATAATTTCTTTGTTACAGTGAAACTACCAGGAGACAGCAACCTTGAATGCCCTATCTGCCTGCAGACCTTCGTTCATCCTGTGAAACTGCCATGCAACCATATATTCTGCTTCTTGTGTGTCAAAGGAGTGGCCAACCAGAGCAAGCGTTGTGCCCTCTGCCGCCAGAATATCCCACCTGAATTTTTCAACCACCCAGATCTATTGAAACCAGAGACTTTATTAGACGCCACCGCTTTCGAAGGCTACCAGTGGTACTACCAGGGACATAATGGATGGTGGCAATATGATGAACGAACCAGCGCAGACATTGAGGAACAGTTTGTTGCCGGTGCCAAAACATTTGAAATGCTTATCGCAGGCTTTCTGTATGTTGTCGACTTAGAACGCATGCTGCAGTATCAGCGCAATGACCCTTCAAGACGCAGGAAGGTGAAGCGAGATCTCATCAATATACCCGACAAGAAAGGGGTTGCTGGCCTAAAGGTTCTTTCTGACACACCGGCCTGTAGGCCGGAGGCAGATGGCGGCGAGGTGGTTGTGGTTGCCCCTGTCGCGCCAGGGCCATCCACCCCACAAAATCACCCATCTCCGCCGCACAGTGGTGCTACGGTGGGCCAGCCACAGCTCGGCGCTCCACCAGCTCCCCTGGACGGTTCTCCCGGCGAGGTGCGCCCCCTGTTTACATCCCCGGCTGTGTCCCCCAACACATCCGCCGAAGACGCGCCTGATGTCGCCGAACGCAGTACTACGGTAGACGCCGCCCATTTGGCTGAAGGACTTGGCGATCTTAGTCTGAGCGACAGTTGCGATGCAAGTCCAGGTCGCAATGGGCAACGATCGCGGGGTTCAAAGGAAGGAGAAAATGATGGGGATGTGGAAGACGATACGTCATCTGGGGAAGATTGGCAGTAACGCTGCGGTCGTTGATGGGCAAGAGGGAAGTGTAGGCCTCGATCCAGCTATTGTATGTACTGTGTATGGGATCCTTAACACCGGTTGCGTGTGCAGTGGTCTGGGATTCATTATTGTCGGCCATGTGGTTGTGTGTACTGTGTATGGATAAATTGTTATCGGTACTGTGGTTGTCAGCAGTGGCGGATCCAGGAATTTACGAAATTTATGAAACTCTTCAAGTGCTGTCTAGTGAGAAGGTTGCTGGTGAGTTTGTGCAAAGAGAACAGTGACTGTGCCCCCTATGGCCACTTCTTCGGAGAAAGGGGGCAAGTGCCTTTTTTTCGCCTATTTTGAGACAAAGTGCCCCCTCCCCTGGGTCCGCCACTGGTCAGTACTGTGTATGGATGACTGTTTATCTCATGCCGGGTAATATGGTTGCGTGTAATGTGTATGGATTAATTGTTATCGGTACTATGGTTGTGGTATGGATGTTGTTTTACTTATTACTGGGTAATATGGTTGTGTGTCCTGTGTATGGATTAATTGTTATCGGTACTATGGTTGTGGTATGGATGATTTTTTTACCTATATGACCGGGTAATATGGTTGTGTGTATTGTGCGTGGATTACTTCTAACCGGTAATGTGGTTGTATGTAAGTATTATGGATTACATTAACCAAACATGGTTTTGAACTTTTCCTGGGTTTCGTAATCTCTGGCCTCCCATGCCTCGTTCTTCGGACAACCCTGTTTGTGCGTGCCCTCTCCATCCCCAAATGGGAAAGGTAAATCATAACACTACAGGAAAAGACTGTGGTTAATAAATGTGTATTGTTAATTAAACGATTGTACGACACCAATTATAATGATTCATATCGCCGATGAAGGCTAAATGTCAAGTGAAATCCATTGTGCAAAAACTTCACTACGGTCGTTGATCTGATTAAGAAGCGCATTCGCTGCATCACGTGACTTTAAGGAAATGATTTCCCGTCGGGAACAAGAGCTGTTGGAAGGTTAGTCTTAGATTAACTTGCCGATGTCGGCAGAAGAGACTTGTATATGAAAGTGTGTGTACGACATAAAAGGATGAATTTAAGCTTCAGGTTTGTTTGTTTGTTTGTTACGCCCACGGGCTGTGCCCTGTATATGGGGCGACTGCCCGCAGGCGGCCCTTTGTGCTATATAAAATGTGATGCTGTGATTTTGGGTATGTGCTCCATGATTATAATACATGTACTCGATGGCTATGGTGTATGTACGATGGTTTCAATATATGTACTGCGTGACATGTTCTCAATCACTGCGGCACATGTGCTCGCGGACTATGGTACATGTACACACTGATCATGAAACATATAGTAAAGCTCTATGTACCGCTGAAGCTCCTTGGTCTCTGTCAAGGTAATATTGCCCATGATGCGTTTCTTATAGCTTTCAGTTGTTAAATACCGGTTAGGTACATTGTGTGTGAGGTCACATGATCCACCACTTGTTATACTAGACTAATTTGATTGTCGTTTTGGGTCTCATTTAAAGTGTTGCTTCGTTGTTTTTATTCTTTCATCGCAAATAAAGTTGTTTGTGAAAGATTTTCTGACCAATTTCTGGGAATCTATTATTGCGACACGCGTGAACACATATGTTGGTTGGTCTATGAAGGAATCTATCTGGGATGGATAGAAAGAACATGCTCGCTACGCAGTGTGTGTTAGAATGGGAACATGAACCGTCTTTTACATAAGCTCAACGTTGCTATTTTAACAAAAGGTAATAATTGGACCGATGGGACAAATACTGGCGGGAAGGGTTAACACCACCAGTTGCTATGAAGCTCTGTTCAGTCAGTAGGACATCGGGCGTTTGATCGTAGGGTTGCGCGTCCCAATTCCCGATGGAGGCCAGGTGGGTTATTTTTGCCATTACTGATGGAAGACAAACCCTATATATTTTCTTTGCAAAATGTGGTCCTTCCCACGGTCGTCACTTTTTGGAGAAAGATCCCCCGATCGTGTTCTGTGATTCTAAGACTAGTTCGGGCGACCCCGCCGGTTCCCTTATTTGCATCTCGTTGAATGGTAGCGATCTGGGGTCGTATTCATAATCACCACTTAGGCTACGCCACTAGACTTAGCGCTAAGTGGAAGATTTGTCGAGCGATTATCGGGTTCAAACTACATAAGTAGTCCCCCAAGAAGTGATTTTTATTAATTAAGAAAGTACTAAAACTATATTGAAGAGGATTTCGGAATCATGAGCGAAAGATAAGAATAAAATAAGACGAAAATGCACTTTTCGTGCGTAACTTACCAGGGGATTATAAATACGGCCCCTGGCCCTTTGGTGTATTTTTGCTATTATAACGAAATTGTATGTCATCGTGACTAGCGCACGAAAATTGCCGCTACAGAATGCCGACCCGGAGCCATATATACACGATAGTGATGGTAACTTTAAAAAGAGCGATTACATTCCGATACCTAAGACATTATGATTCACGTTCACACCTAAAGGCCATGCCGTTATCTCCGCGGTCCACAAGGAATGTTCATTGTCGAGGCAAAGGCGGGGACCTCTCGATCGAAATCAGATTATAATGGCCCACAGAATTTCGAAACTCCGAAACCACCCTTGTGGGTGGATGCTTTACACAAGTGAATAACGTTATTCCTCGCATTTTGGGTGTGATCAATTAAATTTTTACCCGTGGTAAAATACCTTCAGGACCACACAAAAATCAAAATCGGGGGTGCGCCGCCCATGCCATACAGGGCACGTGGGGAGTGAGAGAAAGGTGCGCGATTTGATCATCCTGGAGATATGTTAAGTAGCTGTTATGCAGCGTGTATGAGGGAAAGGGGCCAGCTGAAGGGGAATCTCCGGGATTCACAAGAATATAAGGAAAATGTGGAATTTTTTTTTTCATTGAGGACAGAGAGAAATGTTTAGTCTCAGATGGACACATTGGGGGAAAATGTAGAATGAAATGTAGGTTTCTGCCCAGCGGAAAGACCAAACAGGCAAATAAGGGTCATTTGGGCGGCACATATGTGTATGCCTAACTATGTAGTGCCCCCCTCTCACCGCCGGGCCCGTCGGGTGTTGTCCAGATTTGGGTGGGTTTTGGTTGGTTGTATATTCAGGACGCTTTAACCACTTGGTCATATCGCGTCAATTGAAGGAAGGGAGAGTGGAGCCATGTCCCCGGGGGTAACCCCCTACTCTTTGCGAAGAAGGACATGGGGTCTTTATCCTGCGGCCACACAGACATGACCACAGCGCGGGGCTCGGAACCATCGATCCACGGGCCGTTAGGCTCTCGGGTGACCAGAGCACTCAATGCGAGCTCTCTAGCCCACGGAGCTAGCGGACCGGCCCCTGGGTGTGTTTTGAGCTCCAGGAAGAAACACAAATTCCAAGCTTGTCAAGTTTACAGATTTTATTTTCTTCTTTGAGCTCCTATAACATTCAACCAATCAGATTCGTTCAGGAGCTTTACTCCCGACGTAAACGGATGATCTCGCGCCGTTCAAATTTTAATACCGATGGTTGACAGCAATGTGGCACGCTCGTGATCTGTTGTGAGGTGAAATATCATGTTGTGGTTTCGTCATGGTCCAAAATGCACAGCTACACAATTTAAATGATAATTCAATTATTTTACTAAGCACTATAAACCTCCCCTGTTTAAAGGTTATTCACCCGGAGACATTCAATCAATTCATTCTTGTGGAAACTCTCGAACCAGATGATGTAACAACAGATCATCACATGACAATCATGTGATAACTTAACTGTTTTTTTGTTTCATCTGTTACAGATGTAAGATCGAAATCTTACCTATGGACTTCACACAGGGCGGGCAAATGTATTAGGAGGCTAGTACAACAATTGTCTTTGGTGGTTTGCAAGCCGTCATTTTATGCCCTGATGCCGGTCGTTGTCGACAATATCTCCTGACCTAACAATAATATTAAAACGGTTACGTTGATGACGTCGACTGCAGTGTCCGTATAAGTCTTTGCTAGAAGTTACTGTTGTATTAATATGTGTACCTTACGCGGGCAGTCATGAATTACGTGTACGACAGAGTCGTACATGTACCTGCTTCGGCCCAAATGGCTCGAATTAAGACCCCGAATGCCATTGCAAGAACGATATGCATCGCACAGGAATATTTGCCGAGGCGAAAGCGGTGACCTGTCGATCAAAATAAGATTATAATGGCCAACAGAAACCAGCAGTTAGTGGATGCTTTACACAACGTTACGAATAACGTTACTCCTCGTATTTTGGGTGTGATCATGGCATTTCACAGTATGAAATATCAGAACAGACGTTAACCATAGTCCCATCACGCATCACGTGAAAAAACACGTGACTCACATATCAAGTGACACATCATATCAAGCACATGTTCTTGTATCGGTTTCAGCTACACAGCCAGCCTTTACAATGGGCACCTACCGTGGAAGATTTACATTTTGAAATGAATACGGGAATGAGTTTCACAAGTATTATTGGAATGAGTTTCACAAGTATCATTGGAATGAGTTTCACAAGTATTATTGGAATAAATTTCACTGATATTGGAATGAATTTTACTGATATTGGAATGAATTTCACTGATATTGGAGTAAATTTCACTAATATTGGAAAGAATTTCATAACTATAGGAATGTGCATCCGCTCTTCTATATCACGATGGCTTTGCATTACAGTGGAAGTTAGCATGTGTTTCAGCCATTAGATATATCTCCCGTTCAAATTAAAACTCCCATATCATTGCCATGGTACTACAGGGTTGTCGTGTACAAGTAAAGCAATTGGTCCACGAAATAAATAAAATGACGTAATCTTACAAGAAACATATAAGATACAGGACGGTAACATCGCGTTCCCGTCTAAAAGAGACTTAAGGCCAGAGTATACTTATCTTATACTGGAGTAATGACGGGTTCATCGGATAATGACCATCACACAATTTATCGTGCAAGAAAGTATGTCACTATCGGTGCCGGCAAATATACAATCGTCATTTAGTACAATCTGGGATTGCGTATATATGTACAATTTTGTTATAAATATTTATACATGTAAGGATAACAGTTGCACGCCCGATACGTTCAACACATCAGCTTAATTGATGGGTTTCACAGAGATCACGTGACCTGGCCTTCCACAGCTAGCGAACAGTATTCATTAAACGAGAGCATAAGACGACGGGAAGTGGCGAGACGCCTCACCTTTAAGGTGGTGGTCGACCACCGCTCGCTGGTAATGACCTACCACTGCAGACTATTACATACTTTCTGCGCATAGACATTGGGTATCTCGTGTGACCTTTACCAAAATAAGAGCACTTCCAATCAATAAAATCCGACGACACAGGGTAAACACAAATCGGCAGAGAGAGATTTGATAAGAGCAAAAAATAACAAAAGATGATACAGTAAACCAGTATCTTTCTGTGGATAGATGGATGCGAGACGGCGAAAGTTGACATTTAAATATACATTACGTCGAATATTTGCTGGCATCTGAGAAACAGCAGATCATGCGGTGGTTCTGTTCTTTATAAGCCCAGAGCTTGTCGTTGGTTCCTCGAGCTCCTAAAATTCACAATTCATCTGCACCGGGTTCAAGCGCTAAGAAAATTGACATGGTTCTCAATGAATGAATGGATTTTCGAGAATCGACAAGGACTCCATAACTCACACCCAAAGAGTGATACCTTTTGTTACCTATATGTTCATCAGCTCTAAAAGGCAAAAATCTCAGGCAGTGAGATAAATGTTCGCGCACTTGAATAAAATAATAGTATATGATAATAATAGAGCCCACCTTGTCCTGGGACTATGCAACGGGCAGAGCCGAACATGGGCTTGATACGCCTGTTTATTTTTGTTTCCATAATACCGCTGTTGAACAAATGTTTAAGTTCCAATTATAGACGTCATTGTCTAATAATTCCACGAAAACATTGTGGTCGATACCAGAGCTGTTCGAGATGACAGGGCTCGTCACATTGTGGAGGCTGTGTCGCTGCGGACATCATGAACGACGCTACTTCAAGTATCTGAAATGAAGAGGAATAACATGTTTCACTTGCGTCAGCTTCACTTAATATCCCTGAGGCACTCTTATCTGTTAAACCGAACCATGAAAAAGACAAACATGGTTCGACAATAAGTTTGATGAGTATATCTTTATAATTACTTCCATGGCCTGAGAGTGGAACATTAACTGACAAATCGTAGTCAGCGGCAACTTAACTCATGCAAAATAGATTACAACGGACTTGGACAGATGAATTTGTGATAGGCAACAGTTATGTACACATGATCTAAACTAGGCAAACGAATCCCTCATAAGAAAATAAGATGAAGAGTATGTGAAACCATCCCAAACTATAGGAGTTCATTGCAGGCTGGTTAAAGTTGCTCCTACAGCATTTGTCCACGTATCGATTCAAAATCGTCCCAAGTCTGATATGTAGTTCGAGTTGGGTACTGTGAACTCTAAAAAGAATGTAGTAATGATGCTTTATCAATTCTATCCTTGTTTAAAATGACCCAAGAATGACAGTAGTGCCCGTATTTGACGATTTGGCAGTGCGATCGACCTCTACGGCATCGATCTCTATCGTAGTTTATGCAACGAGGCCAAGGAATGGACAATTTCCACTTGTGGCTAAATGCTTAAACGAGGTGGCGAAATACTGTATGAGCAGCCTGTAGCTGGGTGATGACGTCACTCACTTGGAGGCCCAGTCGGTGCGACCGGCAGCTTGCACCGGTTTGTTGGCTGATGGCTTGTTGAGGGACAGCGGCGCGGGCTCAGCTCGCTTCCATCCTCCGGCCTTGTAGGCTGTAAAGTTACATCAATAAGCACTGAAGCTGTCTCTCAAATTGTTAACTGCCACGTACAAATTGTCAACTACGATATAGCGGCAAATCGCACATATGTTCAGTGCGCTGAAATGTGACTCCTTGTGGACGCACTTACGGAGACAGGGGAAGCAAGGTACTATAGGCGACAGTCCAGTTTCTGCATAGATATTGCTTTAAAGTCACCCGTTATTGTTGTGTTCCTCACCTGGTTTTGTTGCCGACGAGCCGCCCATCCCGAATGATGGGACGTAACTAGGGGTGTTGCCGAACGTGGAGGGGCCTTTAAAAGGATAAAATATTTAGTATCATTATCCATAAACGATGCAGTAGCATTAACTGAGAATATTTCACAGACCGATAAGATCAAAAAATGTGGACGAGTGACACAAAACAACTTGTAAACCGAAATACTGACGAAGACGACTGATAGCGTATATTGTTGAGAGAGTCACTAACTCGACTGCCTATATGCAAATAGTAATTAAAAGAAATCTTGCAGGTGATTGTAAAGTGGGGAAAGAATTGCGAAACGAACATTTCAAAATATTCGTAAAATGCAAGTAGATCTAACTATGCGTAAGAGCAATCTTTGTAAGAACTGTCAGTAAACCAAACTTTTAGGTCTCGCCGGAATTCAGGCTTTATTTGGTTGGCAGTGTATAATCTGCGCTAAAAAACAAAGCCTTTGAAGCTTACCAACCAGGTGTTCTTTCAAGGTGTTATTCATACCTCCGTAAGTGGGTTTATTGTTCCATGTGGTGCCGATACCCTGGTTTTCCTTTTGGCTTGATGGTGTCTTTCCTAGTGGGTAAAAACCATCCGTCAAATATCATTCCAGAAGCGGCTACATATACACACAAGCGCAACACCATAAATGAAGAACTCGCAGTACCCAATATATATATATATATATGGTAACATCTATAGCTACTTCATTTGATTATCATCACATGAACAATACCCAGGAATGTCAAACATGTGTCCCAACATCCAAAGGCATAGTGTGTTAGGCTTTGGCTTTGATATATTTAAATGCTCAGTAAATGAATGTGTTCATCAAAATAACGAAGAAAGCGGCGTACCTGGCATGTATCGAGACTTGCTCATGTACAGCTGCTTGGCGGATGATACTGAAGACCGACCAGAGTTAATCCGACCAGGCGCCTGTGGCTGGATTTTTGGCAGAGCATTTGGCTTGCTACCAATCTTGTTGCTGCAGATAACCAACGTATGAGCTTCTTTTATAGTGTTATAAGACGGTTTCATATGAAATCAATTAAAAAAATATTGGTCTAAATTAACATAATCATATATGAAAATTCTCTCAAGTTTAAATTCGTTTAGCATCGGGCCATTATTACACCTTTTAACGATATTTCACATTTCTCGTGAATTTCCCTGGATGAGCAAGCGATGGTAATTTGTTTTTAACTTTAAACTCGTGACCAGACTTTAACCACGACCTCTCTGAAAGTCGGTATTCATAATTCTAAAGAAACTCACGAGAAGAAATCGTCATCGTCGTCAAATATGGATTTTTTCCGATGAATGACGTTGTTGTTAGCGACATTGTGAGTGGCTTTCATGGGCTGCTTCCGACTGCTGCCGAACGTCGACCTGTGTAAGGGGCGACGACAATAAGCAACACGCACACACAAGGACATAGGCCCGCGCGACAAACACCAGCAAGGCCACACGCCATAGACACCACTATAACAGACACCCAACACGGCAAGGACTCAATATAACTAAACACGTAACTGTCACCTTATTAGTGAACAAGTGCATCAGTGCAGTGAAACAAAACATAAATCTCTCAACAGAAGTTGTGGGAAGAATGAGTTTTAAGTAGTTATTTACCGAGTCGCACGTAGAACTCCGCTTTAAGGTAGTATCATACAGTATTCGCCATCCATATTGCCATTAAACCCTTAAAACGTAGCCAGAAGATGTAATGCGAAGAAACATTCAGCATATTTCTTTGAAAAACATGAAGCAAAACTTAAAATTCGCACATTCGAAAGATCTGCGAAAGACGTGGCAATATAAAATCCAGAATCATTACATTTTGATGCCAGAAAGATAAAGAAAGGTCGTAAATAAGTTCCGGTGACATAACCGTATGACATGTGACAAATAACACTCCAAATGCGTAAACGTGTGACAAAATACAACAAAGGGTAAAGGAAACTGCGGATAACAATTGGTGACCAGAATGAAAAGGAAACACACGTTAGTCACAGATCCGGAAATAAAACATCTATATGTAAGCCGTCGTAATCTACAAAAAACGTCACCTGAGCTAATGGCCGAAAGTTAAAAAGAAATGACTTACGAGAAGAAGTCGTCCTCATCCTCGTCCTTCCTCTTGTTGAGAGCGGCGTTGAACGGTTTGGCCTTGACTGGGGCTTTGACGGGGGCCACGGCTGGCTTCTTGGCGAAACTCATGCCCATGTCGAAGTCATCCCAGTCATCAAGGCTGTCGCCCAAGCCGCCCCCACCGCCACCCACCTCCCAGCGACGTCGTCCGGCACTTTTCTTGGCTGACACCACAGGGGCGGGTGCCTGCAGTTCATGAAATATGTTAAATGTATTTGCCGGCACTTTTCTTGGCTGACACCACAGGGGCAGGTGCCTGCAGTTCATGAAATAGGTTAACGTATTTGATAAAATGACATATTAGTTATATATGTATCGATGCGGTAGTGTATGCACGATACACGAGTAATGATTAAACGAATCTATCTCTTGGCCACATAAGATAAGCGCGTTTTCACATAGATTGTAAATACTGTAGAACGGGTTCAGGGGACGGACCGGGAATCGAACCTAGGACCTAATGATCTGCGGTCTAGTGCGCTATTCAGTAGCCGCCTCCCCTCCCCCCACATCACACCAAATGTTAATGTACGTACTGCCTTCTCTGGCTGAATGTGTCCCTTCTGCAGACCAGGTAAGACAGGCGCCCGGTCGTTCGCTCGGTGCATCGCTTGATTGGTCTGCGGAGGGGGCGTGGGAGAAAACATGTTCTTGACGACATGGTCTTGCTTGACCATAGGTTGTCGGGCGGCCGACATGGGCTGTTGTCTCGCAGGCTGAGTCTGGGCTGAAGATTGCGGCTGGCGGCCGAGGTTTGTACCGACTTTGAAGTAATTATGCTTCAGTGCCTACAGAACAAGAGCCGTTATCTATGATTAGGATTCGCCTACATATATATGAAGATTATTTCTCAATTCGTATATGTTCCAGGACTAATTCAATAAATATATTGCCCTTTTCTACGCGAAATCTACATGCAATGAGACAGTGCTATATATGTGACATATCATGATCGCCTAATCCACTAAAGTTCCTTTACACAAGAAAAAGGCAAATTTTCCTTATTTCGTCGCAAGAAATTATCAATTAACTAATTAATAAATATTTCAAAGTATGTTTAGAAAATGACAACATAGAGTCTGAAGAATATGGATAGCAACCTGTTGGGATGTGGGTCTCTTTTGCGGGTCCCACAACATCATGTCTCGCATGACAGCCAGACCGTCAGCACTGGCGTTGGGAATTAGCTGCTTCAGCGCCGTCGGAACCATCGTTGGCCACCGGAAGTTCATGGCCGCCGCTAGTTTATGTCCCTCTGGCCACTCCGACTGAAACGTTAAGTAACAATACAGCGCTACGTTAAGTAACGATACAGCGCTACGTTAAGTAACGATACAGCGCTACGTTAAGTAACGATACAGCGCTACGTTAGGTAACGATACAGCGCCACGTTAAGTAATGACACAGCGCTACGTAAGTAACGATACAGCGTTACGTTAGGTAACGTTAGGTAACGATACAGCGCTATGTTAAGTAACGATACAGCGCTACGTTAAGTAACGATACAGCGCTACGTTAAGTAACGACACAGCGCTAGGCTAAGTAACGATACAGCGCTACGTTAAGTAACGATACAGCGCTACGTTAAGTAACGATACAGCGCTACGTTAGGTAACGATACAGCGCTACGTTAAGTAACGATACAGCGCTACGTTAAGTAACGACACAGCGCTAGGTTAAGTAGCGATACAGCGCTAGGTTAAGTAACGATACAGCGCTACGTTAAGTAACGATACAGCGCTACGTTAAGTAACGATACAGCGCTACGTTAAGTAACGATACAGCGCTACGTTAGGTAACGATACAGCGCTACGTTAAGTAACGATACAGCGCTACGTTAGGTAACGATACAGCGCTACGTTAAGTAACGATACAGCGCTACGTTAAGTAACGATACAGCGCTACATTAAGTAGCGATACAGCGCTACGTTAAGTAGCGATACAGCGCTACGTCAAGTAACGATACAGCGCTACGTTAGGTAACGATACAGCGCTACGTTAAGTAACGATGCAGCGCTACGTCAAGTAACGATACAGCGCTACGTTAGGTAACGATACAGCGCTACGTTAAGTAACGATGCAGCGCTACGTCAAGTAACGATACAGCGCTACGTTAAGTAACGATACAGCGCTACGTTAAGTAGCGATACAGCGCTACGTTAAGTAACGATACAGCGCTAGGTTAAGTAACGATACAGCGCTAGGTTAAGTAACGATACAGCGCTAGGTTAAGTAACGATACAGCGCTACGTTAGGTAACGATACAGCGCTACGTTAAGTAACGATACAGCGCTACGTTAAGTAACGATACAGTGCTACGTTAAGTAACGATACAGCGCTACGTTAAGTAACAGCGCTACGTTAAGTAGCGATACAGCGCTACGTTAAGTAACGATACAGCGCTACGTTAGGTAACGATACAGCGCTACGTTAAGTAACGATACAGCGCTACGTTAAGTAACGATACAGCGCTACGTTAAGTAGCGATACAGCGCTACGTTAAGTAACGATACAGCGCTACGTTAAGTAAAGATACAGCGCTACGTTAAGTAGCGATACAGCGCTACGTTAAGTAACGATACAGCGCTACGTTAAGTAACGATACAGCGCTACGTTAAGTAACGATACAGCGCTACGTTAAGTACCGGTAAGCGCTTGAGGAATGCACAGAAATTGTATACACTTTTATAAAAGGACCCCGGGTGTGAGGGTGCACCAGCGCACTTGGCGGCAAAAGGAAGAAACATTGTAACAGCGGTACTGCGTGTTACGCGACCTAAATACATATCATGTGGTCAAATGGTGTGGAAGGCGGGTAATGTCATCCAAAACAAGACCACCTCAGGTGAGTGCTCCATTTTTAAGCAACTTGAGCAAGGGCACCGAAAGCTAGGCATCTGTACACCGGTAACCTTTTTTTTTATTATTTTCATTCAATGGTATCAATTCCATGTCAGGCCACAGGTGTGGCGCTGTCCGGTAACTGTGCTAGTCTAAGATCGGAGGCCGATCGAATGTCAAAACAATGTGTATGGACCGAAGGCATCAACAGCTAAATCCTTATAGTCCGTAAAGTCTTTCGGGATATTTACTCATCATGTATTTGTAGCAATCGCATATTCCGACATGCATAGGATCCCACTCGTTTCTCTAGCATCAAACATGTAAATAAAGACGAAATTATCAGCTTTCCTATATTTAGAATGCGTTTTCTCACCAGAAGCCTTCCTTTGCTTTCCTGCCTACCTTGGACGGCGTTCCCAAAATTGCACAGATCTTGAAGAGCTCATCAATTTCACTACTTCCCGGGAACAGCGGCCGTAGCGTGTATAATTCCGCCATGATGCAGCCTATTGCCCAGATATCTATTGGCGAGTTGTAGTTGGTTGATCGAAGCAGGACCTCTGGAGCGCGGTACCTAAATCAAAAAGTGTGTGAAGTAACATGTATGTGATCTGCTCATAATTCTGTGATCTGTTGCACTCGCCTGGAGTGCTCTGGCCACCTGTAAGCCTAACGGCACGTGGATCGGTGGTTCGAGCCCCGCTGTGGCCATATCTGTGTGGTCGCAGGATAAAGATCCCATGTCCTTCTTCGCAACGAGTAGAGGGTTACCCCCGGGGACATGGCGCCACTCTCCCTTCCTTCTCCCGTTGACGATTGACGCGATATGACCGAAAGTGGCTAAAGCGTCCTAAATATACAACCAACCATTAAGCCGAAGAAAGTACCCAGCGCTTGCCGATTCAGCTTTGGTAGATCAATCGAATTGGGAGCAAGTCATAACCGTGCAAATATCGGCTTATGTAAGAGAAATTTCGCCCCACGTCAAGTTACGTCGAGAATGATTGTCCCAAATCTGACTCCTCATATCGGCGTGCTATGATCTTTTAGGTTAAATATAAATAAATTTATGAATCTGCATACCATCGTGTGGATACGTAATCTGTGAACGGAGGGCGAGAACGCACTTCCCGCGCTAGACCAAAGTCGGCTATTTTCACACACTCCGGCCCAGAGCACAATAGGTTTTCTGGTTTCAGATCTCTGTGAAAGTACCCTGAAGGAGGCAAAAATGTATGGATTAGTTGCATGGCGAAAATATGAACGATTAAGGAGAACAAAAACGGAATAATCGAGAATTATACTCCATATCCAAGGATTTAATAAAATATCTGTATGGTTAGATTACTAGATTAGGCGTAATTACAATGGTACAAAACAACCGGTCTCGTATAACTACTGTAAACTTCGCCTAGCCGGTTCATGTAGATATTACCAGTGTTACAGCTTAATTGTCACAGAGGGAAATTTGTATATATTCGACATAAACAGTGTTCGCTCACCATGCTTGTGCATAAATGCTAGGCCTTGTAAGATTTGATAGATCACATTTCGTATTGTGGATTCTGGGAATAATTTGTCTCTGTAAAAAAAACCAAAAAAAAACATGATAAAAATGTTGTTCCAAGATTTGGGGAACTACCGCCCGGTAAAAGCAGGTAAAAATTATCTGTAATTAAAGTGCTTAACAAAAAGATTCCTATCTTATTGAAATACATGAACCAGTTTTTCATTAAAGCAACCAATACATGATCTTGACATCAATGAGTGAAAGGCAGAGATTCTTTACGATTATCCATGCTGAGTTGCGAAAAAGAAAATTAATAATACTAGTAGATGCACATTAGGCAATCATCAAAAGTCTCTATAACACAGTGGCCTAATTCTCGTCTGATGTATTACAACATATCAATACACATACCTGTCTTTTGTCATTTGGTACAAATTTTCCTTCATGTATTCGAAGACAAAGTACAATATATCATTCTCCCGGATGACTTCTTTCAATTTGACTATGTTTGGATGGTTTAACTTTCGTAAAGACTGAAAAAAAGGGATGTTTAATTTATTACACATTTCATCCATAACAGAAAATTCTATAAACTGAGTAGCATAATGATTAAAAAGAGCTATCATGTAATCCTTTATAAGCACTGAACTATACAAAGCTAACTATTTGTTGAAATACATGAGATGTTTTATGAAAAAAAAACTATATCAACTGACAGATTGATGAAGCATTTATCTTTCAAAGTTACCTACTGGTATTGACTTCACCATTTACACATTGGTCATCTTGTAAATAAAACTTACCTTTACTTCTCTCAAATTCAGACATTCGTCCCATGAATAAAACTTCTTCTTCATTCTAATAGAAAACAAAGGTATTTGTTAATTTTGTTTTGTTTTATATAAACTTTATTTATTTTACGAGCTTCACAACAGCGAATTCATATATTAATGTTCAGTAAGTTTACTGCAGTGTGAAATAAAAGAAAATGCAGTGCTTTCCACAAAAACCTATCTATATGATCAATTCATATTTTAGCTAGATTTTAAAAAAGGCATTGAAGGCCTGATTATTATTTATGTTGAATGGATTCCTGATATAATCTTCTGAAATGCTATACCACACAGCATACAAGTAGCTTGTAACATCTAAGAATTAAGAAAAAAACACTCCCGACCAACAGAACAGCTCCCTTTCTTTTACATAATGAGAAAGGGCTATTGTATTGTGAGCCAAAACTTGAGAACAAAAAGGCTTAATTAGCAAAAATATTCTTCATGAGTGAAAACATATTGAATAACCAACTTTCAAAACAGATAGACAGATATTTTAAGAATGAAAACTAGTACTTACTTTTTGATGGCTACCTTTTCTCCAGTTTCTACAGTGGTTGCTAGTATGACACTACCATAAGTGCCATCGCCAAGTTGCTTCATGAACTGATACCGATTCATCTTGTATCAGTTCACTAGGTCTATTAAGATTGCTATATATAATCTCAGCAAAGTTTGATGATGCAAATAACAGCGATTAAACAGTTTGATACCTCCATAGACAGGTGTCTTTTGATGAACACTGAATAAGTATCATTGGAATTTATCTCAGTCCACAAAAGTTAGGAAAAGAGGTATGCTATCTCTGGATCTAAATAATACTTCTTGTTCCTCAGCATATGTTGATAGAGATCTTCATACCTATAAGAAAGATACACAGAAGATAAGTTTTAAGTCATGAAGGGTGTCATTAATGTAACACTGGGTATTACAGGGAATTAAGTAATTGAAATACATTAAAAACAATTAACCAGTCCACTTTATGTAGACATGTTATTGGCTTGGTGAGGGTGGAGAAAGATGTGGCATTGAGATACTGCATACCTTGGTAAGGTATGCAGTTATGCAGCCCCTATAGATACAGGGTTCTTACTTGCCCAACTGGCAAAATCACTTGTCCTGGAACCCTGATAAATTAATGTAACTGTAAGAATAGATCATATTGATACCTTGACCTATACAGTTTCTATAAATCACATTATTGGTAACCCTCATGAATTAGTATTAAATGTCATATACAGAATAACCTGAAGCACCACAGATTATAAGTTTAACCAGAAATTGTATTTGTGAAATCAAGCTTGAATGTGATTTCAAAAAGGCCTAATACACCTAACCAAATATTGGTTGCCTGAACCTTCCAGTATTTCTGATATATATTTAACTAAGTTTGAGTATTACAGTATACAGGCAGGATTGAAGTATTAAAATATACTGTTTATACAGGAATTTCCTTCCCAGAAACTCCTAAAATCTTATATACAAACAGATCTTTAATTTCTTAATAATATGTTATCAATATATAAATATTGCTATAAATAAAAAAGCTTATTTTACATATGTGATGAATTTATAAAATTTGTTAATAAGTAACTTTAATTGATAAAAGTATTTTCTGACCTGATCATTACAGTTATAAAATCATTAATACTTTTCATATTGTTATAATTTTATATAATGAAATATAAAAACTCTTTAGTAACTTTTCCAGCAATATCTTCTGCTAGTTTGCTGTAATTTTTCAAAAATTACTGTGGTGAGTAAGCAACACTAAACCATTTTAATGATATCAAACTTTTATACCGCAATTTGATCCTGTTTTATGATATAAACGTATTGACTATCTATAATCCTGATACAGTCTATGATCTTGCAAACCCAAAGTAAATATATTAAATGCAGTATAATACTTATCCGTATTTATTAGGTTTAATGTATGATATCTTTTCAGGTATAAGCTAATTATTAAAGTGTGTGAAACATTGCTGAGTAGATGTAAGTTGTCCTGCAATTCCAAGATATCTCAGAACAAACATACTGAGTCTTTGACTTATTACTAAACTTAAATTACGGCCTAACGATAGGCCTACTTTGATAGCTGGCCTGCTAGGGCTGGGCTGTGACTATTAGCATACTCAGTCATAGGAAAGGTAACCAATACAATATACCTAAACACAGAACATGCATTCGGTTTTGACTGGTTAAAGAAGGGATATTTACTAAAATGTGTTCAGCAGTTTAACTGTGCAAAGCCAAAGGGAATGTGGACAAACCAGCGTAAACCTCGTTAACCACGGTCGTGCATGTGCCATGTGACATGTCGTGAGAGGCGTTGGTAGCAACGGACATTTTTACTATTGTATTTCTTAAAAACAAGCAAATAATCAGTAATTTTCGGCTAAAGTCAACTAACGGATATCATGCACACCCGTAATGCCTGATATTCACAAATTGAGCAACAGGAATGTCTTAAAATTAATGGTAAAAATCCCCACACAATAAAAGTTGTGTATCTCACCTCTCTCGTGTTTGTGTCTGTTGTCCTTATTAGCATATTCACGAGAAGGCGAAAACGAGACTCCCCGACTTCCGGTATGCCGCCACTGGGTACAAGTACGGACGAGGTACCAACATGACAGCATACTTCAGAACAATCCATCAGAATTTCGAAATGTCTTATTTACGTAAAACTTGGGAATTACATGTAGTTAATTAGGTATATGCATATGTGCCACTCAAACGACCCTTTTTTTCGCCTTTTTTTCTCTCAATCCCCGAAGCAGAAATCAACAATTTCTCTCGATGTACCCATATATGGCCTATATGAGACTGACTTTTTTTTCTTCAATTAAAATTGCAGTTTTTGTAACAAAAAAAAACCCTCTCTCAATGACACAAAATCGGGCACACCCCACCACTGTAGTAATAATTTTACATTTCATATTGGTTGGCATCCTACTCAAGACATAAAAATAACACGCTTTCCTAGTGCAAGTGGTACTCTACCTTCACTGAACGTTTTTAGTGCAAGTGGTCTTCTAGCTGCCTAACTTCACTGAATGTTTTTCTTCTGTTGTCAAATAGTTCATGCTCAAACCTGGTAGGATACACTAAAAATCGCATTTTCCTCACGCGTAATACGGGTAACATAGGTTTAAATTAACCACAATAAAATGTAGTTATGAATAACGCCTTTTAAAAAGCACATTTTATTCGTCAAGAGATGTCCTTTGTTCCAATTTCGGGGCCAATTAAAGGATGAATGAAACAATTATATTTTGTTAACTCTGACAGGAGGCCATTACGCAGAAAAGCTAGTTAACAAATTAAGCAATTAACTTAGTCAACCCATGCATATATCCAATGATTGGGGGGGGGGGGGCCTTCTGAATCGCGAATCCCCATGAATTAGGAAGAGCAATGACGAATCTCCAAGATGAGGATTGTTCAAGACCGGGCGCGAAAAAAACACGGGTGCGGGGGGGGGGGGGGGCGATCAGCTTTTGGCAATTTTTGGGGATCGTTATCCATACCTGGTTCAACGCGTGGACCCTTTCCATATTTACAGCGATCCGATATAGCATGCAGTCTGCGAATTCCTCGATATTCGCGATATCACCATTAAATCAGCCAACTTACATTTTAGAATCAAGACTAAAAGTATCTCAAAATGATTATGCAAATATGTTTTATATCCCGTTGAGTCTGTAAAACAACAATTTCAGCATAAAGCTGCGCGGACTAGTTTTTTTTCTAGCGAGCCGCGGTCGACACCACACAGAATACGGCCAAACAGCGAACAGCTCCCTGCAGATCAGAGCTGATCCCTGCAGATAAGAGTTGCGCCTGGCATTTCAGAGCAAGGCAGATCAGAGTTGCGCCTTGCATATCAGAGCAAGGCAGATCAGAGTTGCGCCTTGCATATCAGAGCAAGGCAGATCAGACATGCGCTGGGAAGATCAGAGCTGCGCATTCAAGCATCCGATTGTCGTTTGCAAGGGCGTATCCAGAGGAGGGGTGGTAGGGGAACATAATTGAGGCGTAAACATTTTCCGGCGAAATACATCGCAAAGTGACACTATAGAGATGCAACACCCAGTGACCCCCGCCCCGCCCGCGGTCGCAAGTTTTCAGAGAGCAAAGACCCCCTCCCCACCTCCCCCCTCGATCATTTGCTATGCAACATATTCTGCGAGTCTGTGCTAGGCATCGGTTAGCGCTTGCCGCGCCTGCGATCCAATATGGCGGCTAACACTGGGCGGTCATGTAGTTGCCAGGCCTCGAGAAGCCGAATGTCGCTCCAAATGGGAGGGCACGGCTTTCAAATGACAGCTTGGCGCACGTCTGACATGCCAGGCGCAGATCTGAAATACCAGACGCCGCTCTGAAATACCAGGCGTACGTAGTTCTAAAATGATAAGCGCAGCTCCATCGAGAGTGTGTCTCTGCTTTGCACCTTTGGGCTCCAGTAGATCTGACGTTAGTCCCGTATGAGACAGTTGTTGCTCCGCACAATTTGCGTGAAACCAACAACGTCATATGGGGCTAATCTGATTGTACTATATCTTGTACGGTGCTCTTTTATGACTTTCAGCCAATTTCAGTAATTGTACTGCAGCGGTAAATACAGGTTATATAGGGCCGTAGCAGAAATCAGTAATATTTCGCAATCGCGGTAAATAAATGTCAGTTGTGTGCACGTACGGTTGTTTAAATTCTCTGCAATTACGTACAGTCGTAGTTCGCAATTAGTGTATGTATGTGGTTTCGTTTGGAGTCGCTGTAACATATTATCGCATTTCACTAAAATCAGAGTCGTTAGCAATCATAACGATGTTTCGCGTATTTCCCGGTGTACAGCGGGCGTATATCTTATTTACATTCGGGCGTTCCGATGCAAGTTGTCAAAAAGTAATACCATCGCAGAAATAAGGAAGGTAACGAAATATCTCTTATATCTTATTTTTTAATCATCAGGTTTTCGATGTAATATTTTAAATTGGTTTGTAATTCCCGTAATCTTGCAAACTGTATTAATATGTTACTGAACGCGCGAGGAAATTCTTTCACTTCGTTCACTTCGATTAATTATCCTACCTGTAACCGAAGAAACTATTTGCCAATGAACTGAACCAACTTGATCCGCGCCTGTGCTATGGTCAGAGAAAGAACGAGAATAAAAACGATCTTAATGAGGGCAAAACAAGCAGGTAACCATGCAAGTCACAAGTAGACTACAGTGTTTGGTGTACAATAATCGTGATAAGCCATGACCAATCAGAGGCCGTATACTCAATCATCGGAAAGAAATTGACCAATCACGTGCCGTATATTGGTTCCTAGGTAAACAAATACCTCAATTTATTTACCTGGAAAGAAAATGGATCTGGTAAGTGGCACGTACGGCCTCCTAGCGTTCCGTTATTCCGTAAGCCATACAAAAACGATTCTTGCATCTTGGCCCAAATTCATGAAAACCCTACTCAGCGTCACGCAAATTTACTTGACGCTAAGTCAAAAATTTAAAGTCGCTTTTTCCGGCTATGAACAGAAAATAGGCCACGCACCAAACACAGTGGCAAAATGATTGTCAATCAGTATTATTTCTGAATTATAAATTTCACCACTATTTGCCTAAGAGGCTTCGACTGCCAGGGGCCGTGTTCATAAGCTCCACGTATGCTACGCATCAGAATTCCAGGAGTCCTTTCACAATTCCCGATGCACGGACATTGTTGTCACATGTTGCATGTCAATTAGATACGATTATAGTAGAGCGATAGATGGGCAGATAAATGGTTACGACGTCAGTAGCTGTAATTTGAGCCTGTGAAAGAGAGATGCAGTTTGTCGTGAACTGTAAACTACAGATACCATTTGTCGTGAACTGTGAACGTCAGATACAATTTGTCATAACCTGGCAATGCCAGGTACAGCTTGTCGTGAACTGGAAACGAGAGGTGCATTTTATTGTGAACTGGGAATGACAGATACAATTTGTCGTGAATTGGGAACGACATATACAATTTGTTCTAAATTTGTAATGTCCTGAACTGGAAGCAACAGATGCAACTTGTCCTGGACCGGAAACGACAGATACAATTTGTCGTGAGCTGGAAACGGCAGATGCAGTTTGTCGTGAACTGAGAACGACTTATGCAGTTTGTCGTGAACTTGGAACGACAGATGCAGTTTGTTGTGAACTTGGAACGACAGATGCAGGTTGTCGTGAACTTGGAACGACAGATGCAGTTTTTCGTGTCTGGAAACAACGAATTTTGTCGTGAACTGAAAACGACGGATACAGTTTGTGCTCGGAACATATAATATATTAATATTATTGGTCAGTATGCCGATGATACTTTTTGATGATGGACGGCAGTGAGGAATCTCTAAGACTGGTGACGACGGGATAAGACGTCCATTTTGGGCTGATGTTTTCCATGCCTAGCTGGTATCATTATCAGAAATCGCAAGGTATTTCTGAAAATGAGGTTACGCTTTGTTTTATGGCCTCATATATTTGTTGCCCCGTGAATGGCGACTAGTTTGTACCCACGGAAAGGCGTTTGATACTGATAGTATTAATACTATATTGATAGTCAGTTAGATGAAATGCAAAAGGAAACACGTGTTGGCCATTATATATATTTATAAACTTCCTTATAACTGCACGATTGATGAAAAATTAAGAAATTTCCAAGTTGATACTTATTGCATAGGATAATAGCAACAAACGTGTTTTTAAAACTATGCAAGATAAAGAAAATAGAAGAATTTTTCTTCGAATGCCAATGTATAAAACCGCTTTGGGAGAGATTGGCGACACGGCTAGAAGTTCTTGCCGGAATTATTAACTCCGCGCATTATTTGTGTTGTATTTGTTTTTACTGGGAATGACCGATGTTCCAAATAGTAACTTGTTAAATCATATTGTGCTTATTATTGAGAGACGTAGTTTTGTATCAAAATATGGAGAAATACAATTCCACCTTTTCCGGCCAGAAGCTTAAAATATAGTAAAATTTCAGTTTTACACGGAAAAATATATTTCTCAGAGTAGCGGCTGGAATGACCATAGGCAATTCCAGACTTAATGGCTCCATCCATTAATTATGGGACGAAGAGTCTGTCTTTTTAATTAACCAAGTCTCAACTACAATTGTTGATGTTTATTATATTATTGTAATGTTATAATTGTGCTTGATGTAAGTTTTTCCTATATGCTGTAATTGATAAAAAAAAAGAGAAAAACATTTGTGCTAAAACAATTCTGCTAAACTAATACAGTTTGTCGTGGGAATTAGGAACACAACTGTTCGTGAATTAGAATTGACGAACACAAGTCGTCGAGGCCGAGGAGCGACAAAAACAATTAATCACTTACATAGGCGTGCGAAGTGGTGGAAGGTATGGGGCGGTGACACTATCCAAAGTCCAAAACTATGGTTTCTGGAAAAGGACTGGAATGACCGACAACATAACGATGTTCCACAAGTAGCCATGATCTATCTGCGCCAGGACAGACGACGTTGGTTGGCACCAGCTCGTCGGCGTCTTATGACCGAATAAGCCTGTGACCGAGAGAGCTTACCTAAGTCGTCGCATCGATGACCTGTCGATAGGTCTTGGTCTGTACTCACTGGACGTCTAGATTGGCGTTTCAAGTTTATCAAACCAGAGCCCGTCGTGGTGGGCCATTCCCTCTCGGACGAGACGGGCTCATCGCCTCATTTGGGATGCTAGATCCTACCAAGATTTCGAATCGATGCCGAAAGCCTTCATGTCACGCTTGCAAACATCCTTAAACCTGTGCTTTGGCCGTCTAGTTGGCTTTTCCTTAGGAATGCATTCATCTTGCATACGATGAACGTTCACCGGCGACCGATACTGGCTAATACTTCCTACACTCCTTCGTTAACTTGTCTTGCCAAGATATGCCTAAAACTTGGAAGCTCTCGGATGTAGATCCGTCGAACTATACTGTGCTGAACGACTGTTTATGATAGGAGCGGATAAGGTTGAGTAGTCTGTGGGGGCAGCCAATAGACTCCCAGATTTTGCGCAACCCAGATCTGCTGACAGTATCAAAAGCTTTGGTGAGATCAACGAAAGCAAGGTAGAGGGGCGTGTGCTGCTCTCTACATTTCTCCTGGAGTTGAAGCAACGAGAATATCATGTCAACAGTAGATCGTCCGGATCTGAAACCGCACTGTGATTCATGATATACTCTGTTTGCGAGGAGTTGCAGTCTCTTTAATGCAATTATGGCGAAGATCTTACCGGTAATGCTTAAGAGTGATATTCCGCGGTAATTGTTACCATCACCCCGCTCCACTTTGTTTTTGTAGAGCGTAACAATATGTGCATCAGGCATGTCTTGTGGAACAGTACCATTGTTTGAACACAGTACCGTTGCTTGGACACAAGTTATTGGAGATGAGGGAGCAACACCAGTTCCGAACTGCTTGACATTAACACTGGGGTTCCTCAAGGTTCTATTCTTGGTCCTTTACTTTTTATAATAAACATTAATGACATTGGCTCTGCAAGTGACCTATTTAAATTCATTATATATGCTGATGATACAACCTTGCTGAGTACATTAACTACATTTATGTCAAAGTCCTCACATACAAGCTGTAGCGACAATATAAATCATGAATTAAAAAATATAAGTGAAAGGCTTAACATAAATAAATTATCATTCAATGGTAAAAAGTCAAAGTATATGCTTTTCTCTATGCCTGGTAAAAAACTGGAGGTTCCAAGTATCTTTAAAAATAACACTCGCCTTGAATGTCTAGATGAATTCAACATGCTTGGATTTACTATAGAAAATAATATGAAGTGGCACAGTCACACAAACAAAATAGCAAACAAAGTGTCAAAAGTCATTTCAATCATGAACAAATTTAAGTGTACACTACCACAGCATACTCTTTTAACAATATATAACTCACTTATACTGCCACATTTAAACTACTGCATTCTGGCCTGGGGTTATCACACTACACGTTTAGAAAAGTTACAGAAGAAAGCAATCAGGATTATAGCCTTAAAGCAATTTCAATGCGCATACAGAACCACTATTTAAGCAACTCCGTCTATTAAAATTAAATGACATCCATCATTTACTAAAGCTCAAATTTTACCAGAAGTTGACAAACAAAAATCTACCACATTATTTCAGTCACATACCCATTATAAGTAATTCCCAAGTTCATTGCCATGATACAAGGGGAAAGCAAAGGGTCCATACTACAAGGGCGCATCACAGTTTTACAACAAAGTGTTTAAGGCACAGCCTTATAACTATTATCAACTCAGAAAGGTAATACACATAGTTTGCAAGGTTTTACGAAATTGTCATGTTTGTCAGACTTTATAATTATAATTATCTAAATTGATTTACCGGTATATTTGTTTTTTACCTGTTTGGTTTGTTATCACTTTCATTACTAAGAAATATGTTTTTTTTGTCCTTTATTATGTGGTCGTTCAAAGTACAATCTTATGACGAACTAGATTTTAACCAGATCTATGGTTGTAATCTCATCTATGTATATGTTTGTATAAATTAAAAATAGGTTTTCTTTTAAGTTTATTTATTTTATGTTCTCTGTTTCGTTTCATTCTATTTGTCTTTTTTACGCCGAACGTCATGAAATTTAGATCATAATTACATGTGGCCCTGATGATAGCGGCCCAGGTTGGCCTTAGTTGGGGTCACCTTTACCATGTGTTATATTCTAAGTTTTGGCATATCTCGTTGAAAAACACTTTTATTAGAAGCTCCAGTTTTGTTACTGCGATTTTTGTTATACAAGTTATGAATGCACATGTTGAAAATAAACGAACATTGACTGACTGACATAGTTTTTCCACACATTATTACTTCAGCAGGAATCCTGTCATTTCCAGGCGATTTCCTGCTGCCCAAGGAGTCGATTGCCTCACCCAGCTCGAAAACTGAGGGAAATGTCCAGATCGTTCATGACTGCCAGTCGGGGTAATGCGTCAAGCGCCGTTGTCGATACATGACTCATTGCGCGTACAATGAACATAATGTTCCACCCAGCTATACAACTGATTGCTACGATCAGTAATCCACACCTCGACAAGTGACTTTAAGGGAGCTGTTTTTAGTGACCGTGAGGCCCAGGGCTTTCTTGAATCCGGTGTACAGTGGCCGCATATTACCTCCATCAGAAGCCTCCTAGATCTCCTCGCAGATGCTTATCCAGTATGGATTGGCGCAATAACGCGCTGTTTTTGTACTGCCTTTCTCGACAGTCTAAACTGTAACAGAGACGTGTTTGATGGACTTAGGTGGAGTTGCATGTGTCTTTCATTCTTGGCTTCAATAACTGGTTGCATGTGAGTGAGTGGGGAGTCAATCCTTGTTGTCAGATTTCATTTTTCCGAACACTGTCATGGCAGCGAGCGTGGCCGTAAATGCCACTCTCTGCCTTCGACTCACTCCGCTAGGGCTCTATTATATCTCTGTTGTCGCCTACGTCCTCAATGCCTTTTCACACTCACTCGCCAAGGCGGCGCTGCGCTGCGCATATTGATGGGAAAAATGCGTCGCGCATTTCTACAAATTAGTGCTGGGATCCAGCCTAAGCCTAATAACACATGACATCAAGTGATGAAAAGAAAGAATTCTGTCACAATTATAACTTTTTCGAAAGGGTACAAAATGTTTTTTGCTGTGTTAAATACACAAAGCTCGTTATTTTTATGTTTTATTTTTGAAAACTATAATGACGCAAGAAATTACAGCTGATCGATTTGACCGTTTTTCAAGAATCTTGAAATTTGCCCCCGGCCGACAGCAGCGGTAAAAGCGGAGCTTGCGTAGCGCCACCGTGTGGGGAGCTTGCGTAAATGGCAGAGCGCAGAGTGCCCCAGCATTCTTCTACACCAGAAGATTGTTGATTAGCTGGCAGCGTCTGCTCCAACCCCTGCAGACAATTATTACCCGTGTCGCTCTCCTGCGTGCCAAGTGAGTCAATCCGTGATTGAGATTTATGTTTAGTGGTATAGAGTTTTCTATGGATACTCATTACCTTGCTCCCGAGGTAATGATCTAGCTGATGCCAATGGCCTGACCTTGGATGGCGCCATGACACCTTATGCCTGAAGCTTCCTTGAAAAAATATGTTGGTGATACAGCGTTCTCTTTGTGCGCAGAGCTCCAATAAACGTTGTCCATTTTCGTTGATTTTTCCAACGCCAAATGTCTTATGCAACTCGGCCAAGACCCATGGTCATCCCCAATGCGTGCGTTAAAATCCCCGATAATGAGCAAATGATCGCCCTTTGGCGCCTGATTTATGACTTCCTTCCTGGAGTCTTAAAAACGGTAATTATCTACAGTGGTAGCATATAGCGTATACGTTGAGCTGGTTATGGTAACGGATGCCCTATTTGAGTGCATACGATTGGGAATTAAGTTAGGCATCAAACCAACACTCGTCATGTAAATAGGAATTAAGTTAGGCATCAAACCGACCCTCGTCATGTGAATAGGAATTAAGTTAGGCATCAAACTGACCCTTGTCATCTGAACAAGAAATAAGTTAGGCATCAAACCGACCCTCGTCATGTGAATAGGAATTAAGTTAGGCATCAAACTGACCCTTGTCATCTGAACAAGAATTAAGTTAGGCATCAAACCGACCCTCGTCATGTGAATAGGAATTAAGATAGGCATCAAACCGACCCTCGTCATGTGAATAAGAATTAAGTTAGGCATCAAACTGACCCTTGTCCTCTGAACAAGAATTAAGTTAGGCATCAAACCGACCCTCGTCATGTGAATAGGAATTAAGTTAGGCATCAAACTGACCCTTGTCATCTGAACAAGAATTAAGTTAGGCATCAAACCGACCCTCGTCATGTGAATAGGAATTAAGATAGGCATCAAACCGACCCTCGTCATGTGAATAAGAATTAAGTTAGGCATAGCAAACTATAGATGTTCCATACGTGCCCCCCGCTCAGCCCCCCCATGATTAGTCATGATTCATCTGCGCCCAGACAGACGACGTACAGCATCCATTACGAGCACAAGGTAGAGCTGGTAAGCCAATGTTTTCATTTTAGGATTATCCAACATGTTTACATCAGGCCTTGTCATACCAAGTGCAACTCGATTTGTTAACGCTCATATACCTCTAACCGAATGGAATCACACGTGTCCAACTTCTTCACCGATTTTTAATGCATGGCACGCGTGTGTTACAATACAACTGTGATCAGTGATGATCTAGATTATCATCTTGCGATATAGCAAACGAACGACAGCTTGCCCGCACCAGAGTAACTGAAACGAGGCTACAATTAATCGAGCGCGAGACAACTTTGCTCCGTGCCCTCCCTGGCTGGCTACGTTCAACTTCGCATAAAATCGATATTACCAACTTTTAGTTTGTCAGTCCCACCGTATGCAGCGTGCAGCATGCTGCAGCCACACTGCCATAAAACAAGGGCCGCTATACCCGCCTAAGAGGGACTGTGCAGAGGGCGAAGCCAGGTGAGCCTAAGCCGCGGACGTAAATCCTCTCGCTGATGATCGATGGTGGTCGGTGAGCTATACACCCCCCCCCTCCCCTCCACCCCCGCACCCCCCAACGTTAGTTTCTGTATAGTTATACAACACCAGCATGCCATCAATATGAGATGCGGCATCGCAGCGCCGACTGACAATTGCGACATCCAGTAGACCTGTGTAACGCCAACGATCCAATACGTAGGCCGTCATAGCTTATGAAAGTTGCAGGGAACTTTGGGCCAGGACACTGGGCGAGCTATGCCCCAGATTACAACAGCGGCAGGAAGGTAAGTGACTCCCACAACCAGCTCGGCGCCAAGTGACACCTGCATAATGCAGGGAGTAGTGTTTGTGCGAAGAGTACGTTACCTAATACGTGCGTGTTACATAAAACCCATATTTTTGGTCTCAACTTGTCGTTAGTCCACAAGCCTATACAGTGTGTTGTCCTGGGCCGGGGTGGGGGCGGGGGGCTACACGTCTATAGATGTGACTGTACTCCCGTCGTATTGTCCTCTGTGTGTTGTCCTGGGGGGCTACACGTCTATAGATGTGACTGTACTCCCGTCGTATTGTCCTCTGTGAGTTGTCCTGGGGGCTACACGTCTATAGATGTGACTGTACTCCCGTCGTATTGTCCTCTGTGAGTTGTCCTGGGGGGCTACACGTCTATAGATGTGACTGTACTCCCGTCGTATTGTCCTCTGTGTGTTGTCCTGGGGGGCTACACGTCTATAGATGTGACTGTACTCCCGTCGTATTGTCCTCTGTGTGTTGTCCTGGGGGGGGGGGGGGTACACGTCTATAGATGTGACTGTACTCCCGTCGTATTGTCCTCTGTGTGTTGTCCAGGGGAGTACACGTCTATAGATGTGACTGTACTCCCGTCGTATTGTCCTCTGTGTGTTGTCCAAGGGAGCTACACGTCTATAGATGTGACTGTACTCCCGTCGTATTGTCCTTTGTGTGTTGTCCAAGGGAGCTACACGTCTATAGATGTGACTGTACTCCCGTCGTATTGTCCTCTGTGAGTTGTCCTGGGGGGCTACACGTCTATAGATGTGACTGTACTCCCGTCGTTTTGTCCTCTATGAGTTGTCCTGGGGGGCTACACGTCTATAGATGTGACTGTACTCCCGTCGTATTGTCCTCTGTGTGTTGTCCAAGGGAGCTACACGTCTATAGATGTGACTGTACTCCCGTCGTATTGTCCTCTGTGTGTTGTCCAAGGGAGCTACACGTCTATAGATGTGACTGTACTCCCGTCGTATTGTCCTCTGTGTGTTGTCCAGGGGGGCTACCCGTCTATAGATGTGACTGTACTCCCGTCGTATTGTCCTCTGTGTGTTGTCCAAGGGAGCTACACGTCTATAGATGTGACTGTACTCCCGTCGTATTGTCCTCTGTGTGTTGTCCAGGGGGGCTACACGTCTATAGATGTGACTGTACTCCCGTCGTATTGTCCTCTGTGAGTTGTCCTGGGGGGCTACACGTCTATAGATGTGACTGTACTCCCGTCGTATTGTCCTCTGTGAGTTGTCCTGGGGGGCTACACGTCTATAGATGTGACTGTACTCCCGTCGTATTGTCCTCTGTGTGTTGTCCTGGGGGGCTACACGTCTATAGATGTGACTGTACTCCCGTCGTATTGTCCTCTGTGTGTTGTCCTGGGGGGCTACACGTCTATAGATGTGACTGTACTCCCGTCGTATTGTCCTCTGTGAGTTGTCCTGGGGGGCTACACGTCTATAGATGTGACTGTACTCCCGTCGTATTGTCCTCTGTGTGTTGTCCTGGGGGGGTACACGTCTATAGATGTGACTGTACTCCCGTCGTATTGTCCTCTGTGTGTTGTCCAGGGGGGTACACGTCTATAGATGTGACTGTACTCCCGTCGTGTTGTCCTCTGCGTGTTGTCCAGGGGGGCTACACGTCTATAGATGTGACTGTACTCCCGTCGTATTGTCCTCTGTGTGTTGTCCTGGGGGGGGGGGGGGTACACGTCTATAGATGTGACTGTACTCCCGTCGTATTGTCCTCTGTGTGTTGTCCTGGGGGGGGGGGGGCTACACGTCTATAGATGTGACTGTACTCCCGTCGTATTGTCCTCTGTGTGTTGTCCAGGGGGGTACACGTCTATAGATGTGACTGTACTCCCGTCGTATTGTCTTCTGCGTGTTGTCCAGGGGGGCTACACGTCTATAGATGTGACTGTACTCCCGTCGTATTGTCCTCTGCGTGTTGTCCAGGGGGGCTACACGTCTATAGATGTGACTGTACTCCCGTCGTATTGTCCTCTGTGTGTTGTCCAGGGGGGTACACGTCTATAGATGTGACTGTACTCCCGTCGTATTGTCCTCTGTGTGTTGTCCAGGGGGGCTACACGTCTATAGATGTGACTGTACTCCCGTCGTATTGTCCTCTGTGTGTTGTCCAGGGGGGCTACACGTCTATAGATGTGAACGTACTCCCGTCGTATTGTCCTCTGTGTGTTGTCCAGGGGGGCTACACGTCTATAGATGTGACTGTACTCCCGTCGTATTGTCCTCTGTGTGTTGTCCAGGGGGGCTACACGTCTATAGATGTGACTGTACTCCCGTCGTATTGTCCTCTGTGTGTTGTCCTGGGGGGCTACACGTCTATAGATGTGACTGTACTCCCGTCGTATTGTCCTCTGTGTGTTGTCCTGGGGGGCTACACGTCTATAGATGTGACTGTACTCCCGTCGTATTGTCCTCTGTGAGTTGTCCTGGGAGGCTACACGTCTATAGATGTGACTGTACTTCCGTCGTATTGTCCTCTGTGAGTTGTCCTGGGGGGCTACACGTCTATAGATGTGACTGTACTCCCGTCGTATTGTCATCTGTGTTTTGTCCAGGGGGGCTACACGTCTATAGATGTGACTGTACTCCCGTCGTATTGTCCTCTGTGAGTTGTCCTGGGGGGCTACACGTCTATAGATGTGACTGTACTCCCGTCGTATTGTCCTCTGTGTGTTGTCCTGGGGGGCTACACGTCTATAGATGTGACTGTACTCCCGTCGTATTGTCCTCTGTGAGTTGTCCTGGGGGGCTACACGTCTATAGATGTGACTGTACTCCCGTCGTATTGTCCTCTGTGAGTTGTCCTGGGGGCTACACGTCTATAGATGTGACTGTACTCCCGTCGTATTGTCCTCTGTGTGTTGTCCTGGGGGGATACACGTCTATAGATGTGACTGTACTCCCGTCGTATTGTCCTCTGTGAGTTGTCCTGGGGGGCTACACGTCTATAGATGTGACTGTACTCCCGTCGTATTGTCCTCTGTGTGTTGTCCTGGGGGGATACACGTCTATAGATGTGACTGTACTCCCGTCGTATTGTCCTCTGTGAGTTGTCCTGGGGGGCTACACGTCTATAGATGTGACTGTACTCCCGTCGTATTGTCCTCTGTGAGTTGTCCTGGGGGGATACACGTCTATAGATGTGACTGTACTCCCGTCGTATTGTCCTCTGTGTGTTGTCCTGGGGGGCTACACGTCTATAGATGTGACTGTACTCCCGTCGTATTGTCCTCTGTGAGTTGTCCTGGGAGGCTACACGTCTATAGATGTGACTGTACTCCCGTCGTATTGTCCTCTGTGAGTTGTCCTGGGGGGCTACACGTCTATAGATGTGACTGTACTCCCGTCGTATTGTCCTCTGTGTGTTGTCCTGGGGGGCTACACGTCTATAGATGTGACTGTACTCCCGTCGTATTGTCCTCTGTGTGTTGTCCTGGGGGGCTACACGTCTATAGATGTGACTGTACTCCCGTCGTATTGTCCTCTGTGAGTTGTCCTGGGAGGCTACACGTCTATAGATGTGACTGTACTTCCGTCGTATTGTCCTCTGTGAGTTGTCCTGGGGGGCTACACGTCTATAGATGTGACTGTACTCCCGTCGTATTGTCATCTGTGTTTTGTCCAGGGGGGCTACACGTCTATAGATGTGACTGTACTCCCGTCGTATTGTCCTCTGTGAGTTGTCCTGGGGGGCTACACGTCTATAGATGTGACTGTACTCCCGTCGTATTGTCCTCTGTGTGTTGTCCTGGGGGGCTACACGTCTATAGATGTGACTGTACTCCCGTCGTATTGTCCTCTGTGAGTTGTCCTGGGGGGCTACACGTCTATAGATGTGACTGTACTCCCGTCGTATTGTCCTCTGTGAGTTGTCCTGGGGGGCTACACGTCTATAGATGTGACTGTGCTCCCGTCGTATTGTCCTCTGTGAGTTGTCCTGGGAGGCTACACGTCTATAGATGTGACTGTACTCCCGTCGTATTGTCCCCTGTGTGTTGTCCTGGGGGGCTACACGTCTATTATATGGGACTGTACTCCCATCGTATTATAATTTGTGTTTCCTGTAAACCTTAGGGCCAATAGTGACCTGTGTTGTCGGTAGTTTTAGGCTTTCATGACATATGGTTATATCTGCCGGGTGGGTAGCATGTCATCCGTTCGTATCTCAAATGAACGAAAAAATTATCATGCGACGCATGTTTGACAACCTCGCTTGGTGACTCGGCCGTTAAAAGGCCGTATCGCTGACAGTCGCATACGAAGATGCTTTGCAGTTTGCGGGGATGAGGTTAAACGGCAGACCTGTCCAAAGCGTGACCAAAGAGTAATGCCTTCCGTGTAATACCTACTCTGTGGCGTGACCAGCTAGGATGGATCACTAATTGTGCCATTGTTTTTGACATAAAACCACTCAATGACGCGTGCTGTTGCCATGAAGACCGCTTTTAATTACATAACTTTGCAGCTGTGCCAGGAGCCAGGACCAAGCGTCTCAAGACGTTCCACGTATGTTTTTTTGGCTACCATCTATAATCGTTTATTTGGGTACTCTAGCTGCGTACGTCAGTTCACCGCGATAAATATAGCCGATAGTCATCAATGCTGCCTTCTTTGAGTTTTAATTTACAAGATGTGCCTAGATGATCGTGGAAGCGATCGTGGAAGCGGGGTGGGGTGTGGGGGAGAGGGGGGTGACGGGAGGAGGCAACACCCTCACCCACCCCCATTTTCTTGTCTGTCCCTGAAAAACTGCATGGCTGCACATTGAGACGTCACCCATGGGCGTGTCCAGGGGAGGGGGCACAGGGGGCACGTGCCTCCCCCTTTCACACCCTAAAGTATATCAGTGCCCCCCCTTTTTGCAAAATCTGTGCCCCCCCTTTTTGCAAAATCTGTGCCCCCCACGGTGATACAAAAATAATGGAACCCTTGGTCGCAATTTTGTTCAGCCCCCCACCCCCCCGGTCGCAGAATTGCATCACTGTGCCCCCCTCCCCCACCCCCGCCGCCGTCTTTTGTTTTATTGTGCTCCCTTTCAAGGATTCCTGCACACGCCACTGTCACCGGTGGCAAGTGTTCAAGCCTCCCCCTGCCCCCTCCCCCAGGTCGCCAGGTTGAGTTGCGTCTGCCCCTTTACTCTTTCATATTGCTTGCGACGGTGCAGAATATGTTGCATATGGTGCAAGACGCCCATGTTGTGGCCAAACATCTACCCAATACAGCTCAAACACACGAGTTAGTCAATAGTGGAAGTTTATAATAGGCATTGATCTGACAGAAACCACGAAAGTAACGTAGATACAATGAGTTTATTGCAGAAGACGGCCACAGGCCAAAGTGCATGCATGGTTCTTTATGCGTTCATTATGCGTAGACTATATAACAAATATAATATCAAAATAATTCAGTTAGTTTCCCTGCATTTAAGCATATTGCAAACTAAAGAGGCAGTACGATGACGTATGTTCAACGGCGGTGGCACGACTGAAAAAGCTCCTTGCTAAATCCAAGGCAACGTGTTTAAACAAGAAAGTGATAATTATCAAATTTCATGCCGCTCCCATGCAGCAGCCCAGGGTTCATGTCAAATTTCCACTTCGTATTCTTCGGGCATTTTCACACTCAGCTTGTCATTTAATAATAAGGTAACGTGGTAGGGAAGCTTTATAATGTGTTAAATATGAGGCAATCACATGCTAGAATGGAAAAGTTCGTTTTGCTCTGGGCATCAGCTTATTACGACTGATCTGGCGTTACGCCAAAGCTGGAGTGCGCATGCGTATCACGCGAACGCAGCCAGCCGCCGTCTGCACGCGCTGATCAAAATGTGCGACAGTAAGGATAGAAAGGCAAATGCCTATTTTTACCTCCTGTCTTGCTTAATTTCTCGATCATTATTGACTCACAACGGCAGACTTGTGCCGGATCGGATGTTAACCCTGTTAGTGACAACAACACAGTCGTCATCTACAATGAAAACTCTGGGAATTTGAGCGATAATACGATGAAAGCGGACAAGGCTGAAACAAGCTTGGTGCTGCCCCATGGGGTATAGGGAAAAGTGCTTTCGTTGATGCGTTTTATTCACCCCAACCGAATATCGAATGCGGCACCCAGTGACTGACTGAACTGATCCATCTCAGCTTATAAGTATTATATATAACCAAAACGCAATTATGAAGAATTATGGAATAAATGCGCCACATGGTATTCTTACGATCACAGTGCGATTAGATGTCATTTACTGCGAAAGCTGGCGGAACGAAGTCATTCTGGGGGATCTCTGTCGATCTAGAGAAAGGCTAGCATTATATGTCTTTCTAGGAGAACGTGACTGCATTAAAATAAGCTAGCTCTGGGAACGTTTTCCTGAATCGTGCGTTAGTCACAACAGGCAGTTATAAGTGTATAGCGCTGGACTGCCATACCGTGGTCTCCTTCTCTACCGGCATTTCTTCTTGTATTTTCAAAGTCGACGCATATGGAAAGCGAATTGTCCATAAACCCCTAAATTTCAATAAATCCTGATTGTAAGTGCGATGAACTATACGTTAACCAAAGCCAATGATAACGCAGATATTTAGACATGATTCGCGGATAAACTCAGGTTGTCGCCGATAGTTTTATGTGAGCAATGTGAGATTTGTTGACTGATAAACCAGATTTTTCTCGATAAATATACACCATTGATCACTTAGCGAAGGCGATAAACTCGTTTATCAATTGATTATCTATCTTTATCGATATAAAACTATCTGTCTGTCGGACATCAAGATTCAAGATTCAAAACTTTTATTTCGAATTGATGTAGAATTGATACATTTTACATTGTTTTCATTTGTTACATATGTCGGAGGAGACCCACATTAGGGCATATGCCGCTGCCATGAGGGCCACCCAGGGTAGAGCACATTCAGTCTGTGTGTTTCAGAACGGTGACGTACGGTGTATGATTTACACGTTCGTCCCTAACTGGATCTTACAACAAACACAAGTAGAAACGACAATGAAAAAAAAAGATGTTTGCAGTATATCTGAGTCAGTTGGGTGATTAGTTGATGGAGGAGCCCGCCTTCTGTATTGTTGGGGGCCGTCCCGATAGCTCAGTGGATTAGAGCGCTCGCATTTAGTGCTCTGTTCACCTGAGAGCCTAACGGCACGCGGGTCAGTGGTTCGAGCCCTGCTGTGGTCATGTCTGTGTTGTCGCAGGGTTACTACCCCCGGGGACATGGCTCCACTCTCCCCCCCTTGTCCCATTGACGCGATATGACCAAAAGTGGTTAAAGCGTCCTGAATAACCAACCAACCATCTGTATTGTTGTAGCTAGCTCGTCAACGTGACAAAAGTGGTTATAAACTGTAAGTGATTGATTTTGCACAAATTAACAAATATATATTATTTAGGATGAAATATCTCCTTCTTTGTTCACTATTGTTTGCCCATTTGCGACGCTCAACAATACTAACATTAGAAAACATTTGCTTTAAAACTGTCATAAATAAACAACATCATATCGCTGTATTGGTCACCCTACTCGTGAAAAATATGAAAATGAAGAAAATTGAAGACCAAGTAGAGAGAAATGAAACTCGGGCCGAATACAGTATTTTACAACAGGAGTATGGACACATACAAGCACAAAGTGTTATGATGCGTTATCACGCCGATTATCTATTGCTTGACGAAAAAAACACCCTTTTAACCTATAAACACGTAACCTAAACAAAACAAAAAAATAAATGATGATTTTAACATGAACAAAAATAGCAAGTTGCAGTCAAGAGAAAATAAAAATTAATCCTGAACCTAACTACGATTATATAAGATGCAGATATATAGGAAGAAACATGAGCAATGAATCAGATATGATAGAAATGGTAGACTTCCATTTAAAACATCCGGTGTAAATGCCTTACTGGGCTTTTAAAAGGCATTCGACGCCTTTAGCCATAACGTCAAATGGGAACCGTGTAAGCTAACAACTATATATATATATATGTGGGTATTCAGATGGAATATTGTGCACTGATATGCGCTTATGTAAGACGTTTCTGTCACAAGCGAATCATTCGAAGGGCGCGTGATAATATTGCATAAAAACCGATGAAATATTATCTCCACAGAAAAAAAGCATCAAAAACAAATTAAACATGTGGGCGCAACGAGATTGTTCGCTCAAAGAAGAATCACTGTGTTAATAGCACTTGGCAGCTTAGCACCACAATGCATATATGTCACAAATACAATATGTGAAACCGACGCATAGAAAAGAAATCACACAGAAACTGAGAAATACACAATGCAAAAAAAAGACTCCTAAGGGGGGAGGGGGCAAGGGGGGGGGGGTCGTGTTCCCAGATCATGAAGAAAAATTGTCTTTATTCCCAGGTCACGAAGAATTAAGCCGAGAACTACTCGCATACAAAAGAAAGGCGGATACATGATAGAAATTTCCCGACTTTCCCGATTTCCGGTTATCTAATATTAAAATTCACAGTTTACGGTTACTGAAAATCCTTGATCACGACGGTCGTCTAATACCTCATTCCCAGTTCACGGAGAATTATGTTCCTCATCCCCAGCTCACGGTGAAATGAAGAGCCTATTCTCGAGGAGCACAAATACCCCTTGCCCCCCCCCCCTCTATCATAATATCCCACTTCGAAAATACGCAGAAGGGCCAAAAATTTACTTGGATCAAGCGTCTCTTCAATTATCACAGGAAGCACTTGAAAGTACTTCAATGGAATTGACATGACATCTCAGACAAACAGCTAACCTGGTTGTGGACTCAATACATAACTTGGTGTTCAATCAAATACTAAATACCGGAAGTTTCGTTTCGCAATTGGGCAATACAATCCTGTGTCCAATGCATAAACGTGACCCTCTGGACAATCTTGTTCACTAAAGAGGCATATTTCTGATATCCTCATTGTGTAAAGTGTTCTCCAGAATTATAAATGATAGATTGACAGTCCAGGTTGATGAAAATGGTCTCTTTGCGGAGGATTAAGCCAGTTTCAGACGTGGATATGGTACAAGAGACCAGACATTGCTTTTACGAATCAAAATGTAAAAAATACCGATAAAAAAAAGGGAAGATGTTATTTGTTATGTATTGACTTCTCGAAGGCGTTTGACACGTTCTACATTAGCTTTCTATGATATATTCCGTTTTAAGACGGCCTACGTGAAAATATAATGTATTGAGGTTCAGTTATTGTAATATTCGATTGTGTATTATAACTGAATAACGTTTTAACTGATTGTGTCACTTGTACTGTTGGAGCCAGGCAAGGTTGCATCTTAAGTCCCCTGCTCGTCTCTTGTACATCAATAATTTTGAGGCCGCGGAATATACGTGGCTGAGAATTTATGTCGTTAAAATACAGCAGGGAGACAGCAGGACCTGATTAATATATTAGATGAGTTTTGTAACTATGTCAGCTTTACGAGCAAATTTTGATGAAATAAAAGTTGTTTTATTTCGCAGAGGAAGATCGAATAATTCCTACCTAATGTTCACTAAATTGATGACGTCCAAAAATAAACGAGAATTTAACTGAATAAGAACTGAATGTTTTGATTTATTCATATAAGTAAAAGGGTTGCACAGAAAAAAAGCGAAAATTAAGCGTGTATGTCGCAAAATAATCGGGGTCCATTACAAAGAGGAGGGGGTCAGACCACCTGCACCCCCTCCGTAAAAGTTTTACTTGGAGATGCAATGGGTAAACCTAGTTCCTGCCTCACCAACGACCATTGCACACAAGTATGTATACCTGAGGTCGAATTACCACTAAAACAATGTTAAGAAATAAATTCTACACACAAGTTGTTTTTTTTTTTTTTTTTAAATTTAAACATCATTTAGTTAACGAGGTTCCCCTGAAAGGGATTGCCATCTGGCAGGGTCACCTCAACGAACATAAGTTAACAATAAATAAAATAACATACACTAACATAAAACGCATAGTTAAACCTCTAGTGTGACATCTGAAGATGGTAGGTTTAAGTAGATAAAGTTATAGATGTTAGTTTGTTATATTGAGTAAATATGATCGTAAACTAATAGTAATGATATGATAAGATAATCATAAAGAGTGGACATTGATGCTAAACACTAAACCGACCAGAATCAAGGATTCACTTGTGCCCTATTCAAAATAGGGCACAAGTATTCCTACAGGAGGTCGAAATACCACTACAACAATGGTAAGAAGTAAACTCTACGGGACTATATCATTGACATGGAGTTTCTATTTCTAAACGGCAACGTAATAATATAATATTATGTGATACTTAACAAGATAATGCCAAGCCAATTGCAATTGTGTTCACTGTTCGTCGTATGATTTATTTTGTTCGTAATTGTAGTTAAATTAAATGAATTTACAAAAATATCAAGGCATGGGCGCACTTGCTTATGGCACAAAACCAATCCTAAGTGTTAATGAGCGCCTGCTCTGAGGGAACACTTCTTGTAGGTTTAACATGCTTTAAACGACATGGGTTTGGATAAAGCTAGGCAGATGCAGGTGCTAGGTTTCGTGCCCACCACCTGTTGAACTGCGGCCCTACTGAGCTAGGGAGGCGCGGGAAAAGGCTAATATTAATTAACAGTGGAGGGCTGTATGGTGGGAGGTGAGTGCTCCGCTTGGCGGGTCATGGGTCCCTGCGATGACCTGTTCACATTCCCGTCAACAAGGCCAAATAGTGAAAGAAACTACCGAAACGAGGAGTACCGTTGAGAATCTACTCGCCTCACCCCTTCTGAACTGTACCTAGATAAAAACGTATAACTTAAACTGTACTTCTATAAAATGCAAATCCCCCCCCCCCCTCCCGCTCCACTCTTAAACCTGTGAACGTCACACACACTGTCGCTTTTTTTCTTTTTTTTGGCTTATTGGGAAAACATTGGCGCCTGTTTTAATAGTTTGGTCGGAAGTTTGGTTAGGAATAGAAAGGTCGCAACGATTGTTCACCTTGAGATCAATGAGCCCACATTGATTATGTGTGACCTATTGTTTATAGTGCGTGGTCTTGTGGTTGGTCAGAGGGCGGACACAATCTGCGGTCGAGGTCAGTGCACAGGGGAGTTCAGCCCAGTCCTATAATAATAACCATCAATAATAATGTATCTATAAAATAATTGTAAATACTAACCTTTTGCCGACGTAGGTCGACGTGGCCTGTATCAGTAGGCCTTATATATATGTTTAGTCTAAAGGATGAGTTCTGTCATAGTCGGTCGTGATAGAGATCTATTAGTATTAATTCCTGAAACAAAAGTAAAAGATTATGAGATTATGAGATTATGGTAAGTCACCCGGTATGGAGCCCACGGAAATTATTACGATCCGGGGCAGGCAGGGGTGGATCTTGGAATTTGCAGGGGCGGGGCTCCTGCTCCGAGAACCCGACTTTTACAGTGTTGCAACCCCCCTACCCCTAGATCCGCCCCTGTGGGTGGGGGGGGGGGGGGGCGAGGCTCTGCGCGGGATCCCAAACACCAATCCATGCATGGACAGTTGAAAATGAAGCTACGCACTTGCTGTCATTAACTAATACGTCGGAGATGAGACAATATGTGGCCTCCATTGATAGACAACATAAAAGGCATGGCATTACAAGGCCATTACAAGGTCATGCATTGAAGGATACATCGGAGGATGCAGGTTTTGCCTTTTCCACGAAATCAGGTGAAATTCTATTATGGAGCTGATAGATATAGCCTGATCTCCTTATAAACTGGCGGATTCGGCAGGTGACGTGGCTTCCTCACACCCCCCCCCTACCCCCATCCGCCTTTTTTTAAGGCGCGGAAGCCCGTTAGAGTGTAAATACTTCATCTTGAGTGTTGAGTGTTGAGTGTTGCGTCCCATCTTGAGTCACTACATATAGTTTTATGCATACATTTCCCAAAAGGACCCCTTTTCTCGCCTTTTTCTTTCAATCCCCGGACTCCAAATTTGAGGGTCTGGCGTGATAGCTCAGTGGGTTAGAGCGCTCGCATTAAGTGCTCTGGTCACCTGAGAGCCTAACGGCACGTGGATCGGTGGTTTGAGCCCCGCTGTGGCCATGTTTGTGTGGTCGCAGGATAAAGATCCCATGTCCTTCTTCGTAAAGATTAGGGGCTTACCCCCGGGGACATGGCTCCACTCTTACTTCCTGCTCCCATTGACGCGATATGATTGGGTTAAAGCGTCCTGAATAACCAACCAACCAAACAATAAAAATTTGAGTTTAAATAATTAACTAATAATTAACCTCCGTATATCTTACATTGGCTGTCAGTGTCTATTTCGTATGCCTCAATGCAAAATCTCGCACTTTTCTCTCGCTCTCCATATGCCATCTTTGGCATGGGCGGCACACCCCCACCACTGTAACAATGTAGTGCCCCCCCCCCACCCGGGCATTGGAGCCCCTCACCCACCTTTCTTAGTGAAGTTCAAGGCGGACCGCCGCCCCCCCCACCCCCCTTGCATGCAGAGCGCCACCGTGCGGAAGGCGTGGGTCCGCCTTTGTTATATTAGGTAAGACGGCACCCCCACTGCAGCCTTACACATATAATTGGGAACCGGGAGAACAGGTGCCCCAAAGGCCCGGGGGGTAACTAAATACAACAAATGTATAAGGAGGTGCCTCTTAGAGCCCATCCACGTACCAGCTGATAAAGTTGCACGATTTGGGCAAAATCTACTATGATGAAAATGCATAGGCCTACTTTATGTACATAAACACTGCTTTGGCGCTTGCCTCCATTGCCCTTGCGTTAGTTAAGACGGCAAAGAGGTCATGTATGTCAGACTGTTTAAGAATTCCAGGTATCAAGAAACCGATAATGACTAGTAAACATGACGGTCTTGATAATTAGATCTATGTACGGTCTGTAGTAAATAGAAAATCAGTGACTTTTCCTGGAACTGCCCCCCCCCCAAAGTAGACCCATACAGGTACCAAAAGTGCATATTTTAGGACCCATTGGCGTACCTAAATGCACAAAGAAGACACCGTTTCCAGCGCCCCCCCCCTCCCCCCCGCCCCCGGGCCGAAAGGTCAACCATATCCCATATATGGTCCCATATCCCCCATCCCATATATATCCCATATCCACATATGCATACATGATGTAGTTATGCATCATAGGCCTGATCAGCCCGACAGTCTCCGACACATATGCCTGTCATGGTACACTGTAATGAAAGTGTCTTTGCTGGCTTACGTCAGTATATTATCACATTTTAGCGGTATAATTCACTTGCGAATCACCGGCAGATCCATGGTGATAATACCGCGGACCGGACCTATCCCCCAACCCTTCTGAGCGTGGGTGCGACTTTTAATGCAAATTAATTTACGTGTGGACCCCCGCCCCCTGTTTATGTTATGTCCCCTCCCCTTATTTGTTGAGCACCCCACCCCCCCACCTCCCTCCCCGCCTTGAGTTCGACCGTCTCCGGTTTGGATCGCTCCCCCTGGGGATCACCTTTTATGGGCGTGTCTAGGCGGGGGGGGGGGGGGCACAGGGGGCTAGTGCCCCCCATTTCAGACCCAAGGGTATATATGTGCCTTTTTTTAAAATTATGTGCACCCTGGCTTCTCCTTCTAACTTCGATTTTTCTCGCAGATAATATTATAATATGATAACTATCCATTATTTAAGCACTAGCTAGCGAAATAGAGATACTTTGTATCGTTAAGAAGGTACGGCCCCCATCATCCGATACGAGACCTATGTCTCAAGACCTATGTCTCAGGCTTTTACACGTATTATTTTATGTCTTTGTTTAATTTTACGATTTATTGTGCCGCCCCCACCCCCCTTTCAAGAATTTCGGCACACGCCCCTGGCTTTACTACAACGAAAGTGGACCCCGCACTTTTTTTTCAAAATCCTAAATAATTTGCCGTTGGAATAGTGTTAAAACATACAGTACATACGAACCATGAGCTAACTGAAATAATGTAATATCCGATCTTTTTCTGGGCCCTATATCACTTTAACTGGAAGGTTATGAATTTAGGAACCTTTGATAATGATCATAGTTAAGAGATAGCAATATCAATAAAAACCTCTAAATATAGAGTTGCATAAGTCGTGAATCGTCGTCAGTAACGTATGAATCCATTATAATACTTCGGTTGACTGCAACGGTATAGGCTTGTGGGAAAATACCCCATTAGTTTTGGTTATTTTCACCCAAATAATCATTCGCCACATCTTGTGGGCACGCTCTGCAAAGTTTGCAGACACTGATCTAAATAACGGGACAAAACTTCGGTTGACAAAGTGGTGCGAAACAGCCAACAGTGGCTATACGTATTCACCTCCATTGTATGAAACGCCTCTCACCCCTCACCCCCCCCCCCCCCCCACCACCCCCCTCACTCTTCAGTCACTAATATATACACACATAACAGTTGTGCGTGCACGCCACGCGACGACACGCGAACCGCGTACCTTATAAGGCAGCTGGGGTGGGGTGGGGCTAATTAGTTACCGCAGTAAGCGCAGGTGCGACGAAGGCTGCGCGCTGATTGGCTAGCACAAGTCGAGCTGTTAATCTTCTCGCCGGTGACGTACACAAGGTGGCGCTGCGCTGCTACTGGTGGGTACGCGGCCTATGCCTCGGCTTGGTTTGTAGTGTCAGCAGCCCATGGGGAAGGGGAGGGAGTGTCGAGCGACCACACTCAAAGGGTATTTATAGAAAGTTTGTTGTCGTCACTGAGGAGGGAGGTAACTGCGAGAAATGGATGCGTGAGTTGCGGACTATAGGGTTTGGAGGGGCAGGATCAAAACGACTGGTGTTTAGCTATATAGCTTCCACAGTACCCTCCTTCCTACCACCCCCATCTTCGCCGTGTAGCACAATGCGTTGCTGACACCGACCACGCTCCTCACGATTACAACGCCCATAAATTTTACACAAGTTTGTTAGGACTTCACTTCACATCGCCAATATTCCGGGCAGTATTGACGTCAGCTCCGCACGCCATCAGACGCTGACACCACACACAGGGATAACGTATTATCCTCAGACTGGACACATATATGTGAATATACCTCACATATAAAAAGGTAAGAACTGGTTTGATATCCCAAACTTAGAGATAGATCTCAGCTACTCTTTGCCAGAGGGTGTGGTTATTCACGAACTAAGATCGCACACGACCTAACCCTTTATATATCGGGTGTCTCCCCCCTTCTCCTGATCAAGACCAACGATTCCTGGTGTAAAGTGCATACAACAATATGATGGGCAGGGCCCGCGGAGTTATTGATTGAGGATAATTTAGTAACTAACAGAAAGATGTCAACCGGTATTGACCTATCATTGAGAAAGCTCATTCGAGACTCGCTCCACAGGCCGCCGTGCGGGCTTTGCATAGTGAGCAAGGCCGCCGACTTGTCGAGGGACCGCAACTCATCAGTATCACTACACACTGGCGGAATAAGTAACGACAGGTGAGCCCCCGGTATCGATTTTATACAAGTTCTCGAAGCGCGGTAGGGGCGCGTGCCCTCCGCCTAAGTGCTTTATACAGGGTGTGTGTTGGGGAGGGGGTGGGGGTGGCTGTATGGGCTGGTGGGCGATATTGAGCTAGTAGTAGGCCTATGGGTCGGCCTGTAAGTAGTACCATGGCCTTTATGCGTGCTCGTTTTATATTATAACTAAAGAGAGTTTAGAACACTTTATGGACTGGCTATACAGGGCATGTATTATACACATTTTGTTACGGTATGAACTGCATCTTTTCGCAATTCATGTCGTGAAACTGATGCTTCGACATCGCTGATGTAGTAATAAAGGATTATTTTAACCAAGACACGTTTTGGCGAAGATGCCCCTTTCAATGTTCTACACAACGTAATACAATATTACGCGTCTCAAACTATAAAGTAATGATGCATTTAGTACATATTTTATTCCGCGTTGACCTAACTTGGGGTGTCCCTTTGCTAACCATTCGCCATCTAGAGAAATAACGGACATTCTAACGGTACTCCGGTTTAACGGCGCGACTAAATGTCACTGACCTTTAACAACTTTGTTTTACTAGTTTGTGAGTCGCCAAAGTTCGAAACTTTTGTGAGAGTCACAGCTGTCGTCTTATTTGACAAAGAGGGTAATACCCTGCATCGGGGGTGGAGGGTGGGGAGGGGGCGAGAGTCGCTATGCATCACGAGCTTGAGTCCAGGCCCGAGGTGGGGGTGGGGTGGGGGTGGGGTGGGGCAGGGGCGGGGTTAGGTATATAGCGCCTTAGCTTGGTCGGCTGGGGCAGGGCTGGCAGATGGCTTTGTGTGGGCCCACACCCAGGTTACCCCCCACCCCCCTCCCCCGCCTCTCCGACCCGGCACGCGGTCCTCGTTGCGGGGCCCACACGCTTCAGTGCGGTAAACTTTACCCCAGCGGTAAACGCCTATAGTCCTCTTTGCCAGCTCCTGATTTAAATAGACCCAAGGCGTCAAGTCTGCTTCGGAAAAGTTTTACCGGGGATTATTTTGCTTTATAGTGGGCCCGGCTATGTCGTCTTACTTAACCAACGTCAATTTTGTAATAACACAATGCCGTGTGTTCGTCATTTATGGACCTTGTAAACTGTTATCCTTTGTGTATCACTGTTTATTGAAAGCCCAAAGTAATAATTTAGAGCTAATAGATAAAATGATATGTTATGTTATTGGTAATATTGTATTGATTAAACCTGGGGTAAGTATTTTACTCCAAATTAAATCGAAGTAAATTAGAATGTGTTTCAAGCCAACTTTGAAACATAATACCAACTTTAAATATCGGACATGAATCAACATGATTCAACATGATCCGATTCACTGAGCACTAAGGTCATCAGGTATGGATGAAGTACGTGAAACACCTGCAGCGAGTTTTGAGGGGTGGTGTGGGGGTAGGGGAGAGGGGGGGGGGGGCTAGCGGGGCGCATCCTCTACTTGAGCTCAAGACTGCTCACTCACCGTTTATCACGCCTACGTAGGCGGGCGGGAGGGCGGGGGTGGCATTCACATAAACGAGGGGGAGGGTCGAAGATGCTTTGTACGCATACGGAACTGTGACCCGGACTAATTCCCCTTGACCATCTGGCCATCTGGCCTACAAATATTGATTTGGTCGATAGTTTGTATGTTATCAATTACACGAGTCCGCAACCTCCTATCAGAGCCCCCAAAGTTCCTGCTCACACCGAAGTGTGTTTCCCCCCACGTGAAGGAAGATACCTCATTGGCCATATTCCTGGCGAAACAAAGCCAAAGTGTGGGACACCTGTTTATAAATGATAGCTACTGTCGTACGTAATTATTCATGTGGGAGCACTATATTTCACTGATAAAAGTGTTCATCCTTATTTCTAACTGTAGATTAAGGACCATGAAACCATGCATGCGGATGTCAAATACACCGATATTAAAATTTAAGTCCAACTACTCAATAGTTATACCCTCCATCCTCCCCCTACCCACCCCCGCCATACATCCGTTCGATTCCCGATGATGCTCTGCTGTATGCCTGGGGACTGTTTAATTCCGATGTGTAGTCATAGTTGTGCCACGTTGTGCGTCGGCTCAGTGCATCCCTTGCGTGTACAAAAGTGGCGTGAAACACAATATGATGAATCCATTCAATCTCACACAATCCAAGCGACACCCCCCTGCTTCACCCCCCCCCTCCCCCTCCTCCCATACACACACACTCCCCCCCCCCACCCCACCGGGAATAACAAAACATCGACTCCCATGCATTATGCACGAAACGTGCAGCTAATAGTCTGTTTAAGTTATGTATAATTCAGTGACAAGTGAACGACCATCAGGTCTTCGTCAATCATCTCGTCCGCCGGTCGAATTAATAAACAGCAAGGGAGCTAACCGGGATGTTTACTCATGTGGTAATTTTGATCAGGAAATATGGCCACAGGATTGTTCGAGAAGTTCATGGGCTCATGTATTTTATGCCACATATCATAACTTGTGTTGGCCTAACTGGCATGGTACAGGTGATGTATTGGCTGCATGATGCCACGATAGGAACGCACGCCTAGGAGATAGTACAGTATCTAAGTATTAATGGCAGACGGGTTAAATATAAAATTGTTGTGGCGAGTGTTAGCCGCAAACTAACAATGTTAGTTAGCTGCCACCATTCAGCAGTGCAAGCGGAACGAGGAACCCTACCCTGGCCGGGATCATTAAATGGACCTAACAGTATCTGTACAATGATGGCGCCAGCGCTGAGGTAAAGGCCTGCCTACTCCCCGGTCTATCGTCAATCATGACTGACTAGAGCTAGTATGGAACAGGTACACTGTCTGTCCAGGAAAACTGCCCTACCGGCCCGCTGCCTATGCTCACTCAGATGGTGCGAATTCATCCAACGAATGCGCGGTGGGGCTTCGTAACCGCACGGGCCTCGATAGGCCAAACCAAACCCCCGACACCCAACTCTGGCGCGGGCGAGAGAGAGATCGTGGGTGGGGGAGGGAGGGGGGACGGGGGTGGGGAGGGGGACGGCGGTCAGGGAAGGGGTGGGGGGGGGGGGGTGGGTGGTATCGGCAAAACTAGTTTCTGCTGGCTGTTGGCGTACCAAGGCAAGGCAAGCTTTCATGTTGCTGAGTTCATGGGAGAAAGAAATATCGATTTTCACCGCGGGTCGAGCCTTTCTCGGACAAAGTTGATCGCCCACATCGCAGGCAGCGAGGATGATGGTGATGAAACTGCGCTCGCACGCACACCGAACCACTCCCAGAGACATTTATGTCAGCTGTGTCGATGCAGAACAGGAACGACTTTGTATGGTGGGCTGAATGATGGACCGAAGATACATGTATATTTATGACAAGACCTATGATACGTGCGTGCCGGGCTTAAGCTGTATCTACATGTATGATATTGGTATGCCACCGGTATTAAGTAAAATCAAGTAATTCCTTACATCGCCCAACCTTACAACTTTTTGCCTGATAAAGACTTGTCGCAGCATGAAGCAGCTTTTGATTCTTGCATCTATATTATGGGAGGGAGTCGGTGGGGGTGGGGAACAGGGGCGGGTGGGGGTGGTAGCCAGTCATTTGGTCAAGTCATGCTGACTCGCGAGAGGCGGTTTGCCAGGAGGTCAAACAGACCGATGAGACGGGTTTGTCCGGCAGGGTGAGCCAGGTCTTGATCGTGTTGCCCCCTGGTGTGTACAGAGTGTGTCGTTGTACGACGTGTCTGGGGATAGGAACCCCCTGACCACGGCGGGGTAAGTGCATTGACGCGTCGAGCGCCGTCTACACAGTCTGCCGCCATCGGGGCAGCCAGGGGTTACCGTGGTGGATTCGTTGAGGGCCAGAGCCGAAGACAAAGATAGTAATCATCGAAATATACTGTGAGAACAGATGTTTGATATAAGAGTAAGGGGGGGTGCGAAAGAGTAGAGGTGTGAAAAAAGGTTGACAGTGAAAGAGTAGAATTTAGTAAAGACAGATGTGTGAAAGTAGAAGTTGTTATGAAGAAGGGAAAGAATGGAACTATAAATATAGCCGTGAAGATAACAAGAAAAGAGTTGAAGCGACATAAGTGTGGATACATAATAAAGGAAGAGAGTGAATGGGGTCAGATAGTGAAGTAAGATCCGTAAGAGTAGAAATGGAGAAGAAGGGAATGAATAGGGCACAAAGGATACATATAGTAACCCAATAGCCATGGGAGTAAAAGTGTGGATAAAAAATGAAGGAATGTGGCAAGAGGTGGAAGTGGATAGTAAATGAATATCTGTGAGAGTAGAGGTGTGAAAAAGATACAGAAAGAAAGTGGAAGGGTACAGATAGTGCAGCAAGATCTGTGAGAGTAGAAAATTGTGGATAGAGAGTGAAGGATTAGGGAAAGAGTGGAAGGATACAGATGATGTAGGAAGCACCATGAGAATAGATGTATGAAGAAAGAATTAAGAAAGATAGCAAAAGTGGAAGGGTATTGACGGTAAGGAAATATACCGATAGAATAGAGGTGTAAATAAAGCGCTTGAGATTGGAATGAATGAAAATACTCTTAAAGTATCAGTGTGAAGATAGATTGGAAGAAAGATGTAACAGAGAAAATACTGAGCAATTTGTCGTGAAAGTAAAGGACGAGGGTACGAAAGGAAAAAATAAATGAATATTATAGTGATAACTTAAGGAAAGAATGTTGTGAAAGGGAAGGACGAGAATACAAAAGGAAAAATGAATAGATATTATATTAATAACTTAAAGAAAGTGTCGTGAAAGTGAAGGACGAGAGTACAAAAGGAAGAATGATTGAATATTATAGGGATAACTTAAGGAAAGAGTGTCGTGAAAGTGAAGGACGAGAGTACGAAAGAAAAAATGAATGAGTATTATAGTGATAACTTAAAGTATGTGTTGTGCAAGTGAAGTACGAGATTACAATAGGAAAAATGAATGAATATTATATTAATAACTTAACGAAAGATGACGCGAAAGTGAAGAACGAGAGTACAAAAGGAAGAACAGAGAGTGTTGTGAAAGTGGAGGACAAGTACAATAGGAAAATGAATGAATATTATAGTAATAACTTAAAGAAAACTGTCCTGAAAGTGAAGGACGAGAGTACGAAAGGAAGAATGAATGAATATTATGTGATAACTTAAAGAGAAAGTGTCATGAAAGTGAAGTACCAGAGTACAAAAGGAAAAATGAATAAATATTATAGTAATAATTTAAAGAAAGTGTCGTGAAAGTGAAGTACGAGAGTACAAAAGGAAAAATGAATAAATATTATAGTAATAACTTAAAGAAAGTGTCGTGAAAGTGAAGTACGAGAGTACAAAAGGAAAAATGAATAAATATTAGTGACAACTTAAAGATAGTGTGTTGTGAACGTGAGGTACGAGAGTACAAAAGGAAAAATGAATGTATATTATAGTGATAACTTAACGAGAGTGTGTCATGAAAGTGAAGTACGAGAGTACAAAGGAAAAACGAATTAATATTATAGTATTAACTTGAAGAAAGTGTCGTGAAAGTGAAGTACGAGAGTACAAAAGGAAAAATGAATAAATATTATAGTGATAACTTAACGAGAGTGTGTTGTGAAAGTAAAGTACGAGAGTACAAAGGAAAAACGAATTAATATTATAGTAATAACTTGAAGAAAGTGTCGTGAAAGTGAAGTACGAGAGTACAAAAGGAAAAATGAATAAATATTATAGTGATAACTTAAAGATAGTGTGTTGTGAACGTGAAGTACGAGAGTACAAAAGGAAAAATGAATGTATATTATAGTGATAACTTAACGAGAGTGTATCATGAAAGTGAAGTACGACAGTACGAAAGAAAAAAAGAATGAATATTAAAGTAAAAACTTAACGAAAGATGACGTGAAGTGAAGGACGAGACTACAAAAGGAAGAACGGAGAGTGTTGTGAAAGTGGAGTACAAGTACAATAGGAAAAATGAATAAATATTATAGTAATAAAACTGTCGTGAAAGTGAAGGACGAGAGTACGAAAGGAAGAATGAATGAATATTATAGTAATAACTTCAAGAAACTGTCGTGAAAGTGAAGGACGAGAGTACGAAAGGAAGAATGAATGGATATTATTGTGATAACTTAAAGAGAGAGTTGTGAAAGTGAAGGACGAGAGTACGAAAGGAAGAATGAATGAATATTATTGTGATAACTCAAAGAGATAGTTGTGAAAGTGAAGAACGAGAGTACGAAAGGATGAATGAATAAATATTATAGTAATAACTTAAAGAAAGTGTCATGAAAGTGAAGTACGAGAGTATAAAAGGAAAAACGAATAAATATTATAGTGATAACTTAAAGAGAATGTGTTGTGAAAGTGAAATGGGAGAGTACAAAAGGAAAATGAATGAATATTATAGTGATAACTTAAAGAGAGTGTGTCGTGAAAGTGAAGTACGAGAGTACGAAAGAAAAAATGAATGAATATTATAGTGAGAACTTAAATAGTGTGTTGTGAAAGTGAAGTACGAGATTACAATAGGAAAAATGAATGAATATTATATTAATAACTTAACGAAAGATGACGCGAAAGTGAAGGACGAGAGTACAAAAGGAAGAACAGAGAGTGTTGTGAAAGTGGAGGACAAGTACAATAGGAAAATGAATGAATATTATAGTAATAACTTAAAGAAAACTGTCGTGAAAGTGAAGGACGAGTGTACGAAAGGAAGAATGAATGAATATTATTGTGATAACTTAAAGAGAGAGTTGTGAAAGTGAAGGACGAGAGTACGAAAGGAAGAATGAATGAATATTATTGTGATAACTTAAAGAGAGAGTTGTGAAAGTGAAGGACGAGAGTACGAAAGGATGAATGAATGAATATTATAGTGATAACTTAAAGAGAGTGTATTGAAAGTGAAAGATGAGAGTACGAAAGGAAGAATGAATGAATATTATTGTGATAACTTAAAGAGAGAGTTGTGAAAGAGAAGGACGAGAGTACGAAAGGATGAATGAATGAATATTATTGTGATAACTTAAAGAGAGAGTTGTGAAAGTGAAGGACGAGAGTACGAAAGGATGAGTGAATGAATATTATTGTGATAACTTAAAGAGAGTGTATTGAAAGTGAAAGATGAGAGTACGAAAGGAAGAATGAATGAATATTATAGTGATAACTTAAAGAGAGTGTATTGAAAGTGAAAGATGAGAGTACGCAAGGAAGAATGAATGAATATTATAGTGATAACTTAAAGAGTGTGGTGAAAGTGAAGGACGAGAGTACGAAAGAAAGAATGAATGAATATTATTGTGATAACTTAAAAAGAAAGTTGTGAAAGTGAAGGACGAGAGTACGAAAGGAACATTGAATTAATATTATTGTGATAACTCAAAGAGAGAGTTGTGAAAGTGAAGGACGAGAGTACGAAAGGATGAATGAATGAATATTATAGTGATAACTTAAAGAGTGTGGTGAAAGTGAAGGACGAGAGTACAAAAGGAAAAATGAATAAATATTATAGTAATAACTTAAAGAGTGTGGTGAAAGTGAAGGACGAGAGTACAAAAGGAAAAATGAATAAATATTATAGTGATAACTTAAAGAGTGTGGTGAAAGTGAAGGACGAGAGTACAAAAGGAAAAATGAATAAATATTATAGTGATAACTTAAAGAAAGTGTCGTGAAAGTGAAGGACGAGAGTACAAAAGGAAAAATGAATAAATATTATAGTAATAACTTAAAGAGAGAGTTGTGAAAGTGAAGTACGAATGAAGAATGAATGAATATTATTGTGGTGTTTAAGGAGCACGAGTCGATGAGTTTTAGAGAGAATGAATATTGTGATATAATAAAATACAGGGAGTGGCTGATTGCAACTAGAGTGAAACTATAGAACAGGCGAGCGTGAAATTGAATCAAGGGGGTGCGAGTTAAACTTTAATTTAGATTGAAAAAATTGAAGGAAGAGGTGTAAAGATATGTAGGGTAGCAGGAGTGTATTTGCACGGACGAAAACGGCGCATTTTAAAGTTCATCTACGGTAAGCTGTTTGGTCTCTCCATAGACGCTCCCATATCATAGGCAGCGAGAGAGGGGGAGCTAGGGAGAATGCACCCCGATACTCACACACAGACGGACAGACAGACAGACAGAGTAGAGAGGGCGAGAAGCGAGAGGTAGCTCTGCCTAATCCGCGGTGGTTGTCATGACAACGCGCTGCTGCCGGGAATCTCCGTCGCGTGAATTATTCATGAGCTGAGTTTCGGGGAGGAAAGGCCGGTGTCTGTCTGCCACTGCCGTGTGGAGGCACCAAGTTAAGTCTGTCAGTGGATGACACAAGTGCAGCAGCCCCAGCCGAGCGGCTCGCTCTACAGGCACCGCTGGCTCAACTCACTACAGCAGGCCAGGCAGGCCTCTTCCACCTCCTCCCCCTCCTCCTCCTCTTCCTCCCTGCCTACAAGCTATGGCGCGGCTGCCGCTACTGCTGCTGCTGCTGCTGCTGCCGCTGGCTTCGTCACCTAGCCAGCAAGCGGCCCATATGTGTTTACAAGTGGGCCTACATCTATCTATGCCTCCTCTGTCTCGGTAGTATAGCTAGACTGTGTTTTAAAGGCCTGTGACATTGGGCTGGGATCGTGACTAAGCAGACCACCGTGGGACAGTCTTGTACAATGGCGGCGCTTTGAGCTGCCGCCATTAGCTTGCCTTGCATAGAGTTAAGTGGTGGTGACACTAATATTGGCCGCGCCATAACGACCGGGCGGTAGACGTACACACTGTAGTTGCACCTGATCGCAAAGACAACTTTGCTGCTCGTCACTGCCGAAGGTTGTGTCTGTCGGGCATCATCTTTTATTAACGGTAGTCATTCATGCTCTGTAATGGATGGGAATAAAGTTCGCACGGGGTGTATGTGGTACCAAACCACGGCTTCCGGTGAACCAGATATGCTTTATACCTAAATCGTTTTAAACTGCCGGAAAAACAATGCTCAAACTGATATTTCACCGATAACAGTGCAGTGCAGTAGAAAAGTGGAACAAAAGGTGCATTTCCTGGTACTGGTCTTGTCATATGATGACGAGAACTTGGGATGACCTTTTAACGACATATGAGCTTTGAAATCATCTCTTCGGCTTATCACGATCCTCTTTTTGAGCTCGGTGGTACGTGACCCGCGTTCAGGCTGGTATGGCTGTTACGAGTGTAGATCTCTTGTGAGCTATGGTGTACTGTCGATATTCTGCATGAACATTGTGCTGAACTGACGTGTACTACTTTACACTGCAATGTTGTATTGTAATGTGAAGTATTGTACTTTGAACTTACCTCGACCTGAAATGTTGCACGTTGAACTGAAATGTTGCACTTTGAACTGAAATGTGGTACTTTGAAGTGAAATGGACTTTGAACTGAAATGGATTTTGAACTGAAATGTTGTACTTTGAACTGAAATGTACCTTGAACTGAAATGTTGTACTTCAAACTGAAATGTTGTACTTTGAACTGAAATGTTGTACTTCAAACTGAAATGTTGTGCTTTGAACTAAAATGTTGTACTTTGAATTGCAATTTTGTACTTTAAACTGAAATATTGAACTTATATCTGACTTCGTTATTGGTTGCAAATGAACATTTTACGACAACCTGACATATTCAACTGCTCATGGTGACATTCTGTGCTTTAAACCAACATATTTAGTTTCAATGCGACAAGTATCTTTTGTAGATTGATATTTGTTCCATACCACGACCGCCTAGTCCAACCTAGGCTAGTTTCTACGTGTCTGCGTTGTTGTGCACCAGGCTCAGCACGTCGCAAGCTTTCGTCAGGTCATGCAGGTCTTGTCCGATACGTTGTGAAGTTCTCCTCCTGGCAACTTGTGGCCATGGAGTCGTAGCGCCCCCTAGCGAACGGAGACCGGCACAGTGTCATTCTGCCATCGGAGGCCGGTGGGAGGCAAAGGGACACGGTGACTGGGGTCTGGTGGTGGACGGCTAGGTGTGGTGATGTGGGATAGGGAGGGGGCGAGCTGGGGGTGGGGACATTGGAGCGTACGGTTCCGCTGGTGAGGGGCGGGGCAGGCGGGGCGCGGCCGGCCTGCTGGCGGGCGGGGTGGGGCCGGCGGGCAGGATGAAACTAGCAGTTTGGCCAGCGCGGCTGCATCCTCCTCGTCTTTCCAGGCGGTATCGATTATTTCCAGCTCCTCTGCGACTGTGTGGTGGACTTGGTGAAGGGCGTGGAGGGCATGAAGCTCACCGCGGGGAACTGCGGCAGCGGGAGAGAGAGAGAGAGAGAGGGAGAGGACTAGGGAGTGGGCGTGGTAGAAAGGGAGGAGGGCTGGCGACTGGAAGTGCGTAGCGTGCACGGGGCTAGTCGGCAGTTCTCACTTTGTCGCAAGCTCGGGCAAAGAAAGCGACGGAGTAAACTGACAATATGTTTTGAAAGTTCTGTCCGCCACCGTTTGCCGTACCGAGAAGATCAGAAACATTGGCGAAGGCTGGCCCTAGCACAGTCCATCATGGCTGGCAGCAGTCTATGCTGGCGTGGCCGTCATCAGACCGCTGTATAAGGTAAGAGCTGCTGCTAGGGGGTCTCTCCGGCCAGGCAGGCAGGCGGCCAGGCGACCTAGGCCGGCGTACGTACAGAAGTGGGCGGTGTACAGGGATGCCGCAATCCGACACAAGCACTACTGCGCTGACTTGGCCAGGAGTTTCCTGGCTCTGAGTTTGTCGCCGCCATATTGTTTGACAGTGAAGGCCGCCAGTTATGGCGGGCCCCTGGCTCTGTAGTGGAAGACTGGGCGAGCGGGTCACTCTGCCGTTTATATCCTTGGCTGCACGAAACCGTAGTTTTACTTCCGCCAACATGGCGTAATTTCACTCTTCATAGCTCTGTAGCACACTGATAGATATCCTTCCAACAAACTCATGTAATGGAACTCGAAGAGAACAACTCATTAGCTATGCTCGGTGTGCATATTGGACTCTGGGCGCATATTCCAGGGGAGGAGGTAAATTTGGCATTAAACGAAGGTCTGCGGCGAAATTGTACACAGTTTTGGTTTTGCGTCGAGAGCCTTGAATCGGAAACATTTGTTTAAATCAGGTAATAAGTGTAGTCTTGATTGCTGGTTAGCACTTAGGTGAGAAAGGTTTGTCACTTCGTAGTGTGTGGGCCAGCCAGTAACCAAGGACACCCGGCCGCAAGACGCAAGGCGGTTTTGCAATAAATTAGACAACAAAATATGCACCCAGGTCTCTCTGACTATAACTGTAAAGCGCTGCCACCAGGCAACTTATGCATACGTCGTGTCAGAGCTATCTCTGTGTTGGGCCAACCGGGCAACACCTTTCCGGTCGATCGATATGACAGTGGGGACGATTTTTACAGACTACTGGGGGACACACACACACACACACCGTCTGTAAGTGAAGCTTGTGGCATGACTTTGGCTGCGGACTCTCCACAAGAGACAGTCTGGCTGCAGTGGCACTCTCCGTTAGTGCGCTGTAGAGAGCATTCGCTTATGGTAGTGCTATCATAGCGCCCTTAGCAGCTGATGTTGCCAATATGATCCCAAGGCAATCCTCGCACGAAAAGCTGCTATAATACATATCATATCAGTTACTTGGCTATAAATATCAGCCAACGTGGCTTCCAGACCAGAAGTGGGTTTAGCGCAGTCCTGGGTTCGAATCCGGGCTCGGGCACCTAATCTGGGGCATGTTTCATTCCTTCATCCTTCATCATCCCGGGAGGTTCCTTGGCCCAATTTAGCCTGTATGTGCACAAAAGTGGCCTAAAACACCAACATTTCATTTCTATTGGGAGGCCGTAGAACCGTTCAAAAGGGCTAAGTGGTATGTTTCCGCCAAACACTAACTCCGCCGGGTTGAGTGGGGCATTTAAGGCGATTCTTATTACAACGACGTCTTGAGTTAATCAAAAGTGATGCATAATGTCAGGCATTAGTTCGGCATATCAAGAGACTCACTCAGCCGCTTTCTTTCCCTTTACATTCGGAGGAGTGACGAAAATGTCACCTGAATGACATTGGGGCACAACCTGCTACTTTCAGATAAAGGGAGAGAGGAATAGCGTGCTCGGTGTTGTTGGTGGTCAGTTATAGTATAACTGGGTATAGAGGTATTGATCACGGATAAAACAATTGACAACTATTTGGTCTTTATTGCAGAGTGGAATGCGACCGTCAAAGCAATAAAGCATTGCAGCAGACGAATACCATAAGACTTTAAGAATAACAGACATGAACAAGGTAAGGCATTTCTTCTTAATCGCTGAATATTAGCAATAATTAATTTGAAATACTGAAAACCAAAGTACATCCCTCAGTGTAAAGTATGTCCGCCCGTATGATGACATGATACAAGTACATCACTCAGTGTAAAGTAAGTCCGCCCTCATGATGACATGATACAAATACATCCCTCAGTGTAAAGTAAGTCCGCCCTCATGATGACATGATACAAGTACATCCCTCAGTGTAAAGTAAGTCCGCCTTTATGATGACATGATACAAGTACATCCCTCAGTGTAAAGTAAGTCCGCCCTTATGATGACATGATACAAGTACATCCCTCAGTGTAAAGTAAGTCCGCCCTCATGATGACATGATACAAGTACACCCCTCAGTGTAAAGCAAGTCCGCCCTTATGATGACATGATACAAGTACACCCCTCAGTGTAAAGTAAGTCCGCCCTTATGATGACATGATACAAGTACATCCCTCAGTGTCAAGTAAGTCCGCCCTCATGATGACATGATACAAATACACCCCTCAGTGTAAAGTAAGTCCGCCCTCATGATGACATGATACAAGTACACCCCTCAGTGTAAAGTAGGTCCGCCCTCATGATGACATGATACAAATACATCCCTCAGTGTAAAGTAAGTCCGCCCTCATGATGACATGATACAAGTACACCCCTCAGTGTAAAGTAAGTCCGCCCTCGTGATGACATGATACAAGTACACCCCTCAGTGTAAAGTAAGTCCGCCCTCATGATGACATGATACAAGTACACCCCTCAGTGTAAAGTAAGTCCGCCCTCATGATGACATGATACAAGTACATCACTCAGTGTAAAGTAAGTCCGCCCTAATGATGACATGATACAAGTACACCCCTCAGTGTAAAGTAAGTCCGCCCTCATGATGACATGATACAAGTACATCCCTCAGTGTAAAGTAAGTCCGCCCTCATGATGACATGATACAAGTACACCCCTCAGTGTAAAGTAAGTCTGCCCTCATTATGACATGATACAAGTACACCCCTCAGTGTAAAGTAAGTCCGCCCTCATGATGACATGATACAAGTACATCCCTCAGTGTAAAGTAAGTCCGCCCTTATGATGACATGATACAAGTACATCCCTCAGTGTAAAGTAAGTCCGCCCCTATGATGACATGATACAAGTACACCCCTCAGTGTAAAGTAAGTCCGCCCTCATGATGACATGATACAAGTACACCCCTCAGTGTAAAGTAAGTCCGCCCTTATGATGACATGATACAAGTACATCCCTCAGTGTAAAGTAAGTCCGCCCTCATGATGACATGATACAAGTACATCCCTCAGTGTAAAGTAAGTCCGCCCTCATGATGACATGATACAAGTACATCCCTCAGTGTAAAGTAAGTCCGCCCTCATGATGACATGATACAAGTACACCCCTCAGTGTAAAGTAAGTCCGCCCTCATGATGACATGATACAAATACACCCCTCAGTGTAAAGTAAGTCCGCCCTCATGATGACATGATACAAGTACACCCCTCAGTGTAAAGTAAGTCCGCCCTTATGATGACATGATACAAGTACACCCCTCAGTGTAAAGTAAGTCCGCCCTCATGATGACATGATACAAGTACACCCCTCAGTGTAAAGTAAGTCCGCCCTCATGATGACATGATACAAGTACATCCCTCAGTGTAAAGTAAGTCCGCCCTCATGATGACATGATACAAATACACCCCTCAGTGTAAAGTAAGTCCGCCCTCATGATGACATGATACAAGTACACCCCTCAGTGTAAAGTAAGTCCGCCCTCATGATGACATGATACAAATACATCCCTCAGTGTAAAGTAAGTCCGCCCCTATGATGACATGATACAAGTACACCCCTCAGTGTAAAGTAAGTCCGCCCTCATGATAACATGTTACAAGTACACCCCTCAGTGTAAAGTAAGTCCGCCCTTATGATGACATGATACAAGTACATCCCTCAGTGTAAAGTAAGTCCGCCCTTATGATGACATGATACAAGTACACCCCTCAGTGTAAAGTAAGTCCGCCCTCATGATGACATGATACAAGTACACCCCTCAGTGTAAAGTAAGTCCGCCCTTATGATGACATGATACAAGTACATCCCTCAGTGTAAAGTAAGTCCGCCCTTATGATGACATGATACAAGTACACCCCTCAGTGTAAAGTAAGTCCGCCCTCATGATGACATGATACAAGTACACCCCTCAGTGTAAAGTAAGTCCGCCCTCATGATGACATGATACAAGTACATCCCTCAGTGTAAAGTAAGTCCGCCCTTATGATGACATGATACAAGTACATCCCTCAGTGTAAAGTAAGTCCGCCCTCATGATGACATGATACAAGTACATCCCTCAGTGTAAAGTAAGTCCGCCCTCATGATGACATGATACAAGTACATCCCTCAGTGTAAAGTAAGTCCGCCCTCATGATGACATGATACAAGTACATCCCTCAGTGTAAAGTAAGTCCGCCCTCATGATGACATGATACAAGTCCATCCCTCAGTGTAAAGTAAGTCCGCCCTCATGATGACATGATACAAGTACACCCCTCAGTGTAAAGTAAGTCCGCCCTCATGATGACATGATACAAATACATCCCTCAGTGTAAAGTAAGTCCGCCCTCATGATGACATGATACAAGTACATCCCTCAGTGTCAAGTAAGTCCGCCCGTATGATGACATGATACAAGTACATCCCTCAGTGTAAAGTAAGTCCGCCCTTATGATGACATGTTACAAGTACATCCCTCAGTGTCAAGTAAGTCCGCCCTCATGATGACATGATACAAGTACATCCCTCAGTGTAAAGTAAGTCCGCCCTCATGATGACATGATACAAGTCCATCCCTCAGTGTAAAGTAAGTCCGCCCTCATGATGACATGATACAAGTACACCCCTCAGTGTAAAGTAAGTCCGCCCTCATGATGACATGATACAAATACATCCCTCAGTGTAAAGTAAGTCCGCCCTCATGATGACATGATACAAGTACATCCCTCAGTGTCGAGTAAGTCCGCCCGTATGATGACATGATACAAGTACATCCCTCAGTGTAAAGTATGTCCGCCCTTATGATGACATGTTACAAGTACATCACTCAGTGTAAAATAAGTCCGCCCTCATGATGACATGATACAAATACATCCCTCAGTGTAAATTAAGTTCGCCGTCATGATGACATGATACAAGTACACCCCTCAGTGTAAAGTAAGTCCGCCCTCATGATGACATGATACAAGTACACCCCTCAGTGTAAAGTAAGTCCGCCCTCATGATGACATGATACAAATACATCCCTCAGTGTAAAGTAAGTCCGCCCTCATGATGACATGATACAAGTACATCCCTCAGTGTAAAGTAAGTCCGCCCTTATGATGACATGATACAAGTACATCCCTCAGTGTAAAGTAAGTCTGCCCGTATGATGGCATGATACAAGTACATCCCTCAGTGTAAAGTAAGTCTGCCCTCATGATGACATGATACAAGTACATCACTCGGTGTAAAGTAAGTCCGCCCTTATGATGACATGATACAAGTACATCACTCAGTGTAAAGTAAGTCCGCCCTTATGATGACATGATACAAGTACATCCCTCAGTGTAAAGTAAGTCCGCCCTCATGATGACATGATACAAGTACACACCTCAGTGTAAAGTATGTCCGCCCTCATGATGACATGATACAAGTACATCACTCAGTGTAAAGTAAGTCCGCCCTCATGATGACATGATACAAGTACACCCCTCAGTGTAAAGTAAGTCTGCCCTCATTATGACATGATACAAGTACATCACTCAGTGTAAAGTAAGTCCGCCCTCATGATGACATGATACAAGTACACCCCTCAGTGTAAAGTAAGTCTGCCTTCATGATGACATGATACAAGTACATCACTCGGTGTAAAGTAAGTCCGCCCTTATGATGACATGATACAAATACACCCCTCAGTGTAAAGTAAGTCCGCCCTCATGATGACATGATACAAGTACACCCCTCAGTGTAAAGTAAGTCCGCCCTCATGATGACATGATACAAGTACATCCCTCAGTGTAAAGTAAGTCCGCCCTCATGATGACATGATACAAATACACCCCTCAGTGTAAAGTAAGTCCGCCCTTATGATGACATGATACAAGTACACCCCTCAGTGTAAAGTAAGTCTGCCCTCATGATGACATGATACAAGTACATCACTCGGTGTAAAGTAAGTCCGCCCTTATGATGACATGATACAAATACACCCCTCAGTGTAAAGTAAGTCCGCCCTCATGATGACATGATACAAGTACACCCCTCAGTGTAAAGTAAGTCCGCCCTCATGATGACATGATACAAGTACATCCCTCAGTGTAAAGTAAGTCCGCCCTCATGATGACATGATACAAATACATCCCTCAGTGTAAAGTAAGTCCGCCCTCATGATGACATGATACAAGTACACCCCTCAGTGTAAAGTAAGTCCGCCCTCATGATGACATGATACAAGTACACCCCTCAGTGTAAAATAAGTCCGCCCTCATGATGACATGATACAAATACATCCCTCAGTGTAAAGTAAGTCCGCCCTCATGATGACATGATACAAGTACACCCCTCAGTGTAAAGTAAGTCCGCCCTCATGATGACATGATACAAGTACACCCCTCAGTGTAAAGTAAGTCCGCCCTCATGATGACATGATACAAGTACATCCCTCAGTGTAAAGTAAGTCCGCCCTCATGATGACATGATACAAGTACACCCCTCAGTGTAAAGTAAGTCCGCCCTCATGATGACATGATACAAGTACACCCCTCAGTGTAAAGTAAGTCCGCCCTCATGATGACATGATACAAATACATCCCTCAGTGTAAAGTAAGTCCGCCCTCATGATGACATGATACAAATACATCCCTCAGTGTAAAGTAAGTCCGCCCTCATGATGACATGATACAAGTACACCCCTCAGTGTAAAGTAAGTCCGCCCTCATGATGACATGATACAAGTACACCCCTCAGTGTAAAGTAAGTCCGCCCTCATGATGACATGATACAAGTACACCCCTCAGTGTAAAGTAAGTCCGCCCTCATGATGACATGATACAAGTACATCCCTCAGTGTAAAGTAAGTCCGCCCTCATGATGACATGATACAAGTACATCACTCGGTGTAAAGTAAGTCCGCCCCTATGATGACATGATACAAATACACCCCTCAGTGTAAAGTAAGTCCGCCCTCATGATAACATGTTACAAGTACACCCCTCAGTGTAAAGTAAGTCCGCCCTTATGATGACATGATACAAGTACATCCCTCAGTGTAAAGTAAGTCCGCCCTTATGATGACATGATACAAGTACACCCCTCAGTGTAAAGTAAGTCCGCCCTTATGATGACATGATACAAGTACACCCCTCAGTGTAAAGTAAGTCCGCCCTCATGATGACATGATACAAGTACACCCCTCAGTGTAAAGTAAGTCCGCCCTTATGATGACATGATACAAGTACATCCCTCAGTGTAAAGTAAGTCCGCCCTTATGATGACATGATACAAGTACACCCCTCAGTGTAAAGTAAGTCCGCCCTCATGATGACATGATACAAGTACACCCCTCAGTGTAAAGTAAGTCCGCCCTCATGATGACATGATACAAGAACATCCCTCAGTGTAAAGTAAGTCCGCCCTTATGATGACATGATACAAGTACATCCCTCAGTGTAAAGTAAGTCCGCCCTCATGATGACATGATACAAGTACATCCCTCAGTGTAAAGTAAGTCCGCCCTCATGATGACATGATACAAGTACATCCCTCAGTGTAAAGTAAGTCCGCCCTCATGATGACATGATACAAGTACATCCCTCAGTGTAAAGTAAGTCCGCCCTCATGATGACATGATACAAGTCCATCCCTCAGTGTAAAGTAAGTCCGCCCTCATGATGACATGATACAAGTACACCCCTCAGTGTAAAGTAAGTCCGCCCTCATGATGACATGATACAAATACATCCCTCAGTGTAAAGTAAGTCCGCCCTCATGATGACATGATACAAGTACATCCCTCAGTGTCAAGTAAGTCCGCCCGTATGATGACATGATACAAGTACATCCCTCAGTGTAAAGTAAGTCCGCCCTTATGATGACATGTTACAAGTACATCCCTCAGTGTAAAATAAGTCCGCCCTCATGATGACATGATACAAGTACATCCCTCAGTGTAAAGTAAGTCCGCCCTCATGATGACATGATACAAGTCCATCCCTCAGTGTAAAGTAAGTCCGCTCTCATGATGACATGATACAAGTACACCCCTCAGTGTAAAGTAAGTCCGCCCTCATGATGACATGATACAAATACATCCCTCAGTGTAAAGTAAGTCCGCCCTCATGATGACATGTGACAAGTACATCCCTCAGTGTCAAGTAAGTCCGCCCGTATGATGACATGATACAAGTACATCCCTCAGTGTAAAGTATGTCCGCCCTTATGATGACATGTTACAAGTACATCCCTCAGTGTAAAATAAGTCCGCCCTCATGATGACATGATACAAATACATCCCTCAGTGTAAATTAAGTTCGCCGTCATGATGACATGATACAAGTACACCCCTCAGTGTAAAGTAAGTCCGCCCTCATGATGACATGATACAAGTACACCCCTCAGTGTAAAGTAAGTCCGCCCTCATGATGACATGATACAAGTACATCCCTCAGTGTAAAGTAAGTCCGCCCTTATGATGACATGATACAAGTACATCCCTCAGTGTAAAGTAAGTCCGCCCTCATGATGACATGTTACAAGTACACCCCTCAGTGTAAAGTAAGTCTGCCCGTATGATGGCATGATACAAGTACATCCCTCAGTGTAAAGTAAGTCCGCCCCTATGATGACATGATACAAGTACATCCCTCAGTGTAAAGTAAGTCTGCCCTTATGATGACATGATACAAGTACATCCCTCAGTGTAAAGTAAGTCTGCCCTCATGATGACATGATACAAGTACATCACTCGGTGTAAAGTAAGTCCGCCCTCATGATGACATGATACAAGTACATCCCTCAGTGTAAAGTAAGTCCGCCCTCATGATGACATGATACAAGTACACCCCTCAGTGTAAAGTAAATCCGCCTTTATGATGACATGATACAAGTACATCCCTCAGTGTAAAGTAAGTCCGCCCTTATGATGACATGATACAAGTACACCCCTCAGTGTAAAGTAAGTCCGCCCTTATGATGACATGATACAAGTACACCCCTCAGTGTAAAGTAAGTCCGCCCTTATGATGACATGATACAAGTACACCCCTCAGTGTAAAGTAAGTCCGCCCTCATGATGACATGATACAAGTACATCCCTCAGTGTAAAGTAAGTCCGCCCTCATGATGACATGATACAAGTACACCCCTCAGTGTAAAGTAAGTCCGCCCTCATGATGACATGATACAAGTACACCCCTCAGTGTAAAGTAAGTCCGCCCTCATGATGACATGATACAAGTACACCCCTCAGTGTAAAGTAAGTCTGCCCTCATGATGACATGATACAAGTACATCCCTCAGTGTAAAGTAAGTCTGCCCTCATGATGACATGATACAAGTACATCCCTCAGTGTAAAGTAAGTCTGCCCTCATGATGACATGATACAAGTACATCCCTCAGTGTAAAGTAAGTCTGCCCTCATGATGACATGATACAAGTACATCCCTCAGTGTAAAGTAAGTCCGCCCTCATGATGACATGATACAAGTACATCCCTCAGTGTAAAGTAAGTCCGCCCTCATGATGACATGATACAAGTACACCCCTCAGTGTAAAGTAAGTCTGCCCTCATGATGACATGATACAAGTACATCCCTCAGTGTAAAGTAAGTCCGCCCTCATGATGACATGATACAAGTACACCCCTCAGTGTAAAGTAAGTCCGCCCTCATGATGACATGATACAAGTACACCCCTCAGTGTAAAGTAAGTCCGCCCTCATGATGACATGATACAAGTACATCCCTCAGTGTAAAGTAAGTCCGCCCTCATGATGACATGATACAAGTACACCCCTCAGTGTAAAGTAAGTCCGCCCTCATGATGACATGATACAAATACATCCCTCAGTGTAAAGTAAGTCCGCCCTTATGATATGATACAAATACATCCCTCAGTGTAAAGTAAGTCCGCCCTTATGATGACATGTTACAAGTACATCCCTCAGTGTAAAGTGAATCCGCCAGGGGAGTAACTGGTGGAATGGTGGCGGATCAGGTGGTAAAACTAGTTTGAAAGTCATTATATAGATGGTAGAAAACGTATTATTGCTGAGCAGGCTCCAGGCAATACATTACATGACGACATTACAAGCATCAACGTTTGCTGTTCTGTGCACGACTCCCCATAGTGACTTCTCGATAAAGGTCTCTCTGAATTTCTTTTAACGCTTGAACGAAACAGTTCCCCCTCCGCGTATAATGGAAAGAACGAGGCACGCAGGCTACATGTGTGCAGCTATGCGCTAACAACCCTGCTTCGAAATCGTGCGTTGCCATAACTATAGGTACATCGAACCAATACGCTTTTAATTAAAATTTCGAAAAATATTTATATCTTTTTAATCTATTTCTTTATCGTATTCAGCCCTTATAATGAGAAGCGTATATTATGACTAGGCAGTATAATGTCTTTCATTTACAGTTACCTGGTCTGAAAATAGCCTGTCGCTTGGTAACTCGTTGCACGTTTCCAATATCTGACAGACGATACATGGCAAGATCTGTACCCAGTGGCGCTATCTAGCGAGCCGTATCGTAATTAACTGATGCATTATGACCTTTGGTAACAAGATTGTACAGAGAGGGGGTTGGGGGGGGGGGGCTGGGCACTTAACGATTCGTGTTACGGCTCAAGTGATTGTGACGTGGTGTGCGTAATTTTGATCCTCGAGTTTGATCCTCGGACATGTTCTTTTAGCTTTCGCGGTGGACGCTATTTGTCTATGTTGGCCACAGCTGCCGACCTGTCTAGGGATGGCAATGCGAGCGATATGCTTAACTGATTATCCGTTAGTCATGTCGTGCCATAGAGGCGTGTTAAATTGAAGGCGTGGTATGGTGATATTATTGTGTACCCCCAGAGCTCGAGGGGTTGGCGGGGGTGGGGGGCTTTTGGTTCCAACGGGTTTTTTTCTGCAAAAAGGGTGAAGGGCGCTTTTTCCAATGATAAAAGTCACGTGATGAGGGAAATAATTGGAAATGTGTTTTCTAGCATGGGAACAAAGTGCCTCCAACCCCCCCGCCCCTCCCACCCCGGGCCCCATATGCCTATCACTTCGTGGTATATGTTTCGGTGCGCTATCCAAATTATGCTTTTTATTAAAAGCTGTCACTCGGTTACTACGGAAGTGGTTTCCAGGCAGAGGGCAAAATTAAGGGAAGCATTTATTGAGTTAATATTGTTGCGTGTATGGTTAGGACATTAAACAGCGAGTGGCTCGTAAAGGTACTGCTTTAGTTGCCGCTCAGTTATGAATGTGTGCGAATGTCATCTGCGGGCCTCGCTTTGAGACCGCGTAGACGGCTGGCGGTTTTCACCCAAGCTAGACTCCATGGACTCCACTTTCACTGCGCAGCCCTGGAAAGGGAGCGCGGAGAAGCAATGGCGCGTCCACCGTGGTGGTTGATGGCCGTGGTGGCTGAGGAACTTGGTTGCCTTCAACTTGGGACAAGAGAGTGGGCGGCGGCCTGTGAGAAGGTAGCCGTTACCGAGCCATCCTGGCGCTGCAGTAGTATACTGATCCATATCCGGGCAAGCAGCGAGCCAGCCTCGGCCTTGGCTCGATGGCCGCGGAGTTCGGGGTTCCGGCGGGACGAAGAGAGGGGTGGAGGGTGGCGGGGTGGTGTGTTACGAAAGCGAGGACAGAAGAAAGGGGGTTGTTTAAGGAGTGACGGGCGCGGCTGGGGCTGGGCGGGGCGGCGGGTCGGGTGGGGCCAGGCGGGCCCTGCAACCATATCCCGCAGCAAGCTATTCCTCTCAACCACACCCATCCCCTCCCGTCTTCCCCTCCCCCCCCCCCCTCCCTCGCTGTCTCTGCGCCTCTCGCTCTCTCACTTAATCGACCAACCAACCCAACACCGGGCGGGCGGGCCCCGTTGGCCAAGTCAGTTGCCATGGAAACAAGCCAGTCGTTCGTCTTGATCTTGCAGGTGGACGCTGGGGGAGGCGGAGGAGGAGGAGGAGGAGGGGGCGGTGGTGGTGGCACCAGCGGGGCCGGGTCGGCAGCCGCTGCTGACAGCAGCAGCAGCAGTAGTAGCAGCCGGAAGAGCCGGGGTAAGGCGGACAGAGGTAACAATCACACTCCCCCCACCCCACCCAACCACCACTCACCCAAACTATAAACTCTCCTTATATGTACCTACCATGCATCTATCCACCCTCCGCTGTAAAATAGGCCCTCCCCGTCGACAAGGCGCGACGCCAATGCCCTCAGCATCGTATTTACTGCACAATATCAACAATATCTACGGGTCTGCCTTACGTCATGGAGGGACCCTCTTCGATCGGCCGCGGAAGCTGCCTCACTTAGTTTACTGCGCTTGGGGACTCCGTTATGAGATGTTACTGCAGATTCTGGCAGCTGCACAGCTGGTGGTGAGAGGGAGGAGGCAACTTCTCTAACTCGATCCAATCGGACAGACCCCGCTTTGCTCTATAACGTGTGGCATGCAGCTAAACCTCCCTGGCTCCAATTTATAAGTGTTATCATGATGCATATATCCTGCCATAATTGAAGCCACTCATGATATCTACTTGTATACAAGACAAGTGACTTTTGCTAGTCAATGTCTAATGTTAATTTGCTTCACTCAATTTTTAAATACTGTTAAATAAATTGTCTGCATCTTGATTATATTTATCTGCTTCAAGCCAACGTCCGAAAGATTATGCTATTATGCTAATGATGTAGCCCGACAAAATGTCACTTCTTTTAGTTAGTTTTTCGTGAAAAATTTGCAAGGTTTAATTCATTTATTAGATGTTTCTAATAATATATTCGTTTCGGATATCCATACCTTCGGCCACCAATAAACTATTTCTTCTTGTTTTACAATAATTACCCATATCTGCAAAGTTGCGGTTGCTTAGGGAACTTCTCCGCAACTTCTCACATTTATTTAATGTTATCAAAATGCTATACTGTAATTTGCTGTGCTCTGTCTTCCAAAACGTGTAGAATCGAACTTTTAGTTTCTCATCGTTCATAAGCAATATCCGTAGATCAGTGGTTTAATCTGTAATATTCCATGTGTGTATGTATGTGTCTATGTATGTATTGCAAGTTGTTCCATTTGTTTCCTCAGATAACGGAGGGGACAACGGCAGGTAAGACAAATTTGACATATAATGTTTAATAGTAACATATCTAAAGATACTCCATCACAGGATGAGATAATTTATCACATGGTGTGATTAGATACTCCCATCACATGTACGGAACTGTACGGATAACGATCCCAAAAAATTGCAGCTAATCGCGAATCTCCAAGAATTCCTGGATGCCAATCGCGGAGATTGGAAAAGGTATCCGCTCCCCCTTGTTTCCATCGATTGACGCGCTCGTCAGAACGGCAGCTGGACGTTAGACATCATAGCGTCACCACCGGGCGCCTGTGGCGTACGGTGACGTTATGATATGTGATTACTTTTTTGATGTTTATGACGTTGTCGTTTCCTGCTGCAGCTGTCCCACAAAGGGTTGCGATGGCACGGGTCACACCTCAGGCAAATTCGCAAGACATCGATCGTAAGTAGTTTGACCTGACATTCACGTTATGATTTAGCTGAGACGTATGTAAGTTTTTTTGTGGTTTTGGGGATGCGGGGCATAATTAAGCGAAACCATTGCGTGTGCGGGCCACTATTAGGCTTATTCTGTCCATGGAGCGTTTATCTGTATTCTCCTATGCTGCTACACATATTACATGTTGGATAATCTAACTATATATATATATATATATATATATAGGATATAATTCTTTGTCGCATAATGACACAGCCTTGTCCATATATATATGTACACGACGGTGGCCTAAAAGTCTAATTCACCCATCCACCCTAAGTGTGCTATAGGTGAAACAACGCACATTGATCATCTATGACAAAATCACCTCTATTGTAGACTTATGAGTTTTACTTGGATGCGGCGAGCGCATAGCAGTGACAACCTCACAAAATTTATTTACTAAAACGACGTCGGTTTGACCAGTTTGATAAGTGGTGTTAATGATGACTTATATGAGCAGTATCCCACATGAAAAATGTCACACGACTACTATAACAAGTTAACCTTTCTACCTGTCGATATATCGATTAAAGTCAATGTTTACCGCTGCCTGTGCCCCCCCCCCCCCCCCCCAGCCACTGTGGCACTGTCAGACACTGCCACGGAGTCTACAGGTAAATCGTATATTACGACACATACTTGTGTGCATCCTAGTTATTTATTGCACGGCTTTGAGATGGATAATCAAGCAAAGAAGCGACGCATTTCATCGACAAGGATAAATTCTTAGTCTTACTTTTAATTTACTTAAATTCAAGTCTTACTTTAATTACCCTAATTTAGATACTGACATGATTTTGGCAACGGAGCCTTTTCACTAGTATTAAAGTTTAAATCTAGCCAATGTAGGCGTACAACGTACACCGTCGTACTAACGCTGACCTTCTACACCTGTTCTCCGTTTTTATATCGCTTGACATTCAATTTCATATGGTGTTTATCAAACCGTATGCATACAGTATTTTATAAACACGATTTAATTGCCGGCATACTTTCATGGTATTCGATACAGCGTGTTCAGCGAGGGAGAACCCGGTCGTCTTCTAACTCGCAAACTATGGTGGGAAATAACGGATATAATATTAAATATAAATTCTAATTAAGTTGTATGGATTCCCATGTAGGCGTAGATTGATTTATATACGCTATCAATATTTATCCATTTATTGCCACTAAAAGCTTTCCGGTATTCTCCCTAATTCATGGCAGAAATGGCCAAATGATGGACGGCTATATATTAAGCGATTTTATGAATATAGGCCTACACTTGCATAAAACCGGTGCACTTGGGGCTAAACGCGCGTTTAGTAAAGGGACAACATATGCAAACTTTGTTGAGTTGTTGCTCGCCCTGCATTGGCGTTTTATTTGAACTGTTGAAGCCGTGCGTGTTGGAACGGTACCTTTGGGGATGTCAGCCACCAGTTTTATGGCGCTTTATAATGGTTCAATCAATTTCGTCTGGTCGATTTTTTTTCCTCCTGTCGTGCTGGAAGGAAGTACAAGAGGAGGCTATCTAGTTTGAAGCATATTGGGCCGAGATTGTGAAACTCGGGGCTGACTTTTATGATAAAGCGTCCAGACCAAGGGAGGCCGCCAGCATTCTATCTTCATTTGTTGAGCAATAACTTGCCGTGAGTTGGGACAATAGATGGTCGGAGGGGATGCAGCTCACCCATGATGAACAACCGAGACAACCGGATGACGTACACCTGTTGTCGCTTCAGCATCGATTTTCTGTCCCAGGCGTAGTTGGCCTGGTTGGCCCGCGAGAACTCGCGAGACCACGTATGCAAATGGCCCTGGGGGAGATAACTAGAGTGGCCGTGAAACTAATGCGATCTTCAAAGATCGATAAAAGCGACGATTTCCTTGTCGACCCATCTCCCAACTCTTATAATATCTTACGGTTGTAACCTTGAAACAGTTTGTCCCTCTTATTGCGACTCATCGTTGTAGTGGTGAAGCCGGTTCTTATTATTAGCTGTCGAATCGTTCGTCATGTATCTCCGGCTTATCTTAGGCCTCGTTCTTACGGCTGCAGCTCTCTGCTGTTTGAGTGGAGAAGAATTGTCGATATGTTGAGATTATGAGCGCCACTAAGTTTGCTACGCCGTTTGTGACTCTCGTCGGGCAGCACTGCTGTCTGAAGAGTAACGGTCCAGCAGGGCTGATGAATCGATATCCATAGCTGATGTAGTATGTGAAGCTGCACATCGGTCCATCTGCGCCGAGTAATTTACGACATGGCTGCCTTCTTCATCGCCTTACAGTGCTATGGAAATTGAAGAGGTTGCTAAGCCCACCGCATTGTACATTATGCATTGATAAGTAAATTGATGGAATTCCCCGCTGTTGAGATGCAGCGATGGCAGTTTTAGTATCCGCACTACTACTCTAGGGGTGTGTGAAGTGTATTGAGCAGTGCTAGGGCTGTTGTGTTCAAAGCCGCGGAACTGCGTCTGTCAAGTTAATTGACTTTTTGCCACGTGCTTTTCAGTCTGTTCATAGTAGCTTTGCGAAAAATGACAAATGTCTTCTTGAGTTACTGATATGATAGGTAGATGGGGCGGTGTACCCATCTGTCATCACGGTAGCTTGTCTAAACTCTTGCCCGGGCCAAGAGGTTTAGATTGGAATAAATATGTTATCGAGCCACTGAAGTGGGATAGTCTTTTCATGTGAAAGAAACTTGACACAGGTGCCTCTCTCCCTGTCATGGCGTCTTGTCAATGGAGATGATTTATCTGATCCGCTACATATCGTATCTTTGGGGCGAGGTTAACTCGAGACCAGTTTGAATGTTCAAATTGCCCGTTGTTTCTTGTCTTTAATCTGAGAAATGCGACAAAGGGTTGGCTATGAATTAATGGCCAGCTAGCGCGTCAAATAAATACCACATGCAAAGAAAACCTTTTTAACGTTAGGAAAACCCCCTCAATTTTATACATATGATAAAATCCCTAAAAGTTCAACATATGACAAAACCCCTTAAAATTCAACATGACAAAACCCCTCAAATTTCAACATATGACAAGACCCCTCAAATTTCAACATATGACAAAACCCTTCAAATTTCAACATATGACAAAACCCCTCAAATTTCCACATATCACAAAACCTCTCAAATTTCAACATATGGCAAAACCTTCAAATTCAACAGATGACAAAACCCCTCAAATATCAACATATGACAAAACCTCTCAAATTTCAACATATGACAAAACCCTTCAAAGTTTAACATATGACAAATCCCTTCGAAGTTCAAGATATGACAAAACTCCTTAAAGGTCAACATATGGCAAAACCCCGGAAACATATAACGGTCTATATAAAATGTCCCACAAAAAGTTAAACGCTAAATTACTGATCGCATCATTCTCCCGTCTGGATGGAATCTGTTTTGAAAGCAAACCTGTTCGTCTCAATCGTCGTTGTCCTACGGTTAATGCAGTAATAGGCCCGTCTGTGATCCTTTTGTTGGAAACTTTTACATAGAACAAGAAAAACGTGCAATATTAGGAATGAAGGTATTGAAGGAGGTGTGTTTATAAAATGTCGTAACATGCTGAGCACCAATAAAATCATGACTGCAGTAATGGGTTAACGAATGCTTTCTGTTGCCCCAACCAGGGCTCAGGCGTGTCCGGTAGCCGCCATGAAGAGGAGAGCCAAACCCAGCCCCGCAGAGCCAGTCTCCAAACGGAGCAAGAAGATGACGTCAGAAGTAGTAGAGTCCCCCAGCAAGGTGAAGGCCGCCGCGTCCCTCGTAGAGCTCTCCACCCCCAAGGCTGGCGGGAGGAAGAAGAAAGCCGTTGTCAATGGCGACAGCAACGCCACCCTGGTGGAGGTATCGCCGGCAGGGGGCGCTCCGGAAGGGGGCGTCAGGAAGGCAGGCGGGAAGGGTCAGACCAAGGTCAAGAGCGGCGTGGGTGGCGTAATGAAGGGGGTTGTTGGTGTGGGTCTCACACATGGAGGGCATGGCAAGCCCGGTGGGAAGAAGGACTCGGTGAGGGCGGCACTCACGAACGCAATCGCACCGCCAGCCAAGCGGATTAAGGCGCCTAAAGCGGATAAGATTAATGCGAAATCTTTGGCTCTCGCCGTCAAACCTCAACCCGCCAAAACGGCTAAGACAAAGAAATTGGTGGGACAGAGAGAGACGCCGGCGGCAGCGGCGGCGGCGGCAGCGGACGGCAAGAAGTCTGCGAACGGTGCGGCCGCTAGGCCCGGGCTGACCAAGCGGAAGGATGCTAAAGAATCCCGCAAGACGGCGCTGCGGGCTCGGAGTCCCGCAAACTTGCCACCTACGAAGGAGGAATCGGACGATGATAACAAGAAAAGCGACGACGCCGAGAGTGCAAAGGAGAGAGGGAAGGATGCCAGCGAAGACAAGATAGAAGCCTCTGACGTCAGTAGTCGGGAGGAGAAGGCCTCGGAGTTGGAGGAGGACGAGGACTCGACGGACCTGGACGAGGACAAGAAGATGATCCGGGAGACGGAGCGGGCGCTGCGGAGTCTCTCAGGGGAGTGGGAGGGGCCGGACCCCTTCTTCAGTGACTTCAGCAGCGGCGGCGAGGGCAAAGGCGACGAGAAGCGAGAGAAGAAGGCCAAGGACAAGAAGAAAAAGAAGGAGAGAAATATGAAAAGAAACGCCAAAAGGGCTAAAGCCGAGGCGAAATCTTCAGACATCGAGTCCAAGACCCAGACTAATAAGGGACCCAGGCAATCGAACGGGACGAGTGAGGCGACAAGCAATCGTGAAATTGCGACAAATATCAAGCAGAATGGTGAACAAAGCCAGCAAAAAGCAAGCAAGAAACTGTCGGAGAAAGCCGAGTCGGCCGCGACTAAATCCGTTACCGTGGAACCTGCTACATTCTGGAATAAGGTCAAAAAGGAGGGTGACGGAGGACTAGAGCGAGAAAAGCAAAATCAGCAGCAGCCGGAGCATCAGCCGGAGCATCAGCCGGAGCAGCCGCCGGAGCAGCAACCATCTGAGCAGCCAGTGGCCGAAGGGTCAAATGGACCGGGCCCGAGTTCTGGTAAAGAACCATATGGGGAGGAGGTGGAAAACCTCCTGAAGATTGAGCAGGACATCCAGTCGTTCCTTGCATTGCAGTCCAAGGCGGAGGGTTCCCCAGGCCCGGCGGTGTGCCCCACTACGGAGGTTACCGACACCCAGCCCACCGCCGACACCACCGGGCAAGCACCTGCCGGCGCTGAGGCCGCGCCAGATGCCGCGGACGCACATCTTCCTGGTGATGAACGTACCGACGCGCCATCACCGACCGTTGAAGTCCTTAGAGATGGTGCGAAGGAGGAAGAGGAAGTGGCGGACAAGGAGAAGGCGGAGGAGGAGGAGGAGGAAGAGGAGGAAGAATCTATGATCATTGATTCGAGCTCGCATGTGGAGGAGGGCGTGGAGGAACCGACCCCAGAGGAGGAGGAGGAGGAGGAGATGGGTGGGTTGGAGCGGGACGTGGCCGCGGAGGAGGACATGAAAAGGGAGTTATCTCAGGAGCTCGACCTCCAGACAGATTTCCCCGGAGAGCTGGAGATCGATACATCCCCGGCCTCGGATAAGGCTGACGACGTGTCTCCCGGGACGTCCCACGGGGAGGAAGGTCACAAAGAGGTCATCGCCTCGGCCGTCGCCGACGTCAGCAAGGAAGCTGTAACGGTGGAAAATGACCACGTGGTGCCCACTGTCATCGTGTCACCCTCATCGGACCCCGATCTCCGGGCTCTGGAGGATCAGGACTCTTCGGATGAAAGCGACGCTGAGACGATCAGATCCCCGGCCATACAGGGAGCGGTTCCGGCCGAGGCCAGCCCGGCGAGTAGCCTTCCACCGCGGCCGCTCAGTTCTGCCGCTACTCCACAGATGGAGCCACCGACCTCTGCTGGCACCAAGCAGGCCAGTCCCACGGCGGCCACCACGGCGACCGAGATACCCGGATGTGGCGTTCAGGTTATCGCCGATTGGCCGACGCCGCGCACAAATCCAGGGATGGCGACTCCGAGCATTCCGCCAGAGGGCGTCATCAGCGTCCCGCTGGTGCTAAGGGCCGACGTGAACACGCCGCCACAGCGCCACCAAGTGGTGAGCACGCAGGCGATGCGCCAGTTGACCCCGCAGCTCCTGGCGTCCCCGCAGCAGGGTCCCCCGCTGATGATACCCCAGCAGTCGCTGGTCGCCCAACAGGCCGTGATCCTGTCCCAGGCCGCCCACATCCTGCAGCCCAGCCTCCAGTTCTGCGCGCCCCAGTCCCTGATGACGTCACAGCAGTCCATGTTCTCGCCCCAGCAGCCCATGTTGGCTACGTCACAGGCGGCGCTGCTGTCGCCGCAGCGATGTCAGCCGACGCTCCCGCAGACATCCCTGTCCACGCCGCAGCCAATCTTCGCCACGCATTCCCCGATTCTCTCGACCCCGCAGGCTATCCTGTCAAAGCAACAGCCCGTCTTGTCGGTCCAACCACAGCAGCTGCAAATGCCGCAAATATCTCATCAACTCCAGTTTTCGCCCCTGCATACGTCTTTGCCGCAGCCGATGCTGTCCCCGCAGCAGGCGATGTTATCGCCGCAAAATAACCCTCTCTCGCCGCACCTTACGCCGCCGTTCTCACCTCAACAACCGCAACTTTCCCCTCAGCAGCCCCAATTATCGCCCCAGATGCTCCACATGTCGCCGCCGCCTCAGATGGCATCGCCTCAGATGGCATCGCCTCAGATGGCAGCAGCGTCTCAGACAGCGGCCCAGCAGAGCCTTCAAGTGTCCCTGCAGTCTACAAGCTTATCGAACACGAGCGGCCACGTCCTGACCTCCACTTCAACCACCCCCGTATTCACCTCAATCTCACAGCAACAGCAGCAGCAGCAGCAGCAGCAGCAGCAGCTGCTACACCATCAACAGCACCAAAAGCAGCAGCAGCAGCAGCAGCAGCAGCAGCCACGACCGGTGACGTCACTGCAGACTGCCACCAAGGTCACGAAGCCCGCCAATAAGCACCCCAAGGTGCCCTCGGATGGGAGCGCGGCAAGACCCCCCGGCGCCACCCCCGGAGCGGAACGAGTCGGTGATGAGCCCAAGACTGGGGGCAAGAAACGGGAGCCATTGGGGGACGCCCTCAAAAAAGGTGAGTTTATCCACTTATTATAACAGATCAATAAATGTGTCCGTTACCTGTAAATGTAAATTTGATATATCGATCGATACGAGGGGAACTTTTCTATACAAAGCGTTAACAAAGCATTGATTATCCATTAACTGTTGCCTCACTTCTTACAGTGAATTGAATGCCACACGTCACTATACCTTCGTCGTAATAGTTATTGAATGTCCTCCGTATTATTTACATATATATATATATATTGGCTAACGGACTGATTCTTCCTTGGAGTAGTCGTCTCCCACCAATGCTCAGCCCGTCTCTGTACGGCGTCACCTCGGATAACGTGACCTGGCTTTACTTGCCCCCCCCCCCCCCTTTCTTGAATCCCACATGGTGTCCTTCGCTCGATATTACTCCCGTCAACTCCACGGAAAAACAATCAATCCGCTCAGTCGAACAGGAAGTGTGGCATAAAAGAAATTGTTCAATATGGCGATGAGTGGTCAGGACGTCCTCACCTCAAAGGTTTGATCGCGACGAAGGGAAGAGTGGAGGAGTTATGGCTCTCTTTTCCCTATCAAACACCTGTGCGGTAAAGATAAAATCTGGCTGCGAATCATTTCATCACTAGGGAATAACAAACAAGCTCAAAAGTTGAAGAGAAAACGTATTATGCGAAGATATTACCTTACGAGTATAACTTTAAAGTCTTACCTTTTCCGCCGGCGTTGCCCGATGGTTTGGACCGCGTTTCATGGGCACGCCAGGTGTTTCACTGGGCATCGATTCTCATTTGCGAACTTATGGTTGGCAAGTTTTATTTTCTATTTCATTTAATTGAGCGTAATTAATCTTCCTGGGGCACTGTGAAATTTATAAACGCTCTTCGCGAAAGTTGATACTTTACCTCATCGAAAACCTGATGCGATATCAGAAGCGTATTAACTTAGCAATTTAAGTTCCCCGCCGTCAAATTAATTCGATGCATCTGGAGCCAGCCCAGCGCGTAGTTGGTGTGGCCACCGGTTACGTGCAGGCGGGGAGGCCGCATACAGTGCATGCCTCGCGAGTGAGTTAGCGCGTGTCGTTCGGCGGGTTTCAACTGTTACTGTCTGCGCCAACAGAACGATAACTTAAACATGTTGTTCATTGTAATTCGTTCAGGTGACGTACGTTTTTTTTCAAAGATCCAATGTCAGGGAATAGGCCGCGTGTGTGTCAGAACACTTGGGAAACGTTTCGGCAGCGGGTGTAGGGGTGCGTAAATGAGGCTGGGAAGAGGAGAGGGGGCTATCGTTGACATCGTCAGAAAGGTTCTCAGGCGGGAGCAGGCATAGGTGACGCCTGCAATGAGAGAGTATGGGGGGGTCGGGGTGGGGGTCCAGACACAATGATCAAGCGACACAATTAGCATTGGAGGCGCGAGGGGGTGGCGGGATGGGGTTGGGGGTGGGGGGTAGCATACTAATAAAATATGCTGGTGACCGAAGGATGCCACCGACCGACAACGTCAGGGTAAGGCTATGAGATGTCGACTGGCGAATAAACACCAGGTAAAACTGCTGCGTTACCTGGGCCTGTGCACTCGGAAATGATCCCTTGATAAGGGTGCCCCCCTTTTATCGCTTGAACGATAATGCTACTGTCCTATGAGTAAGGCTGAGTTCGCTTTATCAGCAGCCTCCTCGAGCGCGGACTTTTTTCAGCGGCTTTTCACAATCACGAGACAAGTTTATGGCGACCGTGTAATATGGTAGCGGCTCCTGTCGGCTTGACTCGTTGAAAATCAATGCAACTTTTATATTGCATGCTTATGAACGGGTTTCAGCTACACGGCCAGGGGCTGAATGGAACAGGTAGGGTCGGAGTATAATTGCCAGGGAGCCTGCGAGATAAACAGCCCGTCCATCCCACGGCCCCCACCCCCACCCACACCAGCACCCGCCTCCCACCCCTTCACCCCCCCCCCCAGCGTCGCATGAGATATCCCTGAGGCATGGCGCTCTCGCCAAATATATTTTCTTCAAGGCGACCGCCGTTATCCCTTGACGGGGCGTCGACTTTGGTAACCGGAGTTGTGTCGAACAGAGATCAATTTAAAGACACAACTGTCATTCAGCCCAGTTTGAAGTGCGGCGAATAGAGGGGGCAATTTGAAAAACGAAATCGATGAACTGAAGGGCGGACATATTGGCTGGCGTGTCTGCATGTGTTCTGATTGGAGGATGTTGTACCGACTCGTCGCGATATGAGCTCAACTAAAAGGGACGCTTCGTCATGTTCCAAGTCATTTGCGATTAGTTTTCGCCGCACGAACGACCTGAGGCGTGGAATATAAATGTTCGACAAACCTTATAGTTAGTTAACGGTACAAACACAGATCGGAAAGAGTTAGTTGCTTGCTGACATCACTCACAAGGCAACTGGGACAAAACAGTGAAAGTATTGACATTTACCATTGGAAATCGATATCACTGCAGCAAACTTTACTGGGGGACATAAAACCGCGCACCCTCTGTCTTGTTATCGTTATTCTGACACGCATTTGTCCCCCTCGTCACGCTGGGACTGGGCTACTACTGCCTGGCCGTCCGGTCAACAACAATGCAGTAATAATTGCTTCATATATATACGCGGCCCCAAACACACAGCTGTGGGATCCCGCGTTTGAAAGAGATCTACGGACGCACCGTTGCAAGAGCAAAAGTTTCATATTGTATCGATTCATATCGATCGATTCTGCTGCGTTGCCGAACATTTAGCGAGAATTAAGCCTCAGAGACTCTCTGACTATGGATCCGTATGGCCTCCATTTCCACCCGATGGCCTTCGATTATCAGGCTCATCAACCCCTGTGGTCCTTTCCAGAAACCAAATGTCCGACGCCGGGATGCGACGGATCTGGCCACGCCACCGGACTCTATTCCCACCATAGAAGGTAAGGCGCGTCTGCCTCGATGGACTTGGGAGCTTATAACAAGTATAATGCGTGTGTATTGAGCTTATAACATGTATAATGTGTGTGTATTGTTTGTATCTTGTATTTCCAGCGTAATTTTAAGGACATTTGTATTATTCACTTTATCATGTATTTTCAGCCTAATTTCAAGGATATTGTATTATGCACTATTTTCGATACGTTACTTATTGCAATGGCCTTGCAATACAAAATTATAAAACATTACTATACATATTTTGTTTCTATATTTGATTAAGTAAGTACTACCGGCTACATGATCCAAAATGAATCATGTTCTTGCCTCCTTCAGCCCGAGCGCCCCTTCCCCCACCCCCCTCTAGCTACACATGGCTAATATCCAAATCAAATAAATACGCTGAGGAACAGTTGTTGTTTACAAGCTGGAGAAAACCACTCTGTGGCTGGGGGGATGGGGTATGTCGATGGCAGGTCGTTATTTCACGTCAGCGGTCACGAAATTGACCTGAAATGAATGAATGAAATGTTTCGCAGGTTATCGAACGCAATGACAATCAAAAAAGAATTTTATGTAGCGGTGTATAAATATCACGGACAAAGCGTGACATATGCGAAGAGTTTTCAGAGTGGCCAAAGACATACACTTGTATGTTAAGATGCTTCCTGAAGTATCAACATAGGTTGTTGCCATAGTCACCGTTTATGATACACAGGCCAAACTACCATATTTCTAGTGTGTATATAATATATCTAATGCATCGGAGAATTCTGAACTGATAAATGAGAACTCTAGGAAAAATTTACTTTAGCATTTTCCATTAGCTAGGACCTTGTCTTGTTATTGGGTAATAATGATTCATGAGACGGTGTGTGAAAAGTAAACTTTCGCACTTTTCATACAAGTGCCTCATTTTACTTTTGTCACTTCTGTCTCTCACTGTAGCATTTCGCCAATCGTGCAACCTTCGTGAAATTTCGCGTTTACCCCATCACGTACGTTGTGCCCTTGGAGAAATTATGGATAAAGGTTGTACTTTGCCTAGATTACAGGTTTTGAGTGTCCTGAGCTGATGTCCTATATGTTGACGAGTTTTCATTAAAGAATTCATGGAAATGATGTGAGCTGGCTTAATATGATTTTTGTTCGCAGCTTGTCTGGGTGCCCAAGGAAAGATAAAATATCGCCGGAGAGAAAACTACTACGTAAGTTTCATCGATCGAATCATGTGCAGCCATACATCTGTTACACGTGAAGCTAAAATTAATATCCCACATAAAGATTCTCACGTCTATTAATATGCGGTCTTAAATTTATGTGACTGAATAGAACCGGCGACTTCACAAATAAAATTCCAGAAAGTGAATGAATTTACCCGTTTCGCCACGACATCTTATTTTGTGCTATATAAGGTACGGAAAATGTTTAAGATTGATTGCTTTCAGTAGGAAGCCTTAATTTAATGTAGATCATTGCACGACAATGGGAAGGGGGTCAAAGTAAAGAGGAGCCATGTCTCCGGGAGTAAATCGGTACTCTTTGCGAAGAGAGGCATAGAATCTTTATCTTGTGCAGACATTGGCATTTCCTGGGATGGAGCTTGATCTACGAACCGGCCGCTTGGGCTGGCCTAGCGGAACGCGCTCGGTGATAGCAGAACGCGTTACCCACTAGGCCACGGGGTTATAACCCCTATCGGGTGACGTGAGGCATTGGATTTTAAATCTTGCCCGTGTCGATAACGGGCTATACAGATAAACTTTGCGCTTCTAGGTCCTTGCCTCTGCTGTCTGCCATTACTTGTACATGTTGTACGCTAAGTAATGGATGGCTATGTGAGACATGCCAAGAGAACAGATCTGAGGTGTCGTTGACGCATGACCGAGCCAGATGTACAAGATGTGCAAGACGATAGGCCGTATCTTTGACGATCGCCAACGATCACCAAGCAACCGATCAATTACTGGCAAAACTAACCTACAAGCCCGCGGTTTATGTTGATTCATACATTCTATAGATGAAGATGACTGGAAACATTATAAGGTGTTTTTATTGTACGTTGCACAAAAGTATAACAGCTGCAACGTTTTTTAATTATTTATATTCAGTTTAGTCCAGTTTAAGCGCCAATGGCTGAAGGATTTATGTTGATGCATTGATACTTTCCATCATCTTATGCCGATGATTTTCATTATTTCAGTGCTCGCCATGCAGGAAACTATTCTAAGGTAAAATCATGCATTTATTGAACTCAGTTCGTTGACGTGCCCCTATGTGTCAATATTTGCCAGGGGCAAAGTACTCCAATTGTAAGACTACCCAAGTTACGTGTAGGTACTACTCCCTGCACAACTGTTCACTCGATTCTCCAAACTGCGCCGGCCTCTGATGGGTGTAGGTTTGGTATTTTATCTTTTCGCGCATCGCACATGCACGATTTGGGCGCATTATGACTTCAATTACGAAATATGCGTGCAGCTGTAAGATATGCGTGCAACTGTAAGATATGCGTACAGCTGTAAGATATGCGTGCAGCTGTAAGATATGCGTACAGCTGTAAGATATGCGTACAGCTGTAAGATATGCGTGCAGCTGTAAGATATGCGTGCAGCTGTAAGATATGCGTGCAGCTGTAAGATATGCGTGCAGCTGTAAGATATACGTGCAGCTGTAAGATATGCGTGCAGCTGTAAGATATGCGTGCAGCTGTAAGATATGCGTGCAGGGCCTGTACTGCAGGTTATCACAGGCTTACAGAAACTGCTGTAATCTTATAATCCCGCTGCAAAATATCCTTTAACCGCCACAGCTTTGTAAACCGTTACGGCTTCCTGGCCGCCCCCAAACGCTCAATACATCTGTGGCCCTAATGTGTACTTAATTACTCCTTGGCCAATGGATCCCCCGTAGTCTGTTATAATATATTCGCCCCCCTCCTCCTTAGGTGCCCGACGCCTGGATGCACCGGCCGCGGTCACGTCAACAGCAACAGAAATACTCATCGCAGGTAAAATGGACAGCAACTACATGTTACACATACACTGTTATCTGGTTTTACAGTTATTATGTTACTATGAATGAGTTTAAATGGCCCCAGTTTTTGCAGTTGGAGATGTTTTTTTTTAACTTATGGTTAATGCACACATGGGATTAACGGGTACGTTGGTTTTCAATTGCAGCCTTTCTGGCTGTCCGCTCGCCGTGCTGGGCAAGACTCAACCCACCCCCCAGGCCAAGAAACCCCCTGGTGAGTGTACGTTTCACGGCAGTGGATCTGCCGATATTATTGTTTAGTTACTTTGCTGAAAAGTTTTACTGGAAGCCAAATTAGTCTTTGAACAGACACGGACATAAAGCAGTGGTCTACCATATCACTAAGGAAACATTAAATAATTGGATGAGACTATAGTTTGATGCAAAAAACTTTTGATGTTGACTTATTAGCACTGACAGTGATGAAACATATCGCGTTTGTACGTGTCCGAATGTGAGAGACACAGTTTTTGCGAATTGTTCGTATTCAGCGTCACAAAGAACTCGATACAATTTAACATTTAGTGTGCTATGAATAATTATTATGCCCCCCCCCTCCACCAGCCGTCGTGCCTGTGACCCAGTCCAGCGATCGGGTGTTGCGACCTATGATAGTCACCAAACAACTGGATCTCCCAGAGTCGGGACAGGTGGAGCAACCTCAACAGACACCGCGAACCAACCTCGCCAAGGAACTGGAAAAGTACAACCGCCCCATGAGCGAATTCGCTCCGGGCAGCGCCGTTACGGCGGTGCCGGTAAGGGTCGACGGAGCAGGAGCGGGTGGCGGTATAGGTGGGGTAACCAAGTCGCCACCAGTCAAACCGCCGAAGGAGCCCGTGCACGCTCCCGAGAGGCCCAATATATTGAGCAAGCGTCCTCACTACCGACCACAGTACCGATACGACCCCCGGGGTGAGCGCAGCGGCGGCGGCGGCGGAGGCGGAGGCGGCGGGGGTGGTGGTGGGGGCAGCGGCGGCGGCAGCGAGCGGGGCAGCCCCACGGGACAGGTACCCCTGAACCTGTCGGTCAAGGACCAGCCCCTTCCCATGGTAGACGACAACGGCACGTTGGACCTGAGCTTTAAGGGTCGGAAGGGATCCAGCGAGGAGGAGACCGATGACCGGTCGGAGACAGCCAGCCCTACGCCGCAAGAGGAACCGATGGATTTCTCCAAGAAGACCCTGGATTGCCAGGCAGCGGCGGCGGCAGCGGCGGCCGCCACCTTGCTGTCAATGTCCTACGGGACGATGGGTACCAGAGAGCCGGTCGCACCCACCTCACACAGCGGCGTGGTGTCCCTCGCTATGCCGGCGAAAACAAGCACCCCTATCCCTTCTACTGCTGCACCGGTCATCACCCAGACCGTGGCCTCCGTGCGAGCCTCCCCGATACCGCCCACCATTCACATCGTCCCCACCCTGCCCATCACCACCCATCACCCCCTAAACCCGCCAGTGACTCGCGCCGTTCAGACCCCGACCACCACTCCGGTCGTCCCGACCTTGCCCGTTATGTTAACCCCGCCCACGACGACCTCGGTGTCACGGAGCCCCTCCACCCCGCCGAGGGTCGTCGAACCCCTGGGGCGTCTCCCGCCTCAGTTGCCCCCGCCCGTGGCCCCTGTAATAGGAGGCCTCACCATGTTGACGACCGCCACCACGACTGGCGCCGGCCTACCACTGGCCACTCTCGGCCCTATGTCACTGTCCGGGGCCCAGGTCGGCACTCTCGGCCCTATGTCACTGTCCGGGGCCCAGGTCGGCACCATCCTCAACACCCCGAGCTTGCCCTCGCTACCTACTTCCCTGGCTTCCCTGCCCTCGACCAGCCTCCTGGCCACCAGCTGCATGCCGACTGCCTCCAACGGGGCGAGCATCCTGCTCCCCCCACTCCCACAGATGCCGGGAGTCTTCAGCTTCGGTGGCCGCCCGCTCAACCTCCTACCCCCACCCCCTCCTGTGATGCCGCTGCGTGTTACCGTGCCGCCGCTGTTATCACTTCACGCTTCTGCGAAGCCACCCACACAACCCGCAGTCTCTACCCAGAATGCACCGGAACAGCGTCCAATCACCGCTCCGGAAAGCCCAATGTCAAGTCTACCGTCTGACGTCACCATGGCAACGCCTCCTGTCGCCATCACCTCAGCGGCCTCGCCGCCCATGACCCCAAACACTACAGTTACCCCCACCACGGCCCCTGAAGTTAGTTCCTCCTTGACAAATGGCACCATGGCAACCCTCCCGTCGCCACCCACCAGTGAAGCATCGGTTGCCATGATATTCGACGAGTTGCCAGAATTTATAAGGTTAGTCTAATTAATCTATTTTGAGAGAGTGAAGCAAGAGATTCAGTGTTGTAGGCTGGCGAACACAATCTATTAAATATGTAAACTATATATTCCATGTTATACATAATAAGATACGCACAGATGAGCGTCTTATATTATATGCAATACATCTAAACTATACATTAAACAAATATATATATAATGCTATACGGCCCAAATATGTACTTTCAGAATCATTAAAATACTAGACTATCAAAAATAGTATTTACACAATAGCATTAAACAACATGCAGAGAGAGATATCCATTGACTTATTTTAATCCCTGCGGCTAACAGCAGTCGGTCGCCGAGTCCCGGCTCGCCCACGCTGTCCCAAGGGAGCTTTAGCCAGAGGAACAAGGAAATCCTGATCTGCCCCACACCGGGCTGCGACGGATCCGGACACATATCCGGGAACTACTCCTCTCACCGAAGTGTCTCCGGATGTCCGCTGGCCGACCGCGCCCTCGTCCAAGCGTGTCAGATTGAACAGAAGTGAGTTTAGTGAGGCCTCGCTAAGTGCATATGCACCGAAGCGTGAAATCACGTGGTTTTGTAAGACGCCGCGGGAATGCTAGCTGTATCATAACCACAGTTCCGTAATCGCGTTTTTTGTCCTAATATCATTGAAGGATTGTATGCAGATATCCTTGCAGGTAGCATCCTTTATCTATATATAAGATATATTATTTCACCGGGAGATCTAGAATGGGAGCTAAAAAAAAGAAGACTTTGAATGGGGACATTATTCTTGGCACTTTGTTTGCATGCTGTTTGCTAAGTCTCTGGATCTGGTGTCCCGCAGGTGTCCCACCCCGGGCTGTGACGGGTCGGGCCACATCACGGGTAACTACGCCTCCCACCGTAGTCTGTCCGGCTGCCCTAGGGCCAACAAGCCAAAGAAGGCTCAACTGAAAGAAAATGGAGAGCCTCCAGAACCTCTTAAGTACGTCAAGCAATCGTTAAACTATGTCCGTTAATTGCCCGATAAGTCTTCCTAATACCGATACGTGGATCGGACTTCTGTTACAATTATATGATTTACTTGTATGTATGTGCCCGCTTGCCATATATATCCGCAATGTTATATGTTATATTTGCTGTAGTAATAACTTCTGATGCTGTAGGTACTAACTTCTATTCTGAGTGAAAATGTGTATATTCAGGCTATAAACATTTTGACTTTATTTATTTTCGTATGTTATCGGGCTAATTATTTCATAGAAATTTGTACTTTAGTAAAAATATTAAATGCTTGTTGCCAGGTAAATAAAAAATTTACGGTACGATCGATTCTATCAGGATCTTTTATTGTGCACACGTGGCTTCCATGAGTAAGCTTGTAAGACATTCATAATGTGATGTCTTTTAACCTTGCAATGACGACATCCGGTTTGCATACGTATATCGCATATACCTCCTCACGCGGAGTGGTGCATCCAGTCTTAATTAACATTCCTTCACATGTTTCTAGGTGCCCGGTTCCTGGGTGCGATGGCAGCGGACATGTGACGGGAAAATACTTGTCACACAGAAGGTAACAATGATTTTCTCTATGAATGTTTTGGCTTTTGGTGGTAGATTAATTTCATGTATATCTGAGTGTGTTTCTGCTTCGGTTAAATCTTTTTTTTTTAATTCGTGTTTCGTGTCTCGTTCATTCATTCACACTAAGTCATATCTAGATTGTGCGGTTGGATGTGTTCGTTGTGTTGGTTGATGGTAAACGTGTGGTGATGGACATGGAATATGAAAGTCAATACAGTGTTTCAATGGAGCCTTTATAAATCGAAATCAGTGCAGAATAGGTAGATGGAAGGATCAAATTTTGATTGTATGTAATACATATCTGATGATGATCTTAAATCCTGTAATCGGCTTTAACGCAACACCAAGAAGATTGTCGCATGGGTGTCGTGGCCTTGTGTAGTAGTTACCACGGGTTGTGTTTCAGTATCCGAATAGTAATGTGGGACCTACATACACCATTATAGCTACGTGACACGCACGTAATTTACCACTTCATGGTCTTGTTCTGCAACTGCTTCCGTATATTATTGGGTGGTGTTTGTATTGTTCTTGAAATTGTATGTGACGCACAATAATTTTCTCACCATCTTTGTTTTGGATGTTTTAGATGTTGTAATATCGGTGTGTAGCATATTATTTATTTATTTATTTATTTATTGTTTCCGCGTTCTCTTGAGTTGCACTGCTGCACATTTCAGTTTAAGTCATTGTTCTCGTGACCCCGACCATGTGGTGGAGGGCAGTCACATAGCCCCCCCTCCGGCGGTTACCAGGCAACCAGGTTGGACATCGATCAATAATCAATATCTAACACGTACTGCCATTCCCTCCTGATTAAAGACTTATATATAATGTGTATTCATTAGAGCATAGCTCATCAGCCGATTGCAACCCTCCCTTGTTAGTATAAACGGTCGTGTCGCTCAGTGATGTGTGACGTTTGTCATTTCTGTCTTGAAAGAGATACTTTGCAGATTACGGTGAAACTGTGATATCATTAAGTTGGCTAATGTATCGATCTAAACAGGGTTAATGTCTAGCTACTGTGTTTTTTGTTACACGGATATTTTAATTGGCATCCGCGAGACAGATCAATATCCAGATCATTCTGGCATTTATGTATGAAGCATACGGTTAATAGATTCATCGTAATACAGTGTAAAAGCCAAATATTTAAATGCTATATATTGCTGGCCATGGCGTTCTATTCGGTAATACTAACCGCCTGATCGATTCGCATACGTGAAATTAAATCCGTCGCAGTCCAAACTCCCTATGTAGATGAGTAGGGTAACGGGTGGTTTGATTGTTTTCTCTTTGCCCTTATTTATAGCGCCTCTGGCTGTCCCATAGCCCATAGAGGGCGTGGCATGCGTCAGAGCCTCCTGTCCAACGGCTTCGGTGGCACCCAGATATCCACGATACTCAACAGACCCAAGGGCGATAATACCTAGTAAGTGTGGACTAATCGATGTGGCAAGATGGCCGTCTAAATTGGAGATCCTGTGTTCTCTGAAATTTCATATTTCAGGTTCACTAACGATAAGTTCTCGCTTTTAAAAAGTAATAGTAAATCAATTGAGGCGGAAGGTTAGGATGTATCCATTTCGATCGACGAATTGGTGTGTTAACGCGCACATGGACCATAAACCTGAAATGTATAATGTATAACCTTTCATTAAGGATAATTCAATGTAAGATATGTACATGTAATAATATCCCCGTTTCATAAAATATAAATTTATATTTTCTACATTAATTTTGCTCTACAAAGCGAAGAAATTGTATAACATCGGTTTTACATTCACGAGAGGACGTATTTGTACCATTGTGTACATTGCAGACCAAACAGTGAATTACTTGATTACTCCGAAATTTACTCGGTTGATCATGACTGTGACATGCTCGTGCTAGTCGGTTCCTCGTTGATTTATCGTATTTATGATTTGTTTTATTCTCCCAAGTTCACGGGGACAGAGTCCCCACAGTCGTTAATGAAGGCTTTTGCCTCGTTTGCCTTTTGGGGACCAAATCTACAAGTAACTTATGTATTTTGTTTGACCTGATTTCAGTTGCCCTACCCCCGGTTGTGATGGCTCCGGCCATGTTAACGGCAGCTTTCTCTCCCATCGTAGTCTGTCTGGTTGTCCAAGGGCCACACAAGTTATTAAGAAGGCCCGACTGAGCTCAGATCAACTGAACGTTCTCCAGCACAAGGCAGAAGCCGGTCAGTGAACAACCCTGCCACGCACTCGCAGACCATATCTAGCCCTATGCATATATACTGAACGCACAACAGAACCAATAGAACAATATGTTCCCGGCGACCAATGCATTATGAGGCCACTCACCAAATATATTTTCAAAATAAGGAATCTACCACCAGTTAAGCATTATGAAATTTGTCTACGAGCTGGTGAAGCTACCACAGAAAGGGGTTTTCATGAGTGACATTTCTATAAATACTACCCATGGGACCGAATGCATAATTTTGTCGTAACACTATGATGTATCCATGTCTCCCAGGTATCGAAAATGACGAAGAGTTAAAGAAGCTTGAGAAGGAGATCGAGGCCCTGAACGAGGAGAACGGACAGATAGAGGGCGAGGTGGCCACCCTTCGAGGCGAGGTTCGCACGCTTGAAGGGGATCTGGCGCGCCAGGAGGGTGACCAAACATCTGTCAAGGCACACACCGCCAGCCTCAACCAGTGTCTCAATTCTCTACGCCGGGCACTGGTACAGCGACTGGAGAAAATCAACGTCCCTGATATGTCCGAACCGCTGCGAGAAGACACCCTCGAAGGCTACATGACGCACCTGCAGAGACTATGCTGCCTGGACCAGCAGCCACAGTCTCAGGATAGTACAACAGCGGCGCAGGTTTCGTCTGGTGTCGGGCAGACGACATTGGGAGAAAACGCGCCAAATGGCGACGCCACTGCGTCTGCAGACGGCAAGGCTCTCTTGATGGCGGTCAAAGAGGCACTTAGTGGAATCGAAGTGGCGTGAGATTGGTTTCGATTACCATAATATGGGGGAGGGGGGGGGGGTGCCTTTGGCAAACGGGTAGGGTGCTTGCGACATGGACTGAAGGTGGATTGAGGGACAGAATGTCACATGTAGCATTTATTTTCAAACGCTGCAACATATTGCTTCGTGGATTAACTTTTGACTTATGCCAGAAAGGTGTTGACTTCGGGATGCAAACGACATCCGGTTTTCGTACTGCATTGTCACTCAAAGGAGTCCGTATAATCATCACTCGTGCAGATATATGTATGAGACGAGTCTTGCACGATGTTAGTTTCTGTGTTTTACAAAAGATCATTTGTAACAACAAAGTGAAACTCCTTAGTCAAAGGGTTTCTTTTTATTAGGGATTGCTCTTACAGATATATATATACATCATAGTGTCATTGGCATTCAATGATTTTGGTGCATAAATGTCAGACTAGAAATGTTTCATAAAGAGATTGAACTTATTTATTAAGTTTGTGCGTTAACTGGGCCATACTTAAGCGCAATGATTTTTCATGGAACCTGAATTTTGTTTATTTGATATTTTATTTATATGTACAATTGTCTATCAAATGTGTATCAAGAAATCCACGCCCTAGTCAATAAGTGGTTTCTAGTCATGGTATTGCAATTTAGCATCCTAGTCAATTGAAGCCTTATTTATTACCTCTGCTTTGCTTTGTTATTTGTTGTGTTTTCATACTCGCTCAATTTATTGATGAAGACTGTCTCACTTCGCATTCCGTATTTATAAGTGGGCCCTGTATTCTGCGGCGGCCACACATACTGGACCAACTAAATTAAAGGATGTGTTAATCTTTTCGACATTCCGTGTTTACTTATTTTTATATTGCATTTATCCATGTTATACTTGACGTAAGAAGAATGGTTTTTTTTTCACGCACTATGACACAAGATGTGAAGCATGTGTTTTTTTTGTTTGCGTTCATCTGTTATGTGATAGAAAAGAGTTCGCTAATTAAATTTAGATGCAAGAAATATAAGCACTAGCCCATACCTATGAGTGCTGCACTACAACCTTCATTATTTACATGTATAACCCGCGTTTTTATTCTATTTATTCTGACTTGATGGTTATAGATAGAGACCGTTTACGTGTTGTGTTCAGCAATGTCACTGCGTTACGCAGTGCAGCGCAAAGTCTCCAACCAAATCGATTTAGAAGTCCCTCAAGTTATGCAAAGCTCGGACAGTGTACATCGTCTAGCCAGATTGAAACTTCTAACAACTCCTTTGTATATAGAAACTCTTATATAGTAACTATACCGTGGAAAAAAGGAAATGCACCATGATGCAAGTAGCATATATGCACTGAGTTGTATACTGATACCAAAGGTGTTCCTTGTTTTGTTATTAGTTGGTGTAAATGTTGTAAATCGGTTGCAGCGGTCTTCGAAATACATATTTTGCTATTTATACAGACCAGTAAAAAGGTGTGACTTGCAGAAGAAGCGACGCTCAAACGCGAGGCAAAAGTTTACGAAGGAAAAAGACGTGCTGGTAGTTCTATCAATCAAAATGAACTAAAGGAACATTAACATATTAAATAAAATACCTGATACTTAGGTCATTTAGGGTTAATGTAACTAGAAAGCCACGTGAATAAGTCTTGTGCAATCATGTTTGTTGATATCACTAGCTAGTATTTTTTAAATACGTCAAGTAATGTGTACATTTCATATTGAAAGGACGGAAGCCCTTTGCGTCTATTTAAGGGACAAACGGGGTGGATATTATTTGTGTCTCGTGGACGGGAGCTTCATAAATGAACCTAATACTCTTGTTCGGTGTTCTGAAAAGTAATATTTTCCTTTCCAGTTTGAACCGAGTTACTAATATATTAATTTATATCCGTTGTTTATGTGAGTCGTGCAATTCTGATGTTAATTGTTATACAAATTTCCATTGTTTCGTGTCTCGATGAGTAAATGTGTCTGAAATACAATTTTAAATGGATTTATGTCGTTTATGTCTCCTTAATATACTGGATTTCTTCGACCGGATTTAGAATATTTAGGACTACAAAAGAACCAAACCAAACGAGCCAAGAACGAAATAATACGGACAAGGCTGCGCGGTCAGTCTGCGGCTCGATCTTGCACATAAAGCCCTTGGAATTCAAAAATTATACATATATATGTTGGATGATCACGAAGTCCATTTCGGTGCCGACAATTCCGTAGAAACCATCCGTGAGTAACAAGCACAAGTCTGCGCATAGGCGCGTTCTACTGGTTAGGCTTGTCGAGGCCATCATTAAGCCATGTGGTATACGGCAATGCAATAAAAAAAGCGAACATCCTCAATGGCAAACGGTGATGAATAAATGAAATGCTATATATATATAATTAGGATTAAATAGGTTCTTTTAAAAACTAAGTGCAGGTAAGAGTCCTGCAATACCATAACAGAAGATCAGCTATTGAACGAAACTAAAATATATCTTTGACGTATAATAGAACTGTAGTTTAAACAGACTCCTAAATACGCATATTTCGGTTCGGTGGCTTGAGAAGGATAAGGTCCTATCACGTCAATCGGTAAAGGCCAGTTAGGATTGAACGAAGTCTTGTCTAGAGGCGCAACCCTCTTAACGTGACTAAGAAGGAAATGGGGTCTTTATCCCGCACAAACAGACATCCACACAATTGGGACAGCCCTGATGGCGAAGCAGGCCGCTAGTCCACGTTAGATCATATCGCAACAATACGTCAAGTTAAAAGCATCGACGGACATTGAAAGATCATTACACCGTGCAGCAAGGCATCTACCAAAGACAACAACAATGACAGACTTAGGGCCACTTTTGTTTAATTAAACTGTTGAAAATTGCACAGATTCAAAGCTTAACTAAACGTTGCCGGGCAAAAACCAGCGCAGATAATTTAACCAAATGGCATCTCCTTAAAGATACGCGAAAAACACACCAAGGGAGGTCACAGACATTCTATGATTACGAAAGTCCGTTTAATTATTATAGTCAACCATGTTTATAGTGGAACGCGGCGATTATTGACATACACACCGGGTCTATACACACTTCAAAACAAGCCTGGCAGAATGGAACAAAGCGCCAAAGCGCGATAACATCAGTCTTCTGACAAAACTATCACGATATTTCAACCTTCTCAGGATATGTGTTTAGCTAGACTTAACCATCGGAATCAAGTGGCTTAGATTCGTGACCATTGGGGTTCAGACCCTAAGTCTGATTCCGAAAGTGTCCCCATCCGCCCCACCCCGCACCGCCTAGCAACGAGTTTCTCGTCACCCTATACACACCGAGCCGCACAAGCAAATACCGCCGTATTTCTCACATTAGAACAACTGCCAGATATACACCACAGTTCGTCCCTCGTAAAGTAACACATTATAGTGTTTCTAATATAGAATTCATGTAAGGAACACTTAATGTGTGGTGGGCCTTTAATTTGTCACTGGAACACAAGCAATATAACGCTCATTTTAAAAGGCCTTTGAAGTATATAAATATACACGCATATTTTTTACGCTATGGCACAACAATAGTCAGGCAAAAGGTGTGTGCAATCCAAGGTTATTTGCATGAATAATACGCGCAAACTTCTAACGACTTAACACATTAATAACACAACTATAACGTACACCACTTAGAGTGGAACCAATTTGATATCATCTCCATAGAAATGAATCATTACACAAACTACTATCCGCAGACAATGGGGTTTAAGCTTTCTACCAAGTTAATTCCAAACAGAAATAGGAGTGTAGCGTTCTGCCAAAAGAAACAAACAGGGATGCAAGGGGTAAGCGTTCCATCAAGTCAATTCCAAACAGTGACAGGGGTAGGCGTTCCATCAAGTCAATTCCAAACAGAGACAGGGGTAGGCGTTCCATCAAGTCAATTCCAAACAGAGACAGGGGTAAGCGCTCCATCAAGTGGCACCTTTTATATTCACGAAAGCTGACCAAACACCGGCGTAAACTGTGAAAAATCAGAGCTGTACTTTCTGCGCCAAGTGAAGGATGTAACTAGTACGCGTATAATAGTGTTTATCTGGAATAACATTTTATCTTACGACGTTTTCATAACGGAGCTAATACCAAAAGAAATAGTACGACAGCCAGTCTCATACATGCGTACAGTGCACCAGGTCTTCAAAGGGAAACCCACATTGACGTCACAGAAGTCGAATGATCGCCTCAGTCTATTTCTTGATTCTATAACGTTTCCTAAGAAATAACGGCAAATATGGTTGCTAGTGCTCCCGAGTACATTTCATGGGTACTCCATTTTGGTGGCGCAATATATTGGGATTCACATCAAGAAAATCCATTTGGACCCAGGAGCTGGACGTTCTACCAAATCAATTCCAAACAGGGATAGTGATTAAGCCTTCTACCAAGTCCTAACAGAGTTGGTTTTCTATCAAGCAAATTCCAGCAGCGAGACAAGAATTCACCATTTTATCGCGAAAATCCCTGTTCCTGCTTGAGTCATTTACAGCAGAACATATAGATCTTAAGCAGTACGGTCAGTAGTAGCAACAGACGTGTAGTAATTGGTCCCTGCAAACAGTTCCCTGACCGACCAATAAAAACAAAACAAAATAAGCAGGAAATAATGACAAACAACCAAATATTGGTATAAACTACATACCACAAGAACGTGCAGCGAAAACTCAATATGTTGAAACAGAACAAGGCAAACGAAACGAAACATAAAACGGTAGAATCAATAAGCAAATGTAGGGCGCAAGGCAATATGGATTACGTCATGTACATATCTTATCATCTCAGCAAAAGAGTTTAAGTGAATCGACTACCGTACTTTTGCTTTGCAGCTGATAATAACGGAGCAACTCCAGAAGTGCACGCTAGAAGCTGCATACATAATGCGCTACACACACATGTGCACATATTCAATATACTATCACGCGTATGTTCGCATTGTGTTAAGGGAAAATATTCGTTTGTTAGATACATTGGATGTCGCAATCAGACCTTGGAATGAAGCTAACGTACATGGTATACAATATTAAACACCAGGTCAACAGCAAAGTCCCAACATAATGCCAGACTGACAGGAAGAAACGCATAAATTGGTGTGCCTTAAGAATTGCCTTAAATCATTGATATAAAGGCGGTTTGATTTTAATCGGCTGAGTAAATAGAATTGCGATAAGGCTGCCATAGGCACAACTCTGTTCATTACAGAGCGTTCCGCGAGGGACGCCCGCTACCTATGTACGTCCGACTCGCTGGGTGTACGTCAACCCCCCTCGGGCATACGTCAGACCCCCTGGGGCGTACGGCAGACTCGCTGGGCGTACATCAGACCCCTTGGGGCGTACGTCAGACCGTATGGGCGTACGTCAGACTCGCTGGGCGTACGTCAGACTCACTGGGCGTACGTCAGACTTGATGGGACGTACGTCAGTTCCATTGGGGCGTACGTCAGACCCCCTGAGGCGTATGTCAGACTCGCTTGGCGTACGTCAGACCCGATGGGCGTACGTCAGACCCTATGGGCGTACGTCAAACCTCCTCGGGCGTACGTCAGACCCCCTGGGCGTACGTCAACCTCTGGGCGTACGTCAGACTCCCTGGGCGTACGTCAACCTCTTGGCGCACGTCAGACCCCCTGGGCGTACGTCAACCTCTGGGCGTACGTCAGACCCCCTGAGGCGTACGTCAGACCCCCCTGAGGCGTACGTCAGACCTCCTGGGCGTACGTCAGTTCCGTTGGGGCGGACATCAGACTCGCTGTGGCGTACGTCAGACTCGCTGGGGCGTACGCCAGATTCGCTGAGGCATACCCCAGACCGCCTGGGGCGTATGTCAGACTCGCTGGGCGTAGGTGGGCGTAGGTGAAACACCGATGGACGTCTATTCCCTTATAACCTGCAGTAGGAGAGCAAGGTATTGCCACGTTCGGATAACAAAAATGTGCTCCCTCCCGGTTCGAACTGTTCGCCGTCTCACTCGCGACAATGCGGCTCATGGTGCTTTTATTATCCACCAGCATACATCTATTATGTTACTAAACGTCGAGACACTTCCTGCATCCCAGAGGCCGACTCAGCGAACAATCAACAAGCCAAGGCCGCGATAGTAGCCAAGGGGTCACACCGGGTCCGGGCCTGACGGCTCGACAAAATTATAGGATATGTACATCAAAATATGTTGAATGCAGCAATACTCAAAATAGCCAGTTTAAAGAACACCGCCTCCCAGGCATCACACAATGGTTGGATCAGTCTTCCTTTTCCCGTGGTGCCTGACGATCTCAAAGTCAGTAGCGTAAGCGTAAGGGGCGAGGAAAGAGTAATACAGTTCCCATCGTATCGTCGTTGTCCCATCGACAGATTACACACCGACAGTGGCAAATAATATCCCAGTTACCATTTCGAGGGCCAGCTATGAACGTCATATCATTGGGCTACAGTTTCTATATATACACGAGAGGGTCCAGAGAGCCCCCTCTAACGGGAGACAAACTGATCACGACCGGTAAAACATGAGGTACTGCTTTAGGGCGGCCGGTACGGGTAGCTGGTCCACTTTTTCCTTCATGTGGATCTTAAGGGAGAACCCGCTGCTCGGATCCGTATCCCCGTCAGGGAAACCCTCTCCGCGTTCCGAATTATCCTTATCACAATCCATATCATCTTCCGCCTCGTCGCTCGCCAGAATCTCCCTTACGGTCGGAATGCTGGAATTTATCGCGGGCGCAGAGTCCTCGTCTATCACAGGTTCAAAGCCCACGTGACGACGACGAACGCCGTCGCTGGACGAGATCTGGCCACCCACGTGACCGGGGTGACGGGGACGGGGTCGCCGGGCGCCGTTGCCAGGCACGTGCCCATCACAGCTAGAAGGTGCCTGGCTGGCTGCATATTCCAGCCCGTTTCTCGTGTCTTCTTGAATCGCCGGTTCTCTGTCTTCGTCGCCGGCGCGGAAGCAATTGAGCATACCTCTATGACAGCCATTATTGCTGTGTCCGTAATCCGATGCCGCGAAGGGACTTTCTCTGGTCATCGGGTCGGGCGTTTCCATGTCGCTGCCGAAGTCAGCCTGTTCGTCGACGCTGCTGCACGTACCGATCCCCGACGTGCATGACGTGGACATGCTAGTATTGGACGAGTTGCGGTGTCGCTCCGAAGGAGGTTGAATGATCGGGATGGCGTTACTAACGATGTTGCTATTAGGTCCCAGCTCCATATCGTCGCAGGGGCTGATAGAACCGGTGGAGTTGGCAGACCGGCGCCTCGGGATGCTGAAGCCGTTTGGGCTCTTCGTCGGACTAGAGAGACTGCCGTCAAACAGATCCAAAACATTTCTGTCAATCGTATCTTCTTCCCTCTCTTCGATGTTAGACAGCCGGGCTCCGGCGCCGTTTTCCTGAGCCGGTCGTTGCTTCTTGGCGGCCGTCTTCGGCGTCTTGGCTGCGGCAGCCGTTCCACGGGCAGCCTGCTGTGGTTCTTCTTCGAACTCTTCGGTGGCGTCCTCAAATCCTTGATCCACTTCATGATCGGCCGTTGGTCCCTCGTGGGTAGCCGCCGTGGCGCCACTGGTCGTGACCCGCTGGTCGCGGTCCCGCCTGGTCATTTGCCGAAAGCGACGCTGCATGACTAGCATGTGACGCAGAACTTCCGGCATCCCAGCGGTGTCTTCATCGTCGGCCTTCCCATCACCGGCGCCGCCGTGGTCGTCGTCGTCCCAGCCCTCGGTGCCTTCCCCGGCGGAATCCGTCTCATCACCGTCATCTGAGTCCTGCCCACGTCCACTGGCCGCCGACCCGTTGACGCCATCTTCGGACCGATTGCCTCGGCCCTCCTGGTCCGCGTCACTGTCGCTGTCGTCGAAGTTGCTGAGCACTAACATGCCCATATTCATGGGAATGTTTATTCGGCGCCTAGGCTGCGGTCTCTTCCGCTTGGGTCGCTTGGATCGCTTCTTTCGCACGAGGGTAGGATGCTCTGAACGCACCACATCCCGAAGGATGCTGCGGATTTTAAAGCGGCACACCTCTTGTAGTCCCATGACCTTCGCTTCAGCTGCAAGAGAAGGAGAATACTTGACCGTGTCATTTGAAAATTGCGGACGATGCAGATACCAATCGACAGATATGGTGTAATGCCTGATCAGTCAGCTCACAGAATCACAAAGTCAAACGATTAAAAATTATCCAATTACTACATCACTTTCCAAGTCGGCCGCGTCTTGGCCAATACAGGACAATCTAAAGTAGTTCGCACCCAGCTCAATTTATTGGCGGCCCTAGCATTTGCCATAAGTATATGCTGTACTTCCCATCCACAGGTTGTTGGGTGTTAAACACTGGGTACTTACGTAGGGTAACGATATCATGGCCGCGCTCCCTGTCTGGCATTAGGAGGGAAGCGAAGGACACAGGTAACACGTGCTTAGTTTCCCAGGTTACTTCAGATGTACGAGTTATCTGCAGCAGCTGAAAATGACACAGGGACCAATTGTTGTTATTCCCGGACATAACAGTTACTTCTAATGTAATGGGAAAAATATAATATCACAAAGAAATACGTTTTACTTGACATGTACTATAATAGTACGTTGGAGGCTATTTAAGTATATATACATGTATATATATATATTTAAATTCGGTATATACTCATTGAAAAACGAAACACACTCTGTGTGATAGAAGTTATATTTTAGGAACAAAGTTATGGTCATATAAGTCACATACATAATAGTTTTAAAATACCCACATTAAGAACAAAACAAATGTAAGGAAGAAACTAGTATGTAATAAAGTAGTGACTTTCTTTTTCCCGTGAATTCATTTGAACTCCTGTGCTATAATTTGTTCAACTGACAGCTTTTATATTCCTCACATTGATAAGAAATGCAGATAAAATCTTAATAAATATAAGTTTTGTGTGTATAGATTACTGGTTTATTGTAGTCCTATGGATGCTAAGCAGGTCCCAAGTAATGAATTTAGTGATAAGCATAGATTTTTCTTGCATTACGCAACCAAGGAGTTATATTTTAGGTGCTGACAGGATTTGGCATGAAAACCTGTTTCCATAGGTTTAAGCGGTACATCGTTATAGCGGAACCGAGCGAAACCGAGCGAACCGAGCAAAAAGTAGCGGAACCGGGCGCAAATTACCGCGGTTTAAGGGCCACTTTGTGCGAAAGGTCGTATGACAACTTTTGGCGCGCGGCACACGGGAAAAAGGTATTACTAGGCTTCCAAATATATACAACTGTCATGTTTGACAACACCTGGGTGTTAAGTGACTTAACTGGCATCAGTCGACTGGCAATGTCGTAATTATTAATCTTTTTTTATGTATGTATGTTTTCGGACAGTAGATGTGAGAGTTCATTTTTTTTACTGTAAATATTTGGAAAGCCAGAATAATAAGTGTGCATCAACATATATAAAGTGCCGTATGTATATCCATTCATTAATGCATAATACAATATCAAATAGGTACAGTGCAGCAGTGTTACCTCATCATTCAGAGGCATAACGAGTACGCCGCCCAGCTTGAGCAGGTTTTTCATGTAGTTCTCATGCTCTGGCGGACACGAGGCCCCACAGTAGGCGCGGTCATACAGACGACTATCAGAGGCGAGAAGCAGGCAATTTCCGCCCACAAACTGTGGCTCGCAAAATTCAAATTCATCGAAGGACCTGGAGAATTTCTTAAAGAATTCTAATTTCGCACGAGAATATTCCACAACATCTTCGTGAATTTCCACACCATGGTTAACGCCGTAGGGACCTGAAATGATATAAAAAATATTCTGCTCATATATCGGTGTTTAGAGCGATATTTCTAATTAAATGTAACCGATATTTTACTTTTGGCCATTAGTATGAACATTTTAGAAAAAAAACTTAAAAGCACATTACTGACAATTACAAAAGATACACAAAAACATTTTGCAATTTCATACATTAAAAGCACTGCATAATAATATTTATATTTTCAGACTTCCATTAAGAAATCTAACAAATGACAACACACCGATAAGGCACCCAGCTAAAGTGCTGAGATATCCAGTTCCACTTCCAAGGTTCAAGAAACTCATGCCAGGTTGTAACTGCAATGATTCCAAAACCTCTGCATAGATGCATGGAGCTGACATGTGTATGTTGCCATTCTTCCATGCTAAATCCTTGTAAGCACTCTCCCTGTGGTCTTCCAAGTAGTAGTCTGCCCGGTCAACAGCACGGAAGACCCTTTCTATGTTGGGTGACTTGATATAATCAGCCTCCACTAGGTTGTCAATCAGCTCATCATTGCTCTCTCCAGCACTGACTGCTCCACCCATCTGCAGTACAAAAACAATCCCATTTACATTCCGCTATATCCATTTGTCAAACCATTTGTATGATACCAGTAACCAAGAACTAAAGGACTCAATAACCATTAAACAACTATATATATATAAAAATATTTGTAAAAATAAAGTTTTGGATAATGATTAATTTGAAGCAACATACATATTTGTCTCGTTAGCGGCGACACCAAATCGAGAAGTTGGGTTTATAATTTTATTATTAGACATGCACTCGGAGGTAAACATAATCCCCCCCGAGTGCTGCCTTATAAACTCAGGAGTGGTGTCACGCAGCAGACCCTGACACACGCAGGTGTCATCTTGTAACCATGATCCGCTGCTACGTGAGCACCCCACTAATTCAACATTCGCATCAGCAGGTTACCGAAATTAAAACCAAAGTTAACCCTTAAGTTACCAAAATTAAAACCAAAGTTAACACTTAGGTTCCCAAATCAAAAACCAACATCAACCCATTCAGGTTACAAAATTTAAAACCAGTAAATGTCTTAGCCACATTAATAAAGACCATGATGTAAATAGCAGATGTTTGTACACAATACATTTGGTATGACATACATTGTTAGATATTTCAACAAGAATTTGGCAGAACCAATCTATTTTTAACAGTATATCTGTGACAGGATATATTTGTTGGTTAATGAACTATTCATGTATGAAAAATTGGCGTATCCGGTGGAACATGCCAGGTACAGTATACGACTAGGCAGCAGAGGATGAGGTTATCAGCTACACCTAATGAATGAAAATTGACTGTGGTTTCATTGTTAGAAGGCTTTTATTATGTAGGGACTAATGTAGACATATCACTGCATAATACAGTATGGTATTAATAATATAGTATTTAATACCAACATTTTCATCAACAGAATCAAAGGCCTCACATGTATAAAATTATTGATGATAAATAGGACTCCTAACTCACCCATTTCATATACAAAGTAGATATATCCCTTAAATATATTTTTGGAAACTTGAACTAGATTAATTGTCTCTGTAACAATTTAATCTAATTTATTGAAACAAATAACTAACTAGGGAAGAGAGAAGGGACTGATAAAAATAGAGGGGAAAGAATGACTATACTGCTACAATATTATACAAATTTTACACCCTGTTACATCCTAGCCTTACCTTATCAACCCCATTTACTTACTTTGTCAATCCTTTTACCACTCCCAACCTCTGCACACTCTTAGTGGCAATAGCCCACGGAACTGATATTTCACATGTAAACCAATAGTAAAATTTGTAGAGGATGACTGGAAAACTCTGGTGTCATTCTGGGTCTCACAACAATGTCTGGAGAGATTGCCAGGTAAAAAACAATAAACCAAGCAGGCCTGCAAGAACATGCAACATGGGTCAGGGGAAAAAGATATCTCTTCTGGGCAGATTTAAAGACAAAAAAGGAAGAGCTTTAAGCTGAACCATCCCATGGCAAACTTAGCCATGTATTAAGTACCTGGAGCAGTCATATAGCAGTGACATCACTGTAGCCAATAATGGTTGAAATTACTTTGACATGTGTTAATGTTGCATGTTCAGTTAATGTGGAGACGCATATATATGCTAAGGGCATAATCCTGTAAGGCTCTCTTTTTAGGTTCTTTCAAAGATATTTTTATATTCTACAGGGAAATTATGAAGTGGAGAAGGAATGCAAGGTTTTGAAGTAAAATTTAGTACATGGAGAAACTGACTTTACTACATTAATTATTAAGTTATGCAAACGCTCAATTTTAGTCAAGTTTAGCACTTACACTCTGGGGTGAATCACAATTGAGGTAAAAACTCAAAAATAACAGTGTTACGTGATATTAAAAATATTTTACATTGTACAAAATAAAACTTTAGGGTAAAATATTTATTGGACTACTTAAGTACATGAAATAACTACTTTTTTTATTCAAATCTAAACATTTTTGACAAATTACAGTTATTTTATGACTGTAAAATTGATGAAATTCCATTGTTATGAGCATTCATTTTAAATATCTTCATGTTTAATCTGTATATATTGTTAAGTTAATATTTATGTGATAGTGTAATAATGATTTTTATTTATCTAATAATGCATTAAGTCAATTTATTATTGGCTAAAGTGAATGGGTTTCGGGTCATTTGTTTGTTATGACATTATTGACAAAATATCCATTTGTTACGAAACTGTCTATTTACCCCAATGATTTGTAAGTGTCGATATCCATATAATGACAACTTTGTATTAAAGAAACAAAGAATCCAAATCATAAATTACAGGCAAAATAACAATAATAAATGACTACTATCAAGCTAAGTCTTCAGTAATATGAAAATCCAATCGGACGAAAATGCCCAAATATGCTTAAAATTCTGTAGTGTACCCCCACCTGAATTCACAAAATAAATGAAGTGATTTTTTATTGTATTTATATGGCCTCTGCTTTATTCTATAATGCTGTTATTAACCATGAAAAAGATTGAGTCCAATATTGTTATATTCCCTAGATATGCACACATGAAGTTTGATTGTAGTGTATGTACCCCTCTGTAGTGTACGTACCCCAAAATTCAAACAGTATTCAAGTAAGTAAATCATACCAAATAGGCTAAGGATTCTGGGACAAAATTGTTGTTCCATCTACCTATCTATGATGAAGTATTCATTTAACTGATGTCTTTGAAAGACAGATCATTGGTTAATATTTAAAGGCTATGACTATAGATTATACTGTACATATACCCCTGTCTACCATTCAAGCCATGGCAATAAAGCATGTATTTTTCACCCATACATGCTTGTGCCATAAAAATATAGATTTTGAACTCTGGACTGATATGTTGTAACATAGTAAAATTTTAATAGGATACAACAAGTTTCATTTTTCATCATATGTGACTACTAATAATCACCTTGATTGTGATTCACCAGTCTATCAAATAACTATATGATATAAGATGGTTTTTACTAAATATAAAACTTAATAAATGACAACTTTAATTGACAAGACCTTTTTTTTCCATATAAAGCATAAAAATCTTATTTAAAACCACTAAGCTAGATTATGAAATATATCCATTGATTGATTTCATTGATTGAAACTTAATTTGTATAGGCTAAACAAAATTCAAATTGACCCAGACCCTTTTTTTCCTATGTAAAGATAAATATCTTGTAATCATATCAAGCTGAACTATTTCTCCATATGCAAATGAACAGAATATTCCCTTTGTATCAATAACCAGCGAGCATGAAAGCGACATAAGCTTAGATCTCAAATCGGAATTGATGCAACTGGCAATGAAGTCCTTATCGGCAATAATTGGCACGCTGTCAAATTTTATATTAACCTTCTTTCCATTTTGACTGACTGTCATGTATGTACGAGGTTTCTTCATGACAAATATAAGGACACAAAATTTGGATTGCGTAACCCCTTTCTGAAAGCAAGTCCCCGTACCATGCTATTGCGAAAGCAACTCCATTGCCCATCGGGCTTTGTCTTGACAAGACGGAATACGAGAATGACAGCAAAGCCAAAGTGAGGCAAGTGGCTCCGACTTATTATATCGAGCTACGAATTGGTTGAAGCGTCACAGCGCACCTGCCTTATTGGTGTAAAAAACGCTCTACCTTCTAACACGACAACAATTAGTTGTTATCGTCAAAATGTGGCACAATCTCTCCTTTGTTGAATGGTTTCCAGCCACCTACGTCTTCACCTTCGTTGAAAACAATAACAACTGGGCATGACATATATTACGTGACGTCATGATCAACAAAACGAGGCATGCTGGGTACAGAGCCAATCTTTCCGTCACTCAGTTCGTCTCCCCTTGGACTAAATGGAAACAGTGCAGAAAAATCTCTTCATATGCGGTAAATATGAGGAACTGGGTGTTTCTATGTATCTTTCTTAAAGATAATAGATCACTGCTTCTATTGTAATTGTTATTTTTAAGGCTTATAATCTTTGCAAAGAGTTCTTCTAGAAATAGAGTTATTTGAAAAGGGGTAGTGACCACAGAATGAATAGCCCATTAGGCTCTTCCAGGGATCTCCCTCCTAAAGTATGCAAATAGTGCGTTTCTCGAACACGTTAATATGGCGCATGTGGGTTAGTCAGGTGAGGAGGAACATTTTGTAACGTAAATTAATGAGACTAAAGCGATATATATGTTCATAAAAATGTTATTGAATGATAAAACCGGAAATTCTGTTTAAGAGGATTGCATTGTTTGGGTGTTTCATTATTAGAATAAGATACTTTTGATAGAGTTTTGTGCTTCCTGACACTTAATAAATATTGTTTGCGTGATATCGGCAATCGTGTATCGCAGATGGTCGTCCGAAAATGTAATCCTGATGCAAGAATGGGTGAACATTATCCGAAAGTGTGTGTCATGTAATATTTAATTATTGTCTAATTTCTTCTGTGTGCAAAATGTTGATGCGCTATTTCCAAGAGATTGAAAAATTGCTAAAACGATCTGAAATAAGCCAGAAGATCTTTTATCGAAAACGAGGCTCATTTTGGGCGATGCGGATGGTGCGAATCTTCCGTTTTTAACCTATATATTTTCCTTGCAACAAATCTATCAATGGTGCCCATTAAATGATAATTGCACAGTATTACTCTGTGAACTTCGGCCAAACTATTGTACTAAAAAAACCTCGTATCAATAATTTTAAAATATGAAATTTTTAAAGTGACGATGAAGCCGTGATACTGAAATAACACCATGCGCACAGCCTAATCCAATCTATTCATAAGGCCCTTGGCTGTGCTGTGATGAATTGTAATGTACGCCGCGGTCAACATGTAATAAGTGAATTAGCTGTATTGAAATAATCAGACAGAAAATATGAACTAAACGAAGTAAAATCAACATCAATCAAATGATATAGATTAAAAAAAATGATTTCAGGAATTAAATTAAAAGCTTAAGTAGATCTATAGATCTAAAAAGTCTTTGATGGCTTGATTTGGTAAATGATGTTTAGTCTCTGGAGTTGTCATGTGACTTATGAACATGTTTTATGTTAATTGCATGATCAAAATCAAGCATGTCATGATAAGGCATCTACTGATTGTGTTTTTTATTTTGAAATCCTTATCAGCTTATGGAAAGTTAGAAAGAGAAGAAATTCATTATAAATTTTAAAACTTTTAATATCGCTAGGCTCACTTATAAATAATTTTCTATAAAAGTTAAGTTTATAGATATATATATTCAACATATCATTAAAATTTAAATATTTAAATAAATTATATATTAATTTATAGTGTTAAAATATAAATTATATATATTTATATAATATATGAATAATAATATTAAGATTGTAAATCGCTATGAAATTAGTGAAATGAAATATTTAATTATTGTAAGAAGTATGATTTATCATAATAATGCCTTGAGATGATTGTCATATAAAGGTTATAGGCTTAGCATTATTTCTAAACAGTTGCTTTTAATAGGATATTTGATAATATTTAAATAGTTTCATAAAAGATTAAAATTATAATTTGTTTGGTACGTACGTAACTATTTGAAAGTGATCAGCTGATTCATTTTTTGAGAAATCCTTCAATCAAGGCAAATCATTACATCTAAAGTCTCAAAAACTATATTAGGTTAGCTAGCCATATCGTTCTGACATGATTTCATATATAAACTTATCAGTAACTTAAAATTTATAATACATAAAAAGAAAAACTATCTGAAAATGATCGGCTGATTCATTTTTTGAGAAAGAATCTTTTAATCATGCAGGGCAAATTAAATAGCCATGATAACATGTAAAATTTAAAAAAAATATATTAGGTTAGGCAGCCATATATTTCTGACACATGATTTCATCTATAAACTTATCAGTAACTTAAAATTTATAAGAAAAAAAGGAAAATAATAATTGAGATATTGTTAAAATGTTATAAACAATATTTCAATTATTATTTTCCTTTTTTTTATTATAAATTATAAGTGTATAACATTTACAAATATTATAAACAATATCTTTTTGGTCAAATAAATCAAGAGATATATATATGTCTTTATCAATATTTGTTATCACAATAGAATAATTTGATTATGTTTTGGATGATTCATTAAGGATTGTAGTTCTTAATAAATTTTACGGTGGGTGCATGATTTATTTAAATATTTTCTTCCCTAAAATATTTCTATTGTGATATACAGGTAGCTCTATCAGTAGTATATAGCAGTTCATATACGTTTTTCTGTCATAAGAAAAGGCAAGTCTAAAATGTTGTTTGTATCAAATAATGAATACCCCTAAGCTTACATGGATTATATCTATTCTGATATTCTGGTAATTTAACACATAGTGGTGGATATATTTACATTTAATACCAAAAAAATGGGCTTGCTATGTCTGATCAATAAGTTCTATAGTAGGTTTTCAAATGAAAACAATGACATACTGTTGCAGTGAAGTAAAAACCTTGCACTAGTTATTTAATTTTCCCTATAGTATCCCATTTAATGTCAAAAACTTCTTTTCAAGAGAATGCAACTAAGATTGTGCATGATGTGATGCATATTACCATTGGAATATCTTTACAAAAAATAGATGATGGCCAGGGAACCAGAATAGATGAAGCAGGGTATTAGCCAGAATTATTTTTTGCCAGCCAAAGTTTTGGCTTGTAAAAAAAAATGTTTATATAAAATTGTGAGCGCTGTGATTTTCTTCTAAACATCCTGACCAAAAGGCCAAACTGAAAATCTACCCGCCAAAATTGAAACTGCCCGCCGATCCGAGGCGGGTTTCTGGCTAATACCCTGAGATGGACTAGCTGTCATGCAACAGCAGATGGGGATAATTTTCACCCTGAGTGCAAACACACATCTTGAGTATAAGCACGCCCCTCGCCGCCAACGTGATCTATTACCATATTCATAGAAAATGCCTCTTTTGGATAACAAGAGACATTTGTCTGATGTCACAAAAGTAAATGCGACCGACAATTGCGACTGTGTTTTAATTACTTTAATTTGGGAGTAGTGTTGAGCAGTGGGTTACAGCCATAGGGTGCTGTGAACGTTGCACTGCGTGTGTCATCTGGCTTCAAGTGACCTCCGCGTCAATCAATAACGCGACTCTCCAGTCGCAGTCATCAGAGCGTGCAACAGCAGCAGCGCTGGGCCAGCGTGGTGATAAAAGGTGGGGACTTTAACGCTTGACTGACATGCCACGCCGGGTTTGACGTTAGTGTAACTGTTAATAGGGGTGTGCAGGTGAAACATTTCTTTGTTCGATGTGAACTTTTTAAATGTTTTTGTTCTGCCTTGTCATTTAATTCCACTGGTAAGGTCTTGTATTGTTGCTCTTTCGTCTACAAGATGTTCACGGGTCGTACGTATCGACAGAAGTTGTATTAGTTCATGTGTTCCACCAGCTTTGTTGTATGTCGCCACTTGCCATAACAACAAATTTATAGGGGTCCTACTTCAATGAATCCCGCACCCATCGCTTAGGCTACGTACGTGTACCGGGGACCACGGTTTTGTTGAGTTATTGCAGATGCGGATGCGGGTGTCCTTACTTGGCGTGGGGTAGGGGAATGGGACTAGAGTATATCGGCCCGTTGTGGGCAAGAGATAGACATCGTCCAATGTTTCATTAAAATTATTGCACAATATCAAATATATCAAATATAGGTATTGACGAAATTATAGATCTATAATTTATTTAATAATAATTTATAATTTAGCCTATATTAATCCCAATCTTGGTCATCTTGGCAAGCATGTCGAACTTCCCTTAAGCACGGGAAGTAAAAACATACTGGGATATTGTAAGATGAATCGACAATAGCGACTGCTTCATATGGCATTGCATCTCGACTAATTTGATCTGGAAGCCAGCCATGTCATTGAAACAGCTGGACCCCCCCCCCCCCGTTCGCTTACATGGGCACGTATGTGGGTGGAAGGCAGTCAAGCGTGCAAAACTATTTACGTGGCAATAATACACATCCGTAGCCGCCGTGTTGCGGGCTCGTGCACCAGATGCGTACATTTCGGCCACAGTAATTACGGTGGGCTGGATGTTGTCCTGGACCCATGGCACAAGAGCTTTAAATGGGCTTGTGTGTATATTGTGACTGTTTTTTTCATGGATTTTACGACACCTTCCTGACCGTATAATAAAGCCGAGCATCTGGTACGTATATTGGATGTACGACTACGTTTCCCTTCATCAACAATGTTAGGAAATGCTGTACAGAAAAAAACTACGTTAGACCGGACAAGGACACGTATAAGGGGCGTTGCTTACTGTCCTTGGGGGCGGTTGTCTTCGTAAAGACCTCGTTTGACCTTGCACGTTACAAACACCTTCCACCCAAGTTGGCCCCCATGGCTTGTGTTTACAAGCTGGGTCATGTTGACATTGGCTTGCGGCCGAGTTTCTACAAATCCAATGAATTGGGCAGCATTAGTTGTCTGGGGATGAGGTTTATTGTGTTGGAAAAACGCCAAGAACAAAACAACAGAAATGCGGGATAACGGAAGTGGTGGGTCGACCAATGAAGAGTGTATAACGCAGCTCATAGGAGCCAATGTCTCTCATTGTATATAGATGCTGGGAGCTTATCGGATGTTTAGGAGACATTGTCGCATTAGGAAATATTGTCGCCTTAGGAGACATTGCCGCCCTAGGAGACATTGTCGCCTTAGGAAACATTGTCGCCTCAGGAGACATTGTCGCCTCAGGAGATATTGTCGCCCTAGGAGACATTGTCGCCCTAGGAGACATTATCGCCTTAAAATTTAATACTAAAATGTTCGTCATATATCGGTCTGTCGAAAACAAATTTGTTTCTTATAACACCCAATATTGTTTTTCACGCCACATATCGCAACATGAGACGCAACAGGCTGTATCTTCGACTAGCTGGACACCTCAGAATGATGTAATCAAGTTTTTGATGGGTCTAGATCAAAGGTAAAGGTCACTGCTTTTTTGAAAACAACTCATTATGCCCCATGGTGAAAATGAGAGAATTCTGTGTGGTTGCAGGGGCTCCCTTTTAAGTCATCACTATGTACTTGCAGCTGAGCTGAGCCGACCACCGTAAAAATGGTTCAATAATCCTTGGTACTTCTCGGTATATAGTGGAGAGCGTTTAATGTGGGATCCTATGGAGATAAACGAGGCCGAACTTCTTTCAATTTTACATATTTCCGGTTGGGCAATTTGACGTTCCGAAACATACGGCGGACGCACGTTTCAATTCCGTTTCCATGGCAACGGAGCATATGCCCATTCATAAATAGTAAACGTTCTGCCCAAGTTAGAACATGTATCGAAAATAAGATGAGCAAGCTAGAGCTCCGATTTTTACGGTACATGGTAAAGATGAACCATCGCTACAAACGCATGCGCTCGGATTGGACACAGTGGGCTCAGTTTGTGCATCAGGGCGCTGGATAGGGGGGTACCCCCGAGCTCGGCCGCCAATGAGGAGTCCATTGGGAAATCGCCGGCTGGCTCAATATTGTTGGAAAAGACATGGAAAAGTCTTGTATGTGGGTTGTGCGCGCCTTCAGATGGTAACGCCGTAGAAGACCACTCCGTTTTCGTTTCGCCGTTTTAATGATGAGTATGGAAGCAAGGAATAAGCCTTCGACGGCTTAATAATCGGCGTGGCCAGTCGGGATTTGTGGTAAACAGACCCGGATGAGGACGGAGCACTTAAATTTGACTTACATGGCGCCTACAGCGGGCAATTTGGTTCACATAGCTCCTACAGGCAGTACAGTTAACGCTTAGTTTGCTTGCTTAGCGTCTACAGTAAGCTCTTTTGTCAGTCTGCACAGGGCCGTCAGTGGGCAATTTTACCTACATATAGGGCCTACAGCGGGCAATTAAGTCAGCACAGCGCGGCAGTGGGCAATTTATCGTAAATGGCTCCTATAGCCGCGCAATTCAGTCTACATAGCGCCTTCAGCGGGCAATTCAGCCTACATAGCGCCTACAGCCGGGTAATTCAGCCTACATAGCGCCTTCAGCGGGCAATTCAGTCTACATAGCGCCTACAGCCGGGTAATTCAGCCTACATAGCGACTACAGCCGGGTAATTCAGCCGACATAGGCCCTTCAACGGGCAATTCAGCCTACATAGCGCCTACAGTCGGGTAATTCAGCCTACATAGCGCCTTCGGCGGGGCAATTCAGCCTACATAGCCCTTTCAGCGAGCACTTCAGCCTACATAACGCCCTCAACGGACAATTCAGCCTACATAGCGCCTTCAGCGGCCAATTCAGCCTACATAGCACCTTCAACGGGTAATTCAACCTACATAGCGCCTACAGGCGGGCAATTCAGCCTACATAGCGCCTACAGCCGGGTAATTCAGCCTACATAGCGCCTTCGGCGGGGCAATTCAGCCTACATAGCGCCTTCAGCGGACAATTCAACCTACATAGCGCCTTCAGTGGGCAATTCAACCTACATAGCCCTTCAGCGGGCAATTTAGCCTACATAGCGCCCTCAACGGACAATTCAGCCTACATAGCGCCTTCAGCGGGAAATTCAGCCTACATAGCGCCTTCAACGGGCAATTCAGCCTACATAGCGCCTACAGTCTGGCAATTCAGCCTACATAGCGCCTAAAGCCGGGTAATTCAGCATGCATAGCGCCTTCAGCGGGGCAATTCAGCCTACATAGCGCCTTCATCTGACAATTCAACCTACGTAGTGCCTTCAGCGGGCAATTCAGCCTACATAGCGCCTTCAGCGGGCAATTCAGCCTACATAGCGCCTTCAGCGGGCAATTCAGCCTACATAGCGTCTTCAGCTGGCAATTCAGCCTACATAGCGTCTTCAGCGGGCAATTCAGCCTGCATAGGGCCTTCAGCTGGCAATATTTTATGACAAAATTGTGCTTAGTACTTCAAACCCTGTCGTTGTGGCTTCCCGTCGTTATATTGGTTACGAAGGCGGTCAGTACCGTGAAAGCTTATTCGGGCTCCCGCCGTTATATTGATTTTTATTAATAACTTAGGCTTTCCAATGGCATATTGTAATTCATTTCTTGAATAGTGTATGACGAAACGGAACCGAAGTTAAGTCCTCTTTGTTGCAGGCAACAACAACAACGTTGGTTGAGTATGCTTGCGCCTCAGGGCAAGAGTCAGTTGATGCTACCCGGCCACCACCAGTTGTTAGTTTTTGTCATTACAACAGAATGGCTGTGATGTCTGACATGCACTCAGCCTGTTATGTGGGCCACTCCGATGGCTCAGGAAGGGCAGGTTCGGCAATCTCGGGGTTATTCCGTCAACGGTTCCTCTGTTTCTCCAGTCTGTCTCTCTGTTCGGTCAGTCTGTCTCTCTGTTCGGTCAGTCTGTCTCTGTTCGGTCAGTCTGTGTCTCTGTTCGGTCAGTCTGTGTCTGTTTGGTCAGTCTGTCTCTGTTCGGTCAGTCTGTCTCTGTTTGGTCAGTCTGTCTCTGTTCGGTCAGTCTGTCTCTGTTCGGTCAGTCTGTCTCTGTTCGGTCAGTCTGTCTCTGTTCGGTCAGTCTGTCTCTGTTCGGTCAGTCTGTCTCTGTTCGGTCAGTCTGTCTCGCTGTTCGGTCAGTCTATGTCTCTGTTCGGTCAGTCTGTGTCTGTTCGGTCAGTCTGGGTACGTTCGGTCAGTCTGTGTCTCTGTTCGGTCAGTCTGTCTCTGTTCGGTCAGTCTATGTCTGTTCGGTTAGTCTGTCTCTGTTCGGTCAGTCTGTCTCTGTTTGGTCAGTCTGTCTTTGTTCGGTCAGTCTGTTTCTGTTCGGTCAGTCTGTCTCTGTTCGGTCAGTCCGTCTCTGTTCGGTCAGTCTGTCTCTGTTCGGTCAGTTCGTCTCTGTTCGGTCAGTCTCTCTCTGTTCGGTCAGTCTGTCTCTGTTCGGTCAGTCTATGTTCGGTCAGTCTGTCTCTGTTCGGTCAGTCTGTCTCTGTTCGGTCAGTCTGTCTCTGTTCGGTCAGTCTATGTCTGTTCGGTCAGTCTGTCTCTGTTTGGTCAGTGTCTTTGTTCGGTCAGTCTGTTCGGTCAGTCTGTTTCTGTTCGGTCAGTCTGTCTGTTCGGTCAGTCTGTCTCTGTTCGGTCAGTCTATGTTCGGTCAGTCTCTCTCTGTTCGGTCAGTCTGTCTCTGTTCGGTCAGTCTGTGTTCGGTCAGTCTGTCTGTGTTCGGTCAGTCTGTGTTCGGTCAGTCTGTCTCTGTTCGGTCAGTCTGTCTGTTCGGTCAGTCTGTTCTGTCAGTCTGTCTCTGTTCGGTCAGTCTCTCTCTGTTCGGTCAGTCTGTCTCTGTTCGGTCAGTCTCTGTTCGGTCAGTCTGTCTCTGTTCGGTCAGTCTGTCTCTGTTCGGTCAGTCTGTCTCTGTTCGGTCAGTCTGTCTCTGTTCGGTCAGTCTGTGTCTCTGTTCGGTCAGTCTCTCTCTGTTCGGTCAGTCTGTCTCTGTTCGGTCAGTCTGTCTGTTCGGTCAGTCTGTCTCTGTTCGGTCAGTCTATGTTCGGTCAGTCTCTCTCTGTTCGGTCAGTCTGTGTTCGGTCAGTCCGTCTCTGTTCGGTCAGTCTGTCTCTGTTCGGTCAGTCTGTCTCTGTTCGGTCAGTCTGTCTCTGTTCGGTCAGTCTGTCTCTGTTCGGTCAGTCTATGTTCGGTCAGTCTCTCTCTGTTCGGTCAGTCTGTCTCTGTTCGGTCAGTCTGTGTTCGGTCAGTCCGTCTCTGTTCGGTCAGTCTGTCTCTGTTCGGTCAGTCTGTCTCTGTTCGGTCAGTCTGTCTCTGTTCGGTCAGTCTCTCTCTGTTCGGTCAGTCTGTCTCTGTTCGGTCAGTCTGTCTCTGTTCGGTCAGTCTGTCTCTGTTCGGTCAGTCTGTCTGTTGGGTCAGTCTGTCTCTGTTCGGTCAGTCTATGTTCGGTCAGTCCGTCTCTGTTCGGTCAGTCTGTCTCTGTTCGGTCAGTCTGTCTCTGTTCGGTCAGTCTGTCTCTGTTCGGTCAGTCTCTCTCTGTTCGGTCAGTCCGTCTCTGTTCGGTCAGTCTCTCTCTGTTCGGTCAGTCTGTCTATGTTCGGTCAGTCTGTCTCTGTTCGGTCAGTCTGTCTCTGTTCGGTCAGTCTGTGTCTGTTCGGTCAGTCTGTCTCTGTTCGGTCAGTCTATGTCTGTTCGGTCAGCCTGTCTCTGTTCGGTCTGTCTCTGTTCGGTCAGTCTGTCTCTGTTCGGTCAGTCTGTCTGTTCGGTCAGTCTGTCTCTGTTCGGTCAGTCTGTGTTCGGTCAGTCCGTCTCTGTTCGGTCAGTCTGTCTCTGTTCGGTCAGTCTGTCTCTGTTCGGTCAGTCTGTCTCTGTTCGGTCAGTCTGTCTCTGTTCGGTCAGTCTGTCTCTGTTCGGTCAGTCTATGTTCGGTCAGTCTCTCTCTGTTCGGTCAGTCTGTCTCTGTTCGGTCAGTCTGTGTTCGGTCAGTCCGTCTCTGTTCGGTCAGTCTGTCTCTGTTCGGTCAGTCTGTCTCTGTTCGGTCAGTCTGTCTCTGTTCGGTCAGTCTCTCTCTGTTCGGTCAGTCTGTCTCTGTTCGGTCAGTCTGTCTCTGTTCGGTCAGTCTGTCTGTTGGGTCAGTCTGTCTCTGTTCGGTCAGTCTATGTTCGGTCAGTCTCTCTCTGTTCGGTCGGTCTGTCTCTGTTCGGTCAGTCTGTGTTCGGTCAGTCCGTCTCTGTTCGGTCAGTCTGTCTCTGTTCGGTCAGTCTGTCTTTGTTCGGTCAGTCTCTCTCTGTTCGGTCAGTCCGTCTCTGTTCGGTCAGTCTCTCTCTGTTCGGTCAGTCTGTCTCTGTTCGGTCAGTCCGTCTGTTCGGTCAGTCTCTCTCTGTTCGGTCAGTCTGTCTCTGTTCGGTCAGTCTGTCTCTGTTCGGTCAGTCCGTCTCTGTTCGGTCAGTCTGTCTCTGTTCGGTCAGTCAGTCTCTGTTCGGTCAGTCTGTCTATGTTCGGTCAGTCTGTCTCTGTTCGGTCAGTCTGTCTCTGTTCGGTCAGTCTCTCTCTGTTCGGTCAGTCTGTCTCTGTTCGGTCAGTCTGTGTTCGGTCAGTCTGTCTCTGTTCGGTCAGTCTGTCTCTGTTCGGTCAGTCTGTGTCTCTGTTCGGTCAGTCTCTCTCTGTTCGGTCAGTCTGTCTCTGTTCGGTCAGTCTGTCTCTATTCGGTCAGTCTGTCTCTGTTCGGTCAGTCTGTCTCTGTTCGGTCAGTCTGTCTCTGTTCGGTCAGTCTGTCTCTGTTCGGTCAGTCTGTCTATGTTCGGTCAGTCTGTCTATGTTCGGTCAGTCTCTGTTCGGTCAGTCTGTCTCTGTTCGGTCAGTCTGTCTCTGTTCGGTCAGTCCGTCTCTGTTCGGTCAGTCTCTCTCTGTTCGGTCAGTCTGTCTATGTTCGGTCAGTCTGTCTCTGTTCGGTCTGTCTGTGTCTGTTCGGTCAGTCTGTCTCTGTTCGGTCAGTCTGTCTCTGTTCGGTCAGTCTGTCTCTGTTCGGTCAGTCTGTCTCTGTTCGGTCAGTCTATGTTCGGTCAGTCGCTCTCTGTTCGGTCAGTCTGTCTCTGTTCGGTCAGTCTGTGTTCGGTCAGTCCGTCTCTGTTCGGTCAGTCTGTCTCTGTTCGGTCAGTCTGTCTCTGTTCGATCAGTCTGTCTCTGTTCGGTCAGTCTCTCTCTGTTCGGTCAGTCTGTCTCTGTTCGGTCAGTCTGTCTCTGTTCGGTCAGTCTGTCTGTTGGGTCAGTCTGTCTCTGTTCGGTCAGTCTATGTTCGGTCAGTCTCTCTCTGTTCGGTCAGTCTGTCTCTGTTCGGTCAGTCTGTGTTCGGTCAGTCCGTCTCTGTTCGGTCAGTCTGTCTCTGTTCGGTCAGTCTGTCTCTGTTCGGTCAGTCTCTCTCTGTTCGGTCAGTCCGTCTCTGTTCGGTCAGTCTCTCTCTGTTCGGTCAGTCTGTCTATGTTCGGTCAGTCTGTCTCTGTTCGGTCAGTCTGTCTCTGTTCGGTCAGTCTGTCTCTGTTCGGTCAGTCTGTGTCTCTGTTCGGTCAGTCTCTCTCTGTTCGGTCAGTCTGTTCTGTCAGTCTATGTCTGTTCGGTCAGTCTGTCTCTGTTCGGTCAGTCTGTCTCTGTTCGGTCAGTCTGTCTCTGTTCGGTCAGTCTGTGTCTCTGTTTGGTCAGTCTGTCTCTGTTCGGTCAGTCTCTCTCTGTTCGGTCAGTCTGTCTATGTTCGGTCAGTCTCTCTCTGTTCGGTCAGTCTGTCTCTGTTCGGTCAGTCTGTCTCTGTTCGGTCAGTCTGTCTCTGTTCGGTCAGTCTGTCTCTGTTCGGTCAGTCTGTCTCTGTTCGGTCAGTCTCTCTCTGTTCGGTCAGTCAGTCTCTGTTCGGTCAGTCTGTGTTCGGTCAGTCTGTCTCTGTTCGGTCAGTCTGTCTCTGTTCGGTCAGTCTGTGTCTCTGTTCGGTCAGTCTCTCTCTGTTCGGTCAGTCTGTCTCTGTTCGGTCAGTCTGTCTATGTTCGGTCAGTCTGTCTCTGGTCGGTCAGTCTCTCTCTGTTCGGTCAGTCCGTCTCTGTTCGGTCAGTCTCTCTCTGTTCGGTCAGTCTGTCTCTGTTCGATCAGTCTGTCTCTGTTCGGTCAGTCTGTGTCTCTGTTTGGTCAGTCTGTCTCTGTTCGGTCAGTCTGTCTCTGTTCGGTCAGTCTGTCTCTGTTCGGTCAGTCTGTCTATGTTCGGTCAGTCTGTCTATGTTCGGTCAGTCTCTGTTCGGTCAGTCTGTCTCTGTTCGGTCAGTCTGTCTCTGTTCGGTCAGTCCGTCTCTGTTCGGTCAGTCTCTCTCTGTTCGGTCAGTCTGTCTATGTTCGGTCAGTCTGTCTCTGTTCGGTCAGTCTGTCTCTGTTCGGCCAGTCTGTCTCTGTTCGGTCAGTCCGTCTCTGTTCGGTCAGTCTCTCTCTGTTCGGTCAGTCTGTCTCTGTTCGGTCAGTCTGTCTCTGTTCGGTCAGTCCGTCTCTGTTCGGTCAGTCTGTCTCTGTTCGGTCAGTCTGTCTCTGTTCGGTCAGTCTATGTTCGGTCAGTCTCTCTCTGTTCGGTCAGTCTGTCTCTGTTCGGTCAGTCTGTGTTCGGTCAGTCTGTCTCTGTTCGGTCAGTCTCTCTCTGTTCGGTCAGTCTGTCTCTGTTCGGTCAGTCTGTGTCTGTTCGGTCAGTCTGTCTCTGTTCGGTCAGTCTGTCTCTGTTCGGTCAGTCTGTGTCTCTGTTCGGTCAGTGTCTCCCTGTTCGGTCAGTCTGTCTCTGTTCGGTCAATCTGTCTCTGTTCGGTCAGTCTGTCTGTGTTCGGTCAGTCTCTCTCTGTTCGGTCAGTCCGTCTCTGTTCGGTCAGTCTCTCTCTGTTCGGTCAGTCTGTCTCTGTTCGGTCAGTCTGTCTCTGTTCGGTCAGTCTATGTTCGGTCAGTCTCTCTCTGTTCGGTCAGTCTGTCTCTGTTTGGTCAGTCTGTCTCTGTTCGGTCAGTCTGTCTCTGTTCGGTCAGTCTGTCTCTGTTCGGTCAGTCTGTCTATGTTCGGTCAGTCTGTCTATGTTCGGTCAGTCTCTGTTCGGTCAGTCTGTCTCTGTTCGGTCAGTCTGTCTCTGTTCGGTCAGTCTGTCTCTGTTCGGTCAGTCTGTGTCTCTGTTCGGTCAGTCTCTCTCTGTTCGGTCAGTCCGTCTCTGTTCGGTCAGTCTCTCTCTGTTCGGTCAGTCTGTCTCTGTTCGGTCAGTCTGTCTCTGTTCGGTCAGTCTGTCTCTGTTTGGTCAGTCTGTCTTTGTTCGGTCAGTCTGTCTCTGTTCGGTCAGTCTATGTCTGTTCGGTCAGTCTGTCTCTGTTCGGTCAGTCTATGTTCGGTCAGTCTCTCTCTGTTCGGTCATTCTGTCTCTGTTCGGTCAGTCTGTCTATGTTCGGTCAGTCTATGTCTGTTCGGTCAGTCTCTCTCTGTTCGGTCATTCTGTCTCTGTTCGGTCAGTCTATGTCTGTTCGGTCAGTCTGTCTCTGTTCGGTCAGTCTGTCTCTGTTTGGTCAGTCTGTCTTTGTTCGGTCAGTCTGTTCTGTCAGTCTGTCTCTGTTCGGTCAGTCTGTCTCTGTTCGGTCAGTCTGTCTCTGTTCGGTCAGTCTGTGTCTGTTCGGTCAGTCTGTCTCTGTTTGGTCAGTCTGTCTTTGTTCGGTCAGTCTGTTCTGTCAGTCTGTCTCTGTTCGGTCAGTCCGTCTCTGTTCGGTCAGTCCGTCTCTGCTCGGTCAGTCCGTCTCTGTTCGGTCAGTCTGTTTCTGTTCGGTCAGTCTGTCTCTGTTCGGTCAGTCTATGTTCGGTCAGTCTCTCTCTGTTCGGTCAGTCCGTCTCTGTTCGGTCAGTCTGTGTCTGTTCGGTCAGTCTGTGTCTCTGTTCGGTCAGTCTGTCTCTGTTCGGTCAGTCTGTCTATGTTCGGTCAGTCTGTCTCTGTTCGGTCAGTCTGTCTCTGTTCGGTCAGTCTGTCTCTGTTCGGTCAGTCTGTCTCTGTTCGGTCAGTCTCTCTCTGTTCGGTCAGTATGTCTCTGTTCGGTCAGTCTGTCTCTGTTCGGTCAGTCTGTGTTCGGTCAGTCTGTCTATGTTCGGTCAGTCTCTCTCTGTTCGGTCAGTCTGTCTCTGTTCGATCAGTCTGTGTCTCTGTTCGGTCAGTCTGTCTCTGTTCGGTCAGTCTATGTTCGGTCAGTCTCTCTCTGTTCGGTCAGTCCGTCTCTGTTCGGTCAGTCTGTGTCTGTTCGGTCAGTCTGTGTCTCTGTTCGGTCAGTCTGTCTCTGTTCGGTCATTCTGTCTCTGTTCGGTCAGTCTCTCTCTGTTCGGTCAGTCTGTCTCTGTTCGGTCAGTCTGTCTCTGTTCGGTCAGTCTGTGTCTGTTCGGTCAGTCTGTCTATGTTCGGTCAGTCTGTGTCTGTTCGGTCAGTCTGTGTCTCTGTTCGGTCAGTCTGTCTCTGTTCGGTCAGTCTGTCTCTGTTCGGTCAGTCTGTCTCTGTTCGGTCAGTCTCTCTGTTCGGTCAGTCTGTCTCTGTTCGGTCAGTCTGTCTCTGTTCGGTCAGTCTGTCTCTGTTCGGTCAGTCTGTCTCTGTTCGGTCAGTCTGTCTATGTTCGGTCAGTCTGTCTATGTTCGGTCAGTCTCTCTCTGTTCGGTCAGTCTGTCTCTGTTCGGTCAGTCTGTGTCTCTGTTCGGTCAGTCTGTCTCTGTTCGGTCAGTCTGTCTTTGTTCGGTCAGTCTGTTCTGTCAGTCTGTCTCTGTTCGGTCAGTCTGTCTCTGTTCGGTCAGTCTGTCTCTGTTCGGTCAGTCTGTGTCTGTTCGGTCAGTCTGTCTCTGTTTGGTCAGTCTGTCTTTGTTCGGTCAGTCTGTTCTGTCAGTCTGTCTCTGTTCGGTCAGTCCGTCTCTGTTCGGTCAGTCCGTCTCTGTTCGGTCAGTCCGTCTCTGTTCGGTCAGTCTGTTTCTGTTCGGTCAGTCTGTCTCTGTTCGGTCAGTCTATGTTCGGTCAGTCTCTCTCTGTTCGGTCAGTCCGTCTCTGTTCGGTCAGTCTGTGTCTGTTCGGTCAGTCTGTGTCTCTGTTCGGTCAGTCTGTCTCTGTTCGGTCAGTCTGTCTATGTTCGGTCAGTCTGTCTCTGTTCGGTCAGTCTGTCTCTGTTCGGTCAGTCTGTCTCTGTTCGGTCAGTCTGTCTCTGTTCGGTCAGTCTCTCTCTGTTCGGTCAGTCTGTCTCTGTTCGGTCAGTCTGTCTCTGTTCGGTCAGTCTGTGTTCGGTCAGTCTGTCTATGTTCGGTCAGTCTCTCTCTGTTCGGTCAGTCTGTCTCTGTTCGATCAGTCTGTGTCTCTGTTCGGTCAGTCTGTCTCTGTTCGGTCAGTCTATGTTCGGTCAGTCTCTCTCTGTTCGGTCAGTCCGTCTCTGTTCGGTCAGTCTGTGTCTGTTCGGTCAGTCTGTGTCTCTGTTCGGTCAGTCTGTCTCTGTTCGGTCAGTCTGTCTCTGTTCGGTCAGTCTCTCTCTGTTCGGTCAGTCTGTCTCTGTTCGGTCAGTCTGTCTCTGTTCGGTCAGTCTGTGTCTGTTCGGTCAGTCTGTCTATGTTCGGTCAGTCTGTGTCTGTTCGGTCAGTCTGTGTCTCTGTTCGGTCAGTCTGTCTCTGTTCGGTCAGTCTGTCTCTGTTCGGTCAGTCTGTCTCTGTTCGGTCAGTCTCTCTGTTCGGTCAGTCTGTCTCTGTTCGGTCAGTCTGTCTCTGTTCGGTCAGTCTGTCTCTGTTCGGTCAGTCTGTCTCTGTTCGGTCAGTCTGTCTATGTTCGGTCAGTCTGTCTATGTTCGGTCAGTCTCTCTCTGTTCGGTCAGTCTGTCTCTGTTCGGTCAGTCTGTGTCTCTGTTCGGTCAGTCTGTCTCTGTTCGGTCAGTCTGTTCTGTCAGTCTGTCTCTGTTCGGTCAGTCTGTCTCTGTTCGGTCAGTCTGTCTCTGTTCGGTCAGTCTGTCTCTGTTTGGTCAGTCTGTCTTTGTTCGGTCAGTCTGTTCTGTCAGTCTGTCTCTGTTCGGTCAGTCTGTGTCTCTGTTTGGTCAGTCTGTCTCTGTTCGGTCAGTCTCTCTCTGTTCGGTCAGTCTGTCTATGTTCGGTCAGTCTCTCTCTGTTCGGTCAGTCTGTCTCTGTTCGGTCAGTCTGTCTCTGTTCGGTCAGTCTGTCTCTGTTCGGTCAGTCTGTCTCTGTTCGGTCAGTCTGTCTCTGTTCGGTCAGTCAGTCTCTGTTCGGTCAGTCTGTGTTCGGTCAGTCTGTCTCTGTTCGGTCAGTCTGTCTCTGTTCGGTCAGTCTGTGTCTCTGTTCGGTCAGTCTCTCTCTGTTCGGTCAGTCTGTCTCTGTTCGGTCAGTCTGTCTCTATTCGGTCAGTCTGTCTCTGTTCGGTCAGTCTGTCTATGTTCGGTCAGTCTGTCTCTGGTCGGTCAGTCTCTCTCTGTTCGGTCAGTCCGTCTCTGTTCGGTCAGTCTCTCTCTGTTCGGTCAGTCTGTCTCTGTTCGATCAGTCTGTCTCTGTTCGGTCAGTCTGTGTCTCTGTTTGGTCAGTCTGTCTCTGTTCGGTCAGTCTGTCTCTGTTCGGTCAGTCTGTCTCTGTTCGGTCAGTCTGTCTATGTTCGGTCAGTCTGTCTATGTTCGGTCAGTCTCTGTTCGGTCAGTCTGTCTCTGTTCGGTCAGTCTGTCTCTGTTCGGTCAGTCCGTCTCTGTTCGGTCAGTCTCTCTCTGTTCGGTTAGTCTGTCTATGTTCGGTCAGTCTGTCTCTGTTCGGTCAGTCTGTCTCTGTTCGGCCAGTCTGTCTCTGTTCGGTCAGTCCGTCTCTGTTCGGTCAGTCTCTCTCTGTTCGGTCAGTCTGTCTCTGTTCGGTCAGTCTGTCTCTGTTCGGTCAGTCCGTCTCTGTTCGGTCAGTCTGTCTCTGTTCGGTCAGTCTGTCTCTGTTCGGTCAGTCTATGTTCGGTCAGTCTCTCTCTGTTCGGTCAGTCTGTCTCTGTTCGGTCAGTCTGTGTTCGGTCAGTCTGTCTCTGTTCGGTCAGTCTCTCTCTGTTCGGTCAGTCTGTCTCTGTTCGGTCAGTCTGTGTCTGTTCGGTCAGTCTGTCTCTGTTCGGTCAGTGTCTCCCTGTTCGGTCAGTCTGTCTCTGTTCGGTCAATCTGTCTCTGTTCGGTCAGTCTGTCTCTGTTCGGTCAATCTGTCTATGTTCGGTCAGTCTGTCTGTGTTCGGTCAGTCTCTCTCTGTTCGGTCAGTCTGTCTCTGTTCGGTCAGTCTGTCTCTGTTCGGTCAGTCTATGTTCGGTCAGTCTCTCTCTGTTCGGTCAGTCTGTCTCTGTTTGGTCAGTCTGGCTCTGTTCGGTCAGTCTGTCTCTGTTCGGTCAGTCTGTCTCTGTTCGGTCAGTCTGTCTATGTTCGGTCAGTCTGTCTATGTTCGGTCAGTCTCTGTTCGGTCAGTCTGTCTCTGTTCGGTCAGTCTGTCTCTGTTCGGTCAGTCTGTCTCTGTTCGGTCAGTCTGTGTCTCTGTTCGGTCAGTCTCTCTCTGTTCGGTCAGTCCGTCTCTGTTCGGTCAGTCTCTCTCTGTTCGGTCAGTCTGTCTCTGTTCGGTCAGTCTGTCTCTGTTCGGTCAGTCTGTCTCTGTTCGGTCAGTCTGTCTCTGTTTGGTCAGTCTGTCTTTGTTCGGTCAGTCTGTCTCTGTTCGGTCAGTCTATGTCTGTTCGGTCAGTCTGTCTCTGTTCGGTCAGTCTATGTTCGGTCAGTCTCTCTCTGTTCGGTCATTCTGTCTCTGTTCGGTCAGTCTGTCTATGTTCGGTCAGTCTATGTCTGTTCGGTCAGTCTCTCTCTGTTCGGTCATTCTGTCTCTGTTCGGTCAGTCTATGTCTGTTCGGTCAGTCTGTCTCTGTTCTGTCAGTCTGTCTCTGTTTGGTCAGTCTGTCTTTGTTCGGTCAGTCTGTTCTGTCAGTCTGTCTCTGTTCGGTCAGTCTGTCTCTGTTCGGTCAGTCTGTCTCTGTTCGGTCAGTCTGTGTCTGTTCGGTCAGTCTGTGTCTGTTCGGTCAGTCTGTCTCTGTTTGGTCAGTCTGTCTTTGTTCGGTCAGTCTGTTCTGTCAGTCTGTCTCTGTTCGGTCAGTCCGTCTCTGTTCGGTCAGTCCGTCTCTGTTCGGTCAGTCTGTTTCTGTTCGGTCAGTCTGTCTCTGTTCGGTCAGTCTATGTTCGGTCAGTCTCTCTCTGTTCGGTCAGTCCGTCTCTGTTCGGTCAGTCTGTGTCTGTTCGGTCAGTCTGTGTCTCTGTTCGGTCAGTCTGTCTCTGTTCGGTCAGTCTGTCTATGTTCGGTCAGTCTGTCTCTGTTCGGTCAGTCTGTCTCTGTTCGGTCAGTCTGTCTCTGTTCGGTCAGTCTGTCTCTGTTCGGTCAGTCTCTCTCTGTTCGGTCAGTCTCTCTCTGTTCGGTCAGTCTGTCTCTGTTCGGTCAGTCTGTCTCTATTCGGTCAGTCTGTCTCTGTTCGGTCAGTCTGTCTATGTTCGGTCAGTCTGTCTCTGGTCGGTCAGTCTCTCTCTGTTCGGTCAGTCCGTCTCTGTTCGGTCAGTCTCTCTCTGTTCGGTCAGTCTGTCTCTGTTCGATCAGTCTGTCTCTGTTCGGTCAGTCTGTGTCTCTGTTTGGTCAGTCTGTCTCTGTTCGGTCAGTCTGTCTCTGTTCGGTCAGTCTGTCTCTGTTCGGTCAGTCTGTCTATGTTCGGTCAGTCTGTCTATGTTCGGTCAGTCTCTGTTCGGTCAGTCTGTCTCTGTTCGGTCAGTCTGTCTCTGTTCGGTCAGTCCGTCTCTGTTCGGTCAGTCTCTCTCTGTTCGGTTAGTCTGTCTATGTTCGGTCAGTCTGTCTCTGTTCGGTCAGTCTGTCTCTGTTCGGCCAGTCTGTCTCTGTTCGGTCAGTCCGTCTCTGTTCGGTCAGTCTCTCTCTGTTCGGTCAGTCTGTCTCTGTTCGGTCAGTCTGTCTCTGTTCGGTCAGTCCGTCTCTGTTCGGTCAGTCTGTCTCTGTTCGGTCAGTCTGTCTCTGTTCGGTCAGTCTATGTTCGGTCAGTCTCTCTCTGTTCGGTCAGTCTGTCTCTGTTCGGTCAGTCTGTGTTCGGTCAGTCTGTCTCTGTTCGGTCAGTCTCTCTCTGTTCGGTCAGTCTGTCTCTGTTCGGTCAGTCTGTGTCTGTTCGGTCAGTCTGTCTCTGTTCGGTCAGTCTGTCTCTGTTCGGTCAGTCTGTGTCTCTGTTCGGTCAGTGTCTCCCTGTTCGGTCAGTCTGTCTCTGTTCGGTCAATCTGTCTCTGTTCGGTCAGTCTGTCTCTGTTCGGTCAATCTGTCTATGTTCGGTCAGTCTGTCTGTGTTCGGTCAGTCTCTCTCTGTTCGGTCAGTCCGTCTCTGTTCGGTCAGTCTCTCTCTGTTCGGTCAGTCTGTCTCTGTTCGGTCAGTCTGTCTCTGTTCGGTCAGTCTATGTTCGGTCAGTCTCTCTCTGTTCGGTCAGTCTGTCTCTGTTTGGTCAGTCTGTCTCTGTTCGGTCAGTCTGTCTCTGTTCGGTCAGTCTGTCTCTGTTCGGTCAGTCTGTCTATGTTCGGTCAGTCTCTGTTCGGTCAGTCTGTCTCTGTTCGGTCAGTCTGTCTCTGTTCGGTCAGTCTGTCTCTGTTCGGTCAGTCTGTGTCTCTGTTCGGTCAGTCTCTCTCTGTTCGGTCAGTCCGTCTCTGTTCGGTCAGTCTCTCTCTGTTCGGTCAGTCTGTCTCTGTTCGGTCAGTCTGTCTCTGTTCGGTCAGTCTGTCTCTGTTCGGTCAGTCTGTCTCTGTTTGGTCAGTCTGTCTTTGTTCGGTCAGTCTGTCTCTGTTCGGTCAGTCTATGTCTGTTCGGTCAGTCTGTCTCTGTTCGGTCAGTCTATGTTCGGTCAGTCTCTCTCTGTTCGGTCATACTGTCTCTGTTCGGTCAGTCTGTCTATGTTCGGTCAGTCTGTCTGTTCGGTCAGTCTCTCTCTGTTCGGTCATTCTGTCTCTGTTCGGTCAGTCTGTCTCTGTTCTGTCAGTCTGTCTCTGTTTGGTCAGTCTGTCTTTGTTCGGTCAGTCTGTTCTGTCAGTCTGTCTCTGTTCGGTCAGTCTGTCTCTGTTCGGTCAGTCTGTCTCTGTTCGGTCAGTCTGTGTCTGTTCGGTCAGTCTGTCTCTGTTTGGTCAGTCTGTCTTTGTTCGGTCAGTCTGTTCTGTCAGTCTGTCTCTGTTCGGTCAGTCCGTCTCTGTTCGGTCAGTCCGTCTCTGTTCGGTCAGTCTGTCTCTGTTCGGTCAGTCTGTTTCTGTTCGGTCAGTCTGTCTCTGTTCGGTCAGTCTATGTTCGGTCAGTCTCTCTCTGTTCGGTCAGTCCGTCTCTGTTCGGTCAGTCTGTGTCTGTTCGGTCAGTCTGTGTCTCTGTTCGGTCAGTCTGTCTCTGTTCGGTCAGTCTGTCTATGTTCGGTCAGTCTGTCTCTGTTCGGTCAGTCTGTCTCTGTTCGGTCAGTCTGTCTCTGTTCGGTCAGTCTGTCTCTGTTCGGTCAGTCTGTCTCTGTTCGGTCAGTCTCTCTCTGTTCGGTCAGTCTGTCTCTGTTCGGTCAGTCTGTCTCTGTTCGGTCAGTCTGTGTTCGGTCAGTCTGTCTATGTTCGGTCAGTCTCTCTCTGTTCGGTCAGTCTGTCTCTGTTCGGTCAGTCTGTGTCTCTGTTCGGTCAGTCTGTCTCTGTTCGGTCAGTCTATGTTCGGTCAGTCTCTCTCTGTTCGGTCAGTCCGTCTCTGTTCGGTCAGTCTGTGTCTGTTCGGTCAGTCTGTGTCTCTGTTCGGTCAGTCTGTCTCTGTTCGGTCAGTCTGTCTCTGTTCGGTCAGTCTCTCTCTGTTCGGTCAGTCTGTCTCTGTTCGGTCAGTCTGTCTCTGTTCGGTCAGTCTGTGTCTGTTCGGTCAGTCTGTCTATGTTCGGTCAGTCTGTGTCTGTTCGGTCAGTCTGTGTCTCTGTTCGGTCAGTCTGTCTCTGTTCGGTCAGTCTGTCTCTGTTCGGTCAGTCTGTCTCTGTTCGGTCAGTCTCTCTGTTCGGTCAGTCTGTCTCTGTTCGGTCAGTCTGTCTCTGTTCGGTCAGTCTGTCTCTGTTCGGTCAGTCTGTCTCTGTTCGGTCAGTCTGTCTATGTTCGGTCAGTCTGTCTATGTTCGGTCAGTCTCTCTCTGTTCGGTCAGTCTGTCTCTGTTCGGTCAGTCTGTGTCTCTGTTCGGTCAGTCTGTCTCAGTTCGGTCAGTCTGTTCTGTCAGTCTGTCTCTGTTCGGTCAGTCTGTCTCTGTTCGGTCAGTCTGTCTCTGTTCGGTCAGTCTGTCTCTGTTTGGTCAGTCTGTCTTTGTTCGGTCAGTCTGTTCTGTCAGTCTGTCTCTGTTCGGTCAGTCCGTCTCTGTTCGGTCAGTCCGTCTCTGTTCGGTCAGTCCGTCTCTGTTCGGTCAGTCCGTCTCTGTTCGGTCAGTCCGTCTCTGTTCGGTCAGTCTGTTTCTGTTCGGTCAGTCTGTCTCTGTTCGGTCAGTCTCTGTTCGGTCAGTCTGTCTCTGTTCGGTCAGTCTGTGTTCGGTCAGTCTGTCTATGTTCGGTCAGTCTCTCTCTGTTCGGTCAGTCTGTCTCTGTTCGGTCAGTCTGTGTCTCTGTTCGGTCAGTCTGTCTCTGTTCGGTCAGTCTGTCTCTCTGTTCGGTCAGTCTGTCTCTCTGTTCGGTCAGTCTGTCTCCGTTCGGTCAGTCTGCCTCTGTTCGGTCAGTCTGTCTGTTCGGTCAGTCTGTCTCTGTTCGGTCAGTCTGTCTCTGTTCGGTCAGTCTGCCTCTGTTCGGTCAGTCTGTCTCTGTTCGGTCAGTCTGTCTATGTTCGGTCAGTCTGTCTCTGTTCGGTCAGTCTCTCTCTGTTCGGTCAGTCTGTCTCTGTTCGGTCAGTCTGTATCTCTGTTCGGTCAGTCTGTCTATGTTCGGTCAGTCTCTCCCTTTTCGGTCAGTCTGTCTCTGTTCGGTCAGTCTGTGTCTCTGTTCGGTCAGTCTGTCTCTGTTCGGTCAGTCTGTCTCTGTTCGGTCAGTCTGCCTCTGTTCGGTCAGTCTGTCTCTGTTCGGTCAGTCTGTGTCTCTGTTCGGTCAGTCTGTCTCTGTTCGGTCAGTCTGTCTCTGTTCGGTTAGTCTGTCTCTGTTCGGTCAGTCTGCCTCTGTTCGGTCAGTCTCTCTCTGTTCGGCCAGTCTGTCTCTGTTCGGTCAGTCTATGTTCGGTCAGTCTGTCTCTATTCGGTCAGTCTGTCTCTGTTCGGTCAGTCTGTGTCTCTGTTCCGTCACTCTGTCTCTGTTCGGTCAGTCTGTGTGTCACTCCTCATCAAAAATGAACTTTTAATGTAAGCCCTTTTTACAAAAGGTTAATTTACATCGCGTGGAAATAATTTCACCAACTAGCGACTTACTCTCTCGTCGGAAGAGTGTATCTTCGCATTAGCTAACTTTGACAACGTCCGTATTGTTATGCCATGGCCGCAACGGAAGTGAATGAAGCATGAAGAAATCCATGCACGGTCACGTGGTTAATGTATGGGTCATGAGAGTATTTATGCCCCCCCGGGGGGGGCCACTATTATACCAATCTGGTTTTGGGGGGTGGGGGGGGGGGGGGCGGTTGATGCCTGAGAGAGCGGATATTTATGATGAAAAAGATACCCCTATGTAGCGGATATTTTAAAACTTGCGACCGGGGGAGGGGGGGTTTAAAAATGTGCGTTCATAGAGCGCGTTGCCGGAAAAAAAAGAAATAAACCGAGTGGGTCTCTGCATGGATCTGCGACATAGAGCAGGTCAACGGAAAAAATACCCCTTCCGAGCGGATTTTGTCGGTGAAAAGGGGGGGGGGGACTTTACCGCGGAACCCCCTCAAACCCCCAGCAATGTAATAAGTACCCCCCGCCGGGATTTATGCTTGTATGAAAGAGCTGCTTCTTTGCCCAACTTAGCCTTTTACGTACAAAAAAGCGGCACAAAACAGTAACATTTCTTGTTTTTTCCACACCACATTCAAAGGATTTTTTTGACTGTTTTTTGTGGGTTTGCGAGAAACATTAATTTATCTATATTGACGTGTATAGATATAGTACCAGTTTAAATATGGCTTTTACATAATCACTTCGTCAACGCCAAAAGATACCGCGGCTGCATGCATCTTAATAACTAATCGAGATTCACTTTGTGCGCCGGTCTATGGTGAAAGCAAGGACTGAAGACGATATGATGAGTTCATGTGATGTTCCTTTAAACGAACTGCAAAAACCGAGTTTACCCGCTCTGACCGTGTCAAGATCTAAACGAGCCAGCGAGCCCTGTGACCCAGTACGCCGCCGAGGCTCGGCAAGCCATTAACATTTCGCCTGAGCCATCAAACAAGTGCACAAAAAAATATCTGGACTTTGGCGCAGCCAGGCGGAAACTCCGAGCCTTAAACACGTTCCATGATGTGGCGTCTCTGTGTGGATCTACATGTGCTTTATACTAACATCGATAGTCACTGCGGGGCGCAACGCCGGCAATAACTGTGACACACGTAGGTGGGGCCGGGAGTAGTTATTTGCATTAGGTATTGTACTATCCAAGCATTGTGTATTTGTTTCTTGGTCTAATAAATTTATACTCCAGCCAGTAGGCTATTTCGAGAAGCTTATATGGACAAAAATATTGACTTATATTGAAATCAAGAAGAATCGCAATTATAAACTGACAGGTGAACCAGGATGTGGGCTTAAGGGGGCCCCACAAAATCCCATGCCCGACCCATCAGACCCTAGAGTGTATTTTTGCCTTAATACTTTGTTCGACTTTGACCGTTTTGCATTTTTTCTTTATGGCCGGTATAGCGTAACCGGTCCGGCCGTGATAACCTGTCCAGCCACGCTTCTTTCATGTCACTAACCCTAACCAGAACCCTAATCGTAACCTTAATCGTAACATACATGCGCCATGTACAGAGCAGACACATTCGCTTGCGCATGCGTACTCGTAAGCCGGACACTGTATCACGCTAGACAGGTTATCATGCTACACACACCGCCGGGCTTAGGGGAAAGGGTGTAACCCTACACTGAGCCGTTAAAACCTCCCTATCCCCACGAACACATACATCTAAAAATGGAGTTTTCTTGTCTGGCGTGCTGATCGGGGCTCCAATGAAAGCGACTAGTCTTGGTCTTCATAGTGCGTCTCCTGACCAGATGTTTTTTCCACTGGGTTATATATTGTGTTTTAAGTTTCATTCATTTATTAGACCAACACGTTGGACCATGTCCGGGCTACTGGCTTAGTACAACTGACAACAGTACGCACATAAGCCACACTACAATACGAATCCCGAAGTGTTGTGTTTATATATATATCGACATATCTATATACGCATAGTGTAATTATTTGCGTGCGATGCATGTCTTTACATGGGTGTTTACAGTGATGGGTATGATACGTCGCTCTGTCGGTTCAGAAGGTGGTCTGTGTGATAAACCAAAGCCAGTGTACTCTGGTACTTGCTATTAATCGCGCTTATTCTTGAGGACGCTGTTTACAAACGCTCTCTATGACCAATGAAACATACGACTCGCCCTTTGTCTAGATGAAGTAGCTTCCTTCGATATGATAGGCCGTCGCATCGACTATACTGGTATTAGCGGCACGGAGTAAATGACACCATTTGTTCCTATTTACTGTGTAGTTTGTGATATAGAGACGTGGAAGAGCCACCAATCAATACAACCGTTGTAACGATTAATCTGCTAAATATGAGAAGCAGCTGGGCACACAATTTAACGCGTGTTTTCAACGGCGGCCATTCAATGTGCCTTGCATCGAAGTCACATTACCGCATAATACGTTAGGGCGTTTACCTTCCAGGTTATGATGCGTTCAGTCGTATAAAACCTAGTTTACAAAACGTGAAGTAAAACTAAAACTGAAAGTTGTGCAGAGAAGATATAATATGGATGATTTTATACTTGTTATGGTAAAGGGAAATGAAACTAACCACAAAATATTGCAGTCGCGCGCTCTTGTACCGATCTCACTGTACATGTGTAAAAAATACATATATAGGCCTACGCAGACCCGTGTCTAGATGGTCACACTGCAAAGCGCAGTGGCTCGCATTACATTGTGTATCTAAAACACGATGCCAGGCAGCGGTGTGCTGAACAGAAAACCAACATGATCTGTTTCTATGTGTCAAAATAAATGTTTTTTTTTATCTCGTGCAGCTGCATTCGGTGCCCCCTCTCTGCCATGGAACCGATACAAATAAAAATATACGGGAGAGACCGATCATCCCCTGTGGTTCTGTTATAACTTGTATTTCGGTCATCTCCCGCCCGTTCCTGTCCTGTAAGTGCCGTATGCAGGCAACTCCCTTGAAACGGTTATTTCTTCCAGTTGACGTGGCGTGGATGGACCTGTCTGCCCTTGTTATTTAGTGTCAGGCTTGCAGCTGCTGTCACGCGTCATGCCAGCTAAATTCGTGTTTTCGTGTAGGCGATAACTTGATCTAGTTAAGACGAAAATCTGCGATTTTCGTCTTATGTCGGTGTGTTCGGTTTGTCTGTCTGTTTGTCTTGTCACGCATTATCTCTCCAACGCCTCACGATATCGACTTCCAAATTCACAAAAAGATGCGGAGTGGCCATCGTCAGGCCCAATTATCAGATGGGCAATGTAGGTCAAATTTCAAGGTCACAGGAAATTTTTGAAATTCGCTTAACCATTGATAGATAGGACCAAAAATCGGTCGCTATAACGTTCACAGTTTCCATTTATTCGCGCTGCAAATTATTTCACGCATTAGGCCTATCAGTACCTTGTATGTCGTCTTGAAATTTTGCGAATCGCCCGAATTCTTAAACTTTAACATTGACCCCTATGAGAGGATTTTGGCGGGAAAATGGCTCCTCAATTTCTCTATGAAGGGTACAAGTGAGACAAACGACGCTTTGCATAGGACATAAGATTAGTATTTAGGGTCGGATGACGATACTGATCCAGGTCACGCATAAAAGGTCAAGGTCAAGGTCACGGAACATGATTTTAGCAGTAACTCCGTTAATATTGGGTCTAGAGATCCGCGGTTTGTTTCAGAGTATTCCTCAGAGTGAGGCGCAAAGGAAATGTTGTCTCAGATTTCACGTCACATTTATAGTTTTCGAGTTATTAGATGATCTAATTTTCACTTAACAAAAATGATACAAAAACCGATGTGACAACATGCATGTAGTTAGATTAAATATGTGTGGTGGAATATGTCCTAATATTACTGACATCATGTGTGCCAAATCCCATCGAAATCGAACCGGTAGTTATGACGCAAAAAAATAATCTTACTTTAACATGGCCAATCCCATTGTGAAGCATCGACAGGCCAAATGACTGCCAGCGCGGTGACCGATTTCGCAATAGACCTCGTTCGGTACGGGTTTGACGCTCAGTGACTTTTTTTGAGATTCATACGTTCTCGCTATCCTCCAGCTATGTTATACGCGGGTTTATTAATACGGCCTCTGAACTTTATCTGCGACCTTTCATAGTTATCGGGTCAAGGTCAGTTGCACCTATACCCCGATTTTCGTCTTCCCTCTCAAGCTACGCTTGACAAATCTAGTTTCCGTATTAGCTGTATGGACGGAAAGGTAAATGGTCAAGGGCATTTCGCTTGGCGTCAAAGTGCGTACACGGTGTCCTGTCCTGCGTGTTTCCAGCTCTTACAACAACATGAACTCCCAGCCGCGACATTTCCTGAACCTGGCGCACCCACCGCCTCCGCCGGCGTCGTCCCCTTCCCAGCAGCCACCGCGACTCCTGGACAACCGGACTCCTGACGCGACCAGCACGCAGCAGGGCGACCCCTACCGGGAACAGCCGGTGTCCATGACGATGGCGGACGGGCGCCGGTCTGGGGGCACTCCGCAGCCGTCGCTCCTGATGCCCGGATGTACCACGGGCATAGGGTCCTCGTCCGTCTCGCAGCCCCCGCCGCTGATGTCAGGAATGCCGGGCGGGATGCCCACGCAGCCCTTTCCCGGGGCCATCAACCTCACCATTGCTAACGGTAAGCGCCACCATTGCACCAATAGGTAGTCAGCTAAGTGTGTCAGACCAAACGTCACTTCGAGGGGAAAAACTCTATATGTTTTAAATACTGTTGCAAGAGACTGATGTTAAATAGAAAGGCTATTTGAGACGTAGGTCCTGTAAAGCCTTCAGATATGACTCACTTTATCCAACCCATATTTTATTGATACACTTTGAATGAGGTACAAGTACATGTATTCTTATGACGGATTGCCAATGTTTCCGTCTTGATTGTATTAAGGAACGTTAAGATTAATTACAAACCTTTAACAAACTCAATCGTTCCCAGCTCGTCCCTTGGATTAGTAGTGAAATAGCGCTCTTGCTAGTTATTCCCAGTTATAGTGGACACCATATATATATAAATATATATATATATATGACGCGGTTGACAGGTGCGTGCGCGTTTGACCCCTTGCATAGCGATTGCATTCAGCCAGCACTCCCACTGTTATATGTTTGCTTTAGGTGCCATCAATATTAAGCCCGTGGATAACGGACAGAATACCACCAGGGCAGACGTACAACATCCAATCAGCGCTGTATTTAAAGGTAATCTGGCAGTGGTCACTTCACCCTTGCTGTCTCCAATTAACTAGCGCTAGAAGGTTAACAATATCATTATATTATGCAGGTCTCACTGGCTGAGCTAGAAAGGATGATGTATTATATAATATTGATCACATGACCTAAAACAGGACGGGACATTTTAATTGTATGGCCTGCCACCGTGCGATTGTAGCATGGGCCAATTCCTCTGTCAGACTCGTCTTGGGCCTAATATGGAAATGTAGGGCTTTAGTGCTCATTCTGTACTCACTAATAGTAGAGCGGAGGTAATTTGGTTTAAAATAATCCAGGGATGTTGTGTGGGAGAGTGAGGGGGTCCTTGTGGGTGCTTATCGATTAAACGAAACATAGCTTGCAAATAATATTAATCTCCTTTTCAATGAATTAGCAATTAAAGCGTCTGAGGTTAGTGCAAACACTATCACTGGGGTCCATTGCATTTCAGCAAGCATCGGGTCCAATGGCCCCGCCTCCCGAATGCCCATGATACCTCAGCAACAGGCGGCGCTCAACCTCAAGATCCCCAACCCCCTCAACATTCGCATGACCAACCCGGTCACCCTCAACCAAGGCATGCGCGCGCCTCCCGCGCTGACGTCACGCCCGGCCATGCTGATCAACCATCAGCAGTTCCGGCCTCACGGCCTGCAGAACCCGCCTCAACTGGTCACGCACGCTCCGCTGGGCCAGCTCACGTCTCAGGCATTCGCTCAGGTTCTCCCCGGCAGCGGCGGCCCTTTCCTGTCGCAGGGCATGCAGCTTCCGCAAGGAGCCCGTCTGCTCACACAGGTCCCCTTCGCCCCCATGCAGGACTCGAACCAAAACCTGGCTGGCAGGGGTCCCCTGAGGATGCAGCCGCCGCCGCTGCACCCGTTCGGCGCCCCAATCCAGACTATGAAGACGACGAACGTCTCGGGGTCGATGCCGTTCCCGCCACCACACGGTGCCTTCGTCACGAGTCCGATGATGACGTCAATGATGACGTCACCCATCTCGATGGTGCCCCCCACTAACATGGTCAGCTCCATGCCCTTGGTGTCGACGTGCACGCTGCTGCCGACGGGCCAGCCCATGGTCGCCTTCGCCAACTCCACGGCGGGTGCCACCCAAATGTCGCTGGCCGGCCTCAATCTGCAGTCGCCCGCGGTAACGATGACGTCAGACTCGGCGTCTGGCGGCGGCCGGCCTGGCCTGTCGCCGCTGAAGGCAATAGCGCCCAAGCCGGGTCCCAAGGGCGAAGGTCTCGGCGGGAAGGATAGCCTCCACGGGGCGGTGGGAAAGCGGGAAAGCGCCGCCTCGGCCACGGAGGCTGACCGCAAGGACGGCGAGGGGAAGAGGGTGGCGGGGTCGGGGGGCAGGGAGGCCAGTGATAGCTCTGCCGCGGAGGCGGGGGCGGGGGCGGGGGCGCCGACACCCGGCTCCGACGACTTCGACCCCATGAAGGCCATGGACTGGGACAATGGTATCGGCACGCTTCAGGGGAGCAATCTGAAGGTAAGCTAACCTCCTGGTGTTTGGTGCCGACATGCCTTAGTGGTAATTGAATAAATATCTTTGCAGCCGTTTAGTAGGTGTGCCTTGCTTGTTGTCCCGCCTACCTTTGTGGTTGAGGGCACTACAGCAGTACAATAATTCAGAAAGAGCCCCGAGACTTGACGTGACTTGCCCAAGTTTTTGGAGGTTTTTTTTGTTATAATTTACTCATTGCTCGATCGATGAATGCATGTCAGGGATACACGGTATGAGGTACATAGATAGATATTTCGTTTATTATAGTCACTTGTGAGTTCAATAATACAACATACACGCACCACAAATAACAGAAATATACAGCTCACCCAACCATCATGGCTTATAAGTGACTCCCATAAAACAAAGACTACAAATTCGTTCTTCAGACCGCAGTTTGTGATACTTCCCTGTGGAGGGGTCGACTATTAATTTGTACCTACCGGTTTCTATTTTGATAGGTAACACTCCACAACGCAGCTGTGCAAGGAGTGATCTTTCCGGCTTGTTGAAATAACACGAGAGATATTTCTCTGTACAAAAGCACTCTTTAAACTTAACAATTACGTTACGCAATTTCGGTTTAGTTTCTACCTCAGCACGCCATTGAACGCCGTTGTAAATCAGTTAAACGTTCACGGAATACTTCAATGTTACACTGGCTCTGGATTGCAAATACCGGGGACTGTCCAATATCGCTCAAGATATTTCCTATACTAGCGCACCAACCGTTACAGCTCAGACTCAATTCCCAATTGAAAATTGTTTTCGGGAGTCGGTAAACGGGCATTTTTATTAATTCATTCCCTAATTTCAGCATCAATAAATATCTTTATACTTTTAACGTTCATTGTACATAACATAGGTACATTACAGAAATAAGCACAATTCATTAGTTTACTTCATTTAGGGCTACTCTTGCATCACAAAGAAATTTTCCCATAATCTTTGAAATTGACAACTAAAGTTTCCTCTTAACACAGCTATATATTTCTCATATATTAAGACATTCTGGGAACGCAGCGTCAAGAGCTGCAAAAGTGGAGAATGTATTGGGGCTTTTACTGTTGTACATACAATGTCTGCCTATTAGCATATGTAATCAAGCGGTGGTTCACAAGTTGCCCAGTTAGGGATGCTGCTTAAGTTGACGTGTGTTTGGGCCCAAAACGTCCTACATAACTAAGAACAAACTAGCAGTTATATTTGACGTTGCGATCCTATACGGTTGCCGATATGAAGCCGCGATACGCTCGTTTTGTAGCTCTAAGTTAGCGAGGTTTTATTAGCAGCTGGGCAGAGTGGGGGGTGGGGGGGCGGACGTGTGAGCGTCTGTATGGCAACGGTGCGTAAAAAGGCACGGAAAAAGCGTTAGCAGTACTTTACAGCCTTGGCCTCTTTGCTTGTTATGGGTCTTGTCACACCCTTACGGATTTAGATCTACCCATTAAAACAATATGTATTGCGAGATTCGGAGGGTATGAAACAAATCTGGGAATGTATTTATTCTTTGATGATCGTGTTGTGCTTGGATAAAAATCGGCGTCTAACTCTGCATTATGTTATAGCTGTGAAAGTCACGACCCTGGCCCGCTCTGGGCAGTCTGGACGTTTTGGGTTCTCACAGACGTGTACTGCTACTTTGTACATCATTTGGTGGTGCACATGTTCTACAGTTCCATGTCAACGAGTTCGGTCTGATGGAGGTCGTCACTGAGGGTGCCGAGGCAGGTCAAGACTCGGCGCCCCCTGCCGGAGATAACACGGCGGGGCAGGGAACCAGCCCTCGAAACAGCGTGCATGACGAAAATTCCAACAAGAGCAAAGACGATGCAGGTAAGTGGGTTCATTCTGGCAGCGTCATCCTGGATCCTTCCAGAGATCATTAGGGCACGGCCGCGCTGTTCGTCTGGCGCCAGTTCCATCATGATCGATAGCAATGCTCGCGTGGTGATCGCCTTGGGTCAATAATTAGGACTCAGACCAACAGAAGCTGGTTCCACCGTCGAGTCGTGAAATACTTTCAGTTATGTCTCGCCGCGCAGATTTCTTTGTCCGGATCAGACCACGTGTTTTCAAATGTGTCAATACCTGCCTCGCCATCACGTGATAGCGTTTATTGTGTCTATAACGGATTAACGCCTGTTTTCCATTGCAGAGGCTATGCATACAAATGGCGAATCAAGGTCATCGGATGACATTCGGCGGTGCGCGGCGTGCCGCAGGTTCGGCGTGGCTTCCGACTTCCGCGGCAGGTTCTGCAGCCAGCTGTGCGAAGCCAGCGACAAGTGAGTCACGATAATGAGTGAGAAAGGAGTAACACATCGCATACAAATATATGTGACGTCATCTAGGTTGTAACCTATTGCTGCCGTTTCTATGATAAGGTGCTCGCGTGTTTCCTGCCTTTTCCTTTAGCTTTCGAAAATTGTCACTCCATAATTTAACCCCAAATGTTTATGATGGGACGGAAACCAATATCTATACGAAGCAGTCGATCAGTGTACATGCGTGACAGTACAGCTTAATCCACACAGTATATGTCTGTTTATATAGGGGCGTCCCTAACCCGGGGCACTTTTCACCCACTCATCCTTTATCGCCCCGGGAGGTTCCTTGGCTCAGGTTAGCTCTTGTGCGGCCTAAAGCCCCAACTCACCATGTCTTATTCATGTTGATATTTATGTATGCCTGTATACCCACCCAGGGGGCCAACCCGGTAGCTCAGTGGGCTAGAGCGCTCGCATTGAGTGCTCTGGCCACCTGAGAGCCTAACGGCACGTGGATCGGTGGTTCGAGCCCCGCTGTGGCCATATCTGTGTGGTCACAGGATAAAGATCCCATGTCCTTCTTCGCAAAGAGTAGGGGGTTACCCCCGGGGACATGGCTCCACTCTCCCTTAATTCCTTCTCCCATTGACGCGATATGACCAAAAGTGGTTAAAGCGTCCTGAATGTCCAACCAACCAACCATACCCACCCGGTGCAGTTGAACTCGCGTCTCATTCATGTTGATAGTTATGTATACCTGTATGTATATAATTATATCGACCACGGTGCAGTTCCCACGACGCCATGGCGCCCGGGTCTCTGGGCGGCTCTGGGTCCGCTAAGGCTGGGGACACCAACTACCAGCCCCGTAAGAAGAAGCGCAAGCTGACGACGGAGGGCGAGGCGGCCGGGGAGGGCGGCGTCCCGTCGCGCCAGTCCCGCAGCGAGGACGACACGTGCAGCGAGGGCAAGCGGTCCACCTCCTCCTTCACGTCGGTCACCGCCAGGAAGAACAAGGCCTTCTCGTGGTCCCAGTATCTGGAGCAGGAGAAGGCCAGGGCCGCACCGGACAAACTATTCAGAGATGTGAGTCAAACTTGGGTGAGAAATCGTGTGTTTCTGCTGTATTTCTGCAATCGTGAGTTCTGTCGGAACAGTGGATTGTCGATGTAGGTAGACTATGTATGTATGTATGATGACGTGTGATTATTTGTTTTTAGAGGGGGGGGGGGGAGTGTGCACTATTTTTATGCGTGGTATAGGCACTCGTCAACCTTCCGTTTACCCTTTGTGTGCCTTACCCTTCATTACCACTCACCGGACGGACACCTTACCAAAGCGTTTCTATTGTTTTACGCGACACTTTTTGGCCTTACTTCCCTACTGCCTCCGTAGCTTGGTAAGCCGTAACACTTGTAAGCAGAAAAACACACCGTGGGTTCGCACCTGGATCTGTGGTATGCTTCATCCAACCCCGTTTCGTTGTCCCGGTCATGTGTTTTTTTTTGCCAAGTAGCATTTGTGTGCATAACAGTGGCCTTAAAACGCACTATCCACCCTATTCAGAGGGGCCGGCGCCATAGCTCAGTGGGCTAGGGCGCTCACATTGAGTGCACTGGCCACCTGAGAGCCTAACGGCTCGTGGATCGGTGGTTCGCGCCCCGCTGTGGCCATGTCTGTGTGGTCGCAGGATAAAGATCCCATGTCTTTTTTCGTAAAGAGTAGGGGGTTACCCCCGGGGACATGGCTCCACTGTCCCTTCCTTTTCCCATTGACGCGATATGACCAAAAGTGGTCAAAGCGTCCTGACCAACCAACCGTTTCATTGTCCACCCGGTGATGTATTTTTGGCCAACTAGCAAGTTGTGTGCATATAACAGTGGCCTATAAAGCACACTTATCTCCACCCTATTCAGAACACCGGTACGAAGAACAGCTTTCGGGTGGGCACGAGGCTGGAGGGTGTTGACCCCAAACATCCGTCCCTGTACTGCGTGTTGACGGTGGCGGAGATTAAAGGCCACCGGCTGCGGCTCCACTTCGACGGGTACTCCGAGTGTCACGACTTCTGGACGGACGCCGACTCACCCTTCATCTTCCCGGCCGGCTGGTCCGAGAAGAACGGAAAGAAATTGCAGCCTCCCAAAGGTCAGAGGTCACGCCCTGTATGAATGCGAAATGTGGCTAGTATAGCAAGGTCATGAAACTAGAGCCTCCCAAAGGTCAGAGGTCACGCTCTATTATTTTGCGATGTAACTAGTACAGCAAGGTCAAGAAACTGGAGCCTCCCAAAGGTCAGAGGTCACGCTCTGTATTATTCTGCAATTTAGCTAGTATAGCCAGGTCAAGAAACTGGAGACTTCCGAATGTCAGAGGGCACGCTCTGTATTATGTTCGTAAACTATATAACTTTCTGAAGTACAAGAAATACGGCCTTCCAAAATCTCAGGGATCACACACTGTACTTGTTCATTTGTAATGTTTAACAATGGGCAGAAACTGCAATATTAGAGGGGGAAACGCTCGGTATTTTATTTATCTCAAATGATGAGACGAAATCATGCGACTTATTGAGTCAATGATCTGTCCGGTCCATCTTCCATGTCTGATCTCGATTTGAAAAGGATTTACTATAATAAATAATAGAGGGATAGCCGAGTTATGTTCAATCAATGGTTTACCCTAACTCGGAAGAACGACCGTCTATCATGGAGTGTCCTTAGATCTGCATTTTTAACCTTGTTAACTCTGTGCATGACAGGTTACAAGCTGGATGACTTCTCCTGGGCAGACTACCTGAAGCAGACCAAAACCAGCGCCGCCCAGAAAAGCATCTTCACCACCACCAACGTCGTGGTGAGTCCCCCGCGCCACGTGTCCCACGCGCCACGTGTCCCCCGCGCCACGTGTCCCCCATGCCACGTGTCCTTGTGTGTAGTGGCAACGAGCCCCCCGCGCCACCTGTCCCCCACGCCACGTGTCCTTGTGTGTAGTGGCCACGAGCCCCCCACGCCACGAGTCCCCCGCGCCACGTGTCCCTGTGTGTAGTGGCCACGTGCCCCCCGCGCCACGTGTCCCCCACGCCACGTGTCCTTGTGTGTAGTGGCAACGAGCCCCCCGCGCCACGTGTCCCCCACGCCACGTGTCCTTGTGTGTAGTGGCAACGAGCCCCCCACGCCACGAGTCCCCCGCGCCAGGTGTCCCTGTGTGTAGTGGCCACGTGTCCCCCACGCCACGTGTCCCCCACGCCACGTGTCCCCCGCGCCACGTGTCCCTGTGTGTAGTGGCAACGTGTCCCCCGCGCCACGTGTCCCCCACGCCACGTGTCCCTGTGTGTAGTGGCAACGAGCCCCCCGCGCCACGTGTCCCCCACGCCACGTGTGACTGTCTAACCGTCATGTCTCCCCTACAGTCAGTCACGCCACACGGGTTCCGGGTAGGCATGAAGCTGGAGGCGGTGGACAAGAAGAACTCGGCTCTGACCTGCGTGGCCACCGTGGCTGATGTCCTCGGCGACCGCTTCCTCATCCACTTCGACGGCTGGGAGGACATCTACGACTACTGGTGCGAACCCTCCTCCCCCTACATCCACCCTGTCGGGTGGTGTCAACAGAACCTCAAGCCGCTCTCCCCGCCAAATGGTACGTACCTACCCCCACCTCCGCCCCCACCCATCCTTCTCTTCCTCTAAACTGATGTCACCACTTCCATCCATATGTTCATCATTGCTCACGCTCAATATACTAGAAATTATATATAGCATTACGATGTTCTATTATGCTTTTAAGCAGCCGGGAAACTCACCTATATGTTATTAGAGCTCAAGATTTCTGAACATGATACTTCTTTATTTTCAAGGACTTGGCTTGTGGATATTGTTTTTATCTTTTTGTGGTAGTAACTAATAACCTGATCACTTTCCTGGCTGGTTTATGATTTGGTATTGTTTAACCTGGCCGACAGGTTTATGCATCTTTATCATTGTGTCATGTGTCTAATTGCCAGGGCATAACGTAATTCTATAGTAATCTGAACATGTATTTCCTGCACAGACTGGAAAGACATATCAAGCTTTACGTGGGAAGATTACCTCAGCCAGACTCAGTCTCAACTAGTCCCTGCCAGACATTTCAAAAACGTAAGTAGAGTGAGGTCAACGGGAATGTGATTCAGTACTTAGAGGCTGATATTCTCTATCGTTAAGGGGAGTGGCCTCTGTATGAGGCTGTTCATAATTTATTAATTGTTGGGGATAATCGTCTATGACAGGATATGTTTCTAAAGAAGATGGCTTTTATCCGGTACTTTGAATACCGATGAAGAGGTTTTCCTGCGGGAAAAGTTACGAATGAGGTGGCTTTCTCCTTTACTGTTAATGTGCATTGCCTGTTGATGAGAATGTGTCTCTGGGAGAATGGTTTATAATGCCGAACGCGTTCTCCACTAATGCGTAAGTCTGTGAGAATGAGAACTTCTCCTTGTTCTAGAAGTATATATTGCCGATGGCTTTTTTCCCCAGTGTGTCATAGTCCCCGGTCATAGCCAACTGTCTGTTGATGAACATTATGTAATTGGATGACCAATTTGAAAGTGAATTATCTGTAGATAGATCCGTGTCAGAACAGTTAAAAATGGCGATCGCTTTCTTCGTCCATGTGTCAATTCTGTATTTCATGAGAACGATATAATTATAAGATGATTGTGCCCCCAGCGCCCGGCCAACATGTTCGAGGCGGGCATGAAGCTGGAGGCGGTGGACCGACGAAACCCGATCCTGATCCGCGTGGCCACCGTGGCGGACTCGGAGCCACACCGAGTCAAGATCCACTTCGACGGCTGGTCCGATATCTACGACTACTGGCTGGATGACGACTCGAGCGACCTGCACCCTGCCGGCTGGTGTCAGAGCACAGGGCACCCGCTCGCCATGCCCATCGGTACTTACAAACTGCCGGACCCCGCGGTTAACTCTCTAAATGTGATACGTTGTGGTGGGTGGGGGGGGGGGGATATGACAATGTACAGCGAAAATACGGACGACGGGTGTACCCCCAAGGCGCACTCCTATCCCGGCACAGCCCCTATCACAGGCTACAGCCTTTACGAACTCCCGCAGACTAAAATATGCTACTTCTACAAAGACGCCGACGACAACATAGAGATTAATGTGGCTGTGTCAAACCAACGGATTGGGACACGCTTTGCGTGGTTTCTTATAGATAGATGTGTATTTACATGCCTGCTTTCCTATCTGGACGTATTTATAAATGTATATATATATATATATATGATCTAAAAATGTGTCTCGTTATTCGACCGATTTGGGACAATCTTAAAGATGTTGAGATCCATATGCTGCATTTCAGGTCCACGAGAAATCGCGCTTTCTCCCGGGAATGGCGGCTGTCCAACCCCAGGCTGTAGCGGCGTGGGCCACATCAAGGGCGCTAAATACACGGGCCACCACAGGTAAACCCTCCTCTTTTATTTTATATCTGTTGGATTCAGAGTGGAGGTCAATTAGTGAAACCCGTAAATGTGAATGGAAGAATTGTAAATGGAATGGTGGTGTTTTCGGCCACTCTTGTGCACATGCTGGATAAACTGGGTCAAGGCACTTCTCGCGATAATACAATGGATTGTATGAAACATGCCCCGGATGTGCAGGTGCCAGGGCGCCAACCCATCACCAGGTACTGGTAACAGGGACAGTATTTATTATATACTATTCTCTCTGTTTAATCTGTATTTTAGTCGACTTGCCAATGAGCTGGGGACGCTTCCCAATGATGTATCAGTAGGAAGTATATATGTGTGATTTCTTCTCGTCAGTCAACTTAGCATATTCTATTGGTTGATTTAGATTTGATCTATTAATTTGAAAGAATCCTCTGATCATGGGTCTCGCTATAGAGATCTGACTCCTCTGATCATGAGCCTAGCTATAGGAGATCTGACTCGCCCGATTGCTTGTTTTGTGCAGCGCTTTCGGCTGCCCTTACTCACCGATGAACATGAACAAGGAGTGCGCTATCCAGGACCGACTGGGCCCCAGTCGAGAAACGCTAGAGTCAGTCATGCACGCAGCCAATGTTAAACCGGCGGCCGCCAGCAGACAGTTCAGCGAAGACGGCGTCGATAGGTCAGTGCAACTACCCCGCCCCCGACATCCTCCGTCCGCCTCCCGCCTCCCGCACACACCCTCACACTACTCCCATCTTGGGTCAGCCATTTTGCTTGTCATGTTCAGGGGATGAAACGGGATATTGCCCTTGAGAACTGAGAATTGGAACTTGTATAATGTTGCTATCGTAATGATTGCATCAACATTCGATTTAGGATTACCGCTGTTTCGATAACAACCTCTCACGTACTATGGTCTTATTTTGGTATTCTTATGTCATTAATATTGATTTACGGACTGACGAATGTGTTACTAAAATAGCAACAAATTGCAGCTTTTTAATGCTTGTCCCGCTGCTTTTATAATACCGTAATTATTGCTCCATCTCACCCAATCTCCGTGCCGTGTGAATCACTGTTTGTACTTTGCTTATCCCCAATTTGCAATGTGATCGTTTCCTGCAACAAAGAACCGTTCTGACTAGGCTCAGTTGGCTAGAGCGCTCGCATTGGGTGCTCTAGCCACCTGAGAGCCTAACGGCGCGTGGATCGGTGGTTCGAGCCCTGCTGTGGCCATGTCTGTGTGGTCGCTGGGTAAAGATCCCAGGTCTTTCTTCGTAAGGAGTAGGGGGTTACCCCCGGGGACATTGCTCCACTCTCCCTTCCTTCTCCCATTGACGCCATATGACCAAATGTGGTTAAAGCGTCCTGAATAACCAACCAACCAACCGTTCTGACTAGCTCTGATGTGTTGATCTACAGATCGCCTACTCATGGTCACTCTGGGAAGAAACGGGACAGCCTGATGAAGATCTCTGTGCTGCTCAACAACGGCAAACCTCTCTACGGGCCGGGCTCTGGTCGGGGCCGAAAGAAGTAAGAACGTTATTCCACCTGTATCTATTTACTGACATAGTGTACCCTGGTCACCGAGTACACTACGAGGTTGCCTCGCAAAGAGAATGTTCAGCTGCTGCTTTGGCGAAAGTTGTGTTCACCATTTGTTTCTTCATACACCCCGCCACGCCATAAATGATGCATCTATTTCGTGTGATACTGCACAATATCTGCCCCTGTTGCTCAACTTCAGATCGAATGATCGTCATGCATATTATATTGATGTTTCCTATTCCAGGAATAAGATATTGAAGCTCATCCAGAAACAAAAGGAACTGGAAAGAGCAGCGAAAGGTAATAATTATAAATTATCATGTATATCTCTCAACATCTTACAGTGGGTCAAGCTGTATCTCCGGATAAAGTTGTTAAGATGCCCATCCGTGACATATATTATTATCAAGCTATTATCTTCGGATATCGCAGTGGATTTAAACAGCAGCATGGGATAAGTTGACAAGAGGGTGTAAGAAATAAGGTTAGGCGTTACAAGGAAAGAATAACGAAATTTAAAATAGCTTAAAACACCGATGATCATGATATGACTGCGACACCCACAGTGGAGGCTACCGTGGAAGGCCCACCGGGCGCAGAGGCTGAGACGGCCAGTGGCTCCCTCCAGCGGGGCATCCACCAGAGCGTCTTCATGTCTGCCGTGCTGTGCAGCCCGTCCCGCGATCTGCCCCTCTGCTGGGAGCAGCACTGCAAGCTACTGCCCGGGGTCGACAAGTTCCGGGCCGAGGACGTGGCCGCCTGGTCCGTCACCAGCGTCGCACGCTTCGTCTCCAACCTGCCCGGCTGCAGGCACCTCGGCAGCATCTTCGTCGACGAGGTTGGTGCCCAGGACCGGCTGGTCTTGTCATTTGGGACTGCCACCACACATGACCCAATTTCTATCTACTAGAGAATAGTTAATCTTTTTAGAGCAAAGTGCATCTTTTAGAGGAAAGTTAATCTTTTAGAGAGAAGTTCATCTTTGGAGATAAGTTCATCTTCTTGAGAAAATTTCATCGTCCTGAGAAAAGTTCATCGTCCTGAGAAAAGTTCATCGTGTTGAGAAGGTTCATCTTCCAGAGAAAAGTTCATCTTCTTCAGAATAGTAATAATGGCTTTATTCCATCATTGGTGCTTCTCATTAATGATATTATATAAAAACTATGACCTTATACAATTTCACCGTTGTGCTTCATTCCCACCCCATCCAACCAACTGCACGTGGCTTAATGGTGTCTTATATCCGCAGCAAATTGACGGCGAGGCGTTCCTGTTGATGAACCAGGCCGACATCGTCCGCATCCTCAACGTCAAGCTGGGTCCCGCCCTCAAGGTGCACAACGCCATTCTGACCATCAAGAATAATCTCGAAGTGTGATACGTGTGCAGGGGTAGCGGTATGGGTGGGGAGGAGGCTTTGGCATGTGGCAGTGGTACGTCACCCGCTACAGCGCGAGAAGTTACACCGACGCCATTATGATCGTTGAGGAATGGAGGCTGATCCCGTGGGAGCAAAGCTCCCCTCCTTCCGGTGAAGGGAGCGTGTCGCGGAAGCGGTTACCTCTGCCGATGGTCGGGAATGGTCTGCATTGGATCTTGAGAAACATATCTCTCTCCCTCTCTCGAGATCCTATTATCCTACTAAGTCCCGTACTAATGCAAGGGTATCGTCGTGTTTCTATATCCATACTCTGTGATATACGCTAGTCTGATCATTTGCATTTTGCCGACATGTCGCTGCGAGGGAAACAGCGGTGAAGGCCTCTCATAGTTCAGTGGTGAGTAAAGGATTGGGAAATAGATAAGGCACATTATGCGTGAAGTACTTGGAGACACATGCTTGTGTTGAGTATAAATATTGCCTTTATCCATTAATTAAAGCGAAAGTGACATTCAGTCCCTACTGTAAAACAGTGTATGGCTTGAATTTAAATGTTTTTGCACGAGGAAGGGTATTCTCTTGCCTGTAAGAATACGGAACGAGCCGGTTTGGGGCTGAAATACGTTTTTAAACCGAAATCGCCACTTTGAACCTGTTCGTCAACGTTGATTTGTATAGTGATTATGCAATAACAGTCTTGATATCTCCGCAATAGTAGTTGTAGCAGCTCCTCTCTGTCATTAGACATTAGGGGTGCATGTAGCAGAGGAGTGAAACGCGTGGCGGAACGAGCTCTCTTGGTGTGTATTAAAGGGCAGTTCTCTCAAGTCTGTGAAATGAGGCCTCCGGGATACTTCATGTTGTACATACGCACCATGGAATCTGTTTAAACCGTTTACCGATTGAGTTGATCGAGATCTTGTGGATACACAAAAAGGGAACACAATGTATTGCGTGCACGCCAAAGGGAACCCGTTGCCTTGCATAGGCACAAAAGGAAGCCTGTTGCCTTGCAATGACGCAAAAGGGAACCTGTTGCCTTGCAATGACGCAAAAGGGAACCTGTTGCCTTGCAAAGACGCAAAAGGGAACCTGTTGCCTTGCAAAACACAAAAAGGAACCTGTTGCCTTGCAAAGACGCAAATGGGAACCTGTTGCCTTGCAATGACGCAAAAGGGAACATGTTGCCTTGCATAGACGCTAAAGGCAACCTGTTGCCTTGCATAGAAGCCACAGCTAGGTAACCTGTTGTCTGCAGACACCAAATGGAAATTTGTGTTGCCTTTCAAAGACGCAAAAAGGAATGCCTTGCATATACGCAAAAGGAAGCCTGTTGTCTTGCAGACGTAAAATGTAACTTGGTGCCTTGCACAGACGCCAAAGGGAACCGGTTGCCTTGCATAGACCCTTGAGGAAACTCATTTCCTTGCATGAACGCAATAGATACAGATCGTTTGGTGCACACAAAATGAAACGTGTTAGCTTGTATATAGACACTAGGGAAGATGTTTTTTTGTATTTGTTTATGTGAGGTGCGATATTATGTCTGATCAAAGGGAAGGTTTCATGTTTGTTTAAGGAATACAAGTTACTTGGGACATGCTCGCGAAATAACGTTTGATCCGAAGTACGGAGGTACTTGTTTGGGTATAGGGTGGATGGGTCGTGTGTGTGTGTGTGTGTGGTTTGTTTATTACGAATTCCTGTGCTTCATTGAGGTGCTTTGTGTAGCTAGAGCTGGTGTTATTATAGATCGCGGCTAGCCACTTCATTATTCATAATATGTACCTACTGACAGTTGACTTACCATAATCATTGGAGCGAAGAACTCTACTTGTTCAAAATGTTATGCTAGACTGCGATCATGCTTGTTGATTTTGCCATTCCGTTACGTTCCTGGTTATAGGCTCAATAACTTCAGTGTTCTGTTATTCGCTGCTTCCCTCATATGGCTGGTTCCCTGACAAGGCCGGATCTCGGACATGGCTGGTTCCCTGATGTGGCTGGTTCGGTTTTTCCATCGCGACAGTCCCTCGTTACATTCGTAGTTTAACGGGTTGTTGTAATCCTACCTTTAATCTTTACTCCTCCAAGTATCACCGGCGAAGTTGTTTGCCACGTGTACCGGTCGTTCATCCGGGTACCAGGTGGTTATCTTCTTATGTGTCCCGGATGTAGGCATCGCAGAAAACATAGATATTTTCTGATAGTTTTTTCGGTATTGAAACAGTCGCGATCAAAATGACTTAAGCGGACTAAGCTGGACCACTGGAACGCCGTTTTCGTTGAAACTGTTGTATGTTAACTTCGTTTCACATATATCCAAGTTCACGTGAGTTCGCTTCATGCCAGATAAACTGTACAGTGTGAAGCCAAGACTGAAGCTTTCCGTGGTCCAGTGTTGATGCGCTTGGGAGAAGTTGCACATTTTCATTAGGGCAAAGCTCCATACAATGACGACAGTGAGCAGGTCATGTTAAAACTCTTCACAGTCGGGAGTTGGGTGTCGCACCATTCATGCATGGTAGTGGAAAAATTGAAGTCTCGTTAAACAATAAAATTGTACATACCGTATTGAGTGTTTTTAATCGCATACATATGGCCATTCTACCCATGCTGGTAGCGTCATACTGCGCCTTTATTGAACCAATAATAGTAGTTTTAATCTTTGTTTGACCGTCAGAACAATATAAGAGATACAAAAATAAAACAAGAACTTCATGACGCAGAAATAAGTAATAGTGAAGAAAAAGGTTATTTATTACATGACAAATTTTCGCATTCACCGGGACTGACACCCCGAATTGCAAGAAGTCGAATACAACAAAAAAGTAAAGTTCAATGCACATTTATTGCGCTGATTACAGCCGTAATGAAGCGGATACGATGGAATGCTACATAACAGATAAATTAGGACCTTTGTATCGGTATGTAAAATGCATGTACATTTATTTACACATGTTTATTTACACAATGAAATAATATACAACACGTACAACATAATATACAACACGATGACCAGGAGGCCGTCGCAACAAGGCCCTGTATTTGGTGCTCCGTGGCACTATGTTGATGACCAGGCGGCCGTCACAACAAGATCCTGTATTTGGTGCTCCGTGGCACTATGTTGATGACCAGGCGGCCGTCACAACAAGATCCTGTATTTGGTGCTCCGTGGCACTCTGTTGATGACCAGGCGGCCGTCACAACAAGATCCTGTATTTGGTGCTCCGTGGCACTCTGTTGATGACCAGGAGGCCGTCGCAACAAGATCCTGTATTTGGTGCTCCGTGGCACTCTGTTGATGACCAGGCGGCCGTCGCAACAAGATCCTGTATTTGGTGCTCCGTGGCACTCTGTTGATGACCAGGAGGCCGTCGCAACAAGATCCTGTATTTGGTGCTCCGTGGCACTCTGTTGATGACCAGGCGGCCGTCGCAACAAGATCCTGTATTTGGTGCTCCGTGGCACTCTGTTGATGACCAGGCGGCCGTCACAACAAGATCCTGTATTTGGTGCTCCGTGGCACTCTGTTGATGACCAGGCGGCCGTCACAACAAGATCCTGTATTTGGTGCTCCGTGGCACTCTGTTGATGACCAGACGGCCGTCACAACAAGATCCTGTATTTGGTGCTCCGTGGCACTCTGTTGATGACCAGGCGGCCGTCACAACAAGATCCTGTATTTGGTGCTCCGTGGCACTTTGTTGATGACCAGGCGGCCGTCACAACAAGATCCTGTATTTGGTGCTCCGTGGCACTCTGTTGATGACCAGGCGGCCGTCACAACAAGATCCTGTATTTGGTGCTCCGTGGCACTTTGTTGATGACCAGGCGGCCGTCACAACAAGATCCTGTATTTGGTGCTCCGTGGCACTCTGTTGATGACCAGGCGGCCGTCACAACAAGATCCTGTATTTGGTGCTCCGTGGCACTCTGTTGATGACCAGGCGGCCGTCGTAGCTGAGCGAGGCGAAGACCCAGGGGTCCGCGGCGCTCCACTCGGCAGCGTACACACTGTCCTCGTGCTCCTCGTAGGTCGACACCACACCGTCCTGCATCGGCTCGGCTGGCCTGCCGGAGGAAAACACACGTCACCACATTACTATGAGGCTCGGCCGGCCTGCTGGAGGAAAACACACGTCACTACATTACTACGAGGCTTGGCCGGCCTGCCGGAGGAAAACACACGTCACTACATTTCTACGAGGCTTAGCCGGCCTGCCGGAGGAAAACACGTCACTACATTAATAGGAGGCTTGGCCGGCCTGCCGGAGGAAAACACACGTCACCACATTACTATGAGGCTCGGCCGGCCTGCCGGAGGAAAACACACGTCACCACATTACTATGAGGCTTGGCCGGCCTGCTGGAGGAAAACACACGTCACCACATTACTATGAGGCTTGGCCGGCCTGGTGGAGGAAAACACACGTCACCACATTACTATGAGGCTTGGCCGGCCTGCCGGAGGAAAACACACGTCACCACATTACTATGAGGCTCGGCCGGCCTGCCGGAGGAAAACACACGTCACCACATTACTATGAGGCTTGGCCGGCCTGCTGGAGGAAAACACACGTCACCACATTACTATGAGGCTCGGCCGGCCTGCCGGAGGAAAACACACGTCACCACATTACTACGAGGCTTGGCCGGCCTGGTGGAGGAAAACACACGTCACCACATTACTACGAGGCTTGGCCGGCCTGCTGGAGGAAAACACACGTCACCACATTACTAGGAGGCTTGGCCGGCCTGCCGGAGGAAAACACACGTCACCACATTACTACGAGGCTTGGCCGGCCTGCTGGAGGAAAACACACGTCACCACATTACTACGAGGCTTGGCCGGCCTGCCGGAGGAAACACACGTCACCACATTACTACGAGGCTTGGCCGGCCTGCCGGAGGAAAACACACGTCACCACATTACTACGAGGCTTGGCCGGCTTGCCGGAGGAAAACACACGTCACCACATTACTATGAGGCTCGGCCGGCCTGCTGGAGGAAAACACACGTCACCACATTACTATGAGGCTCGGCCGGCCTGCCTGAGGAAAACACACGTCATCACATTACTATGAGGCTCGGCCGGCCTGTCGGAGGAAAACACACGTCACCACATTACTAGGAGGCTCGGCCGGCCTGCTGGAGGAAAACACACGTTACCACATTACTATGAGGCTCGGCCGGCCTGCCGGAGGAAAACACATGTCACCGCATTACTAGGAGGCTTGGCCGGCCTGCCGGAGGAAAACACACGTCACCACATTACTATGAGGCTCGGCCGGCCTGCTGGAGGGAAACACACCGTCACCACATTACTACGAGGCTTGGCCGGCCTGCTGGAGGAAAACACACGTCACCACATTACTATGAGGCTCGGCCGGCCTGCTGGAAGAAAACACACGTCACCGCATTACTATGAGGCTTGGCCGGCCTGCCGGAGGAAAACACACGTTACCACATTACTATGAGGCTTGGCCGGCCTGCTGGAAGAAAACACACGTCACCGCATTACTATGAGGCTTGGCCGGCCTGCCGGAGGAAAACACACGTTACCACATTACTATGAGGCTTGGCCGGCCTGCTGGAAGAAAACACACGCCACCACATTACTACGAGGCTTGGCCGGCATGCTGGAGGAAAACACACGTTACCACATTACTATGAGGCTCGGCCGGCTTCCTGGAAGAAAACACACGTCACCGCATTACTAGGAGGCTTGGCCGGCCTGCCGGAGGAAAACACACGTCACCACATTACTATGAGGCTTGGCCGGCCTGCTGGAAGAAAACACACGCCACCACATTACTACGAGGCTTGGCCGGCATGCTGGAGGAAAACACACGTTACCACATTACTATGAGGCTCGGCCGGCTTCCTGGAAGAAAACACACGTCACCGCATTACTAGGAGGCTTGGCCGGCCTGCCGGAGGAAAACACACGTCACCACATTACTATGAGGCTTGGCCGGCCTGCTGGAGGAAAACACACGTTACCACATTACTATGAGGCTCGGCCGGCCTGCTGGAGGAAAACACACGTTACCACATTACTATGAGGCTCGGCCGGCTTGCTGGAAGAAAACACACGTTACCACATTACTATGAGGCTCGGCCGGCCTGCTGGAGGAAAACACACGTCACCACTATACTATGAGGCTCGGCCGGCCTGCTGGAGAAAAACACACGTCACCACATTACTAGGAGGCTTGGCCGGCCTGCCGGAGGAAAACACACGTCACCACATTACTATGAGGCTTGGCCGGCCTGCTGGAACAAAACACGTCACCACATTACTAGGCGGCTTGGCCGGCCTGCTGAATTACTATGACGCCAGGGTTGCCATGGTTACCTTTCCGGAGCCTCCTCCTCGCCGACGTCGCTGTCGTCGCCGTCCACCAGGTGGCCGAAGGGTTCCGAGGAGATGGAGGCGAGGTTGGTGAGGACGACTCGGCTGTCACTGCTGCTGGTCAGCACCAGCTGGTCGTGGAAGTGGTTGTACCGCACAACCCACACCCTGGCAGCCAAAGTATGGAAAGCCGTACGGCAATTAACGACAAGCAACGCTGTTGTCCGTTGGGGCATTTAACACAATGTCATTTTTATCGCAATTAAGGCAATAAAATTTTTAAATAATTCACGTAATCATATTTTAGAACAAACGTCTCGTCTGAGACACACAACCGACCAGTGTGAGTGATCCGTGAGCACTTTCACCGGTTCAGTCGGTTGCCGTATATCCCAGAACTTGGTTTTGCAGTCATCCCCACAGCTGGCCAAGTAGTACTGCTTGTTGGGGTTGAAGTCGATATCCCGCACGAACTGGCCGTGCGCCCCGTCAATCGTGTACACCTGTCTGGTGGCCCAACGGGAAAACCAACGTCAAATACATGGGTATGATATATAGGCTGCGGATATACATGTAGGTCAATTACATGGTGCGAGAATAGGTTAACTCTCAATAATGCACATGTGGCGATAATATGTCAATTACATTGTGCGATAATAGGTGGACTCTCACCACTGCATCTGTGGCGATAATATGTCAATTACATGGTGCGAGAAATATGTTGGCTCAAAAGGGAGGTCCCATGGCTATCGCACTACATGTTAAGGCCAATTCACTCCATAGAGCGGAGGTCCCATCCCTTGACCAGCGTGCCTCCCACCCTGGCTATCTCACTAGATGTTAACCGTCAACTCACTCCATAGAGCGGAGGTCCCATCCCTTGATCAGCGTGCCTCTCGCCCTGGCTATATCACTACATGTTAACAGTCAACTCACTCCATAGAGCGGAGGTCCCATCCCTTGATCAGTGTGCCTCCCGCCCTGGCTATCTCACTACATGTTAACAGTCAACTCACTCCATAGAGCGGAGGTCCCATCCCTTGATCAGCCTGCCTCTAGCCCTGGCTATCTCACTACATGTTAACCGTCAACTCACTCCATAGAGCGGAGGTCCCATCCCTTGACCAGCGTGCCTCCCACCCTGGCTATCTCACTAGATGTTAACCGTCAACTCACTCCATCGAGCGGAGGTCCCATCCCTTGATCAGCGTGCCTCTCGCCCTGGCTATCTCACTACATGTTAACAGTCAACTCACTCCATAGAGCGGAGGTCCCATCCCTTCAGCCTGCCTCCCGCCCTGGCTATCTCACTACATGTTAACAGTCAACTCACTCCATAGAGCGGAGGTCCCATCCCTTGACCAGTGTGCCTCCCGCCCTGGCTATCTCACTACATCTTAACGGTCAACTCACTCCATAGAGCGGAGGTCCCATCCCTTGATCAGCGTGCCTCTCGCCCTGGCTATCTCACTACATGTTAACAGTCAACTCACTCCATAGAGCGGAGGTCCCATCCCTTCAGCCTGCCTCCCGCCCTGGCTATCTCACTACATGTTAACAGTCAACTCACTCCATAGAGCGGAGGTCCCATCCCTTGATCAGCGTGCCTCTCGCCCTGGCTATCTCACTACATGTTAACAGTCAACTCACTCCATAGAGCGGAGGTCCCATCCCTTCAGCCTGCCTCCCGCCCTGGCTATCTCACTACATCTTAACGGTCAACTCACTCCATAGAGCGGAGGTCCCATCCCTTGATCAGCTTGCCTCTCGCCCTGGCTATCTCACTACATCTTAACGGTCAACTCACTCCATAGAGCGGAGGTCCCATCCCTTGATCAGCGTGCCTCTCGCCCTGGCTATCTCACTACATGTTAACAGTCAACTCACTCCATAGAGCGGATGTCCCATCCCTTCAGCCTGCCTCCCGCCCTGGCTATCTCACTACATGTTAACAGTCAACTCACTCCATAGAGCAGGGGTCCCATCCCTTGATCAGCGTGCCTCTCGCCCTGGCTATCTCACTACATCTTAATGGTCAACTCACTCCATAGAGCGGAGGTCCCATCCCTTGATCAGCGTGCCTCTCGCCCTGGCTATCTTACTACATCTTAACGGTCAACTCTCTCCATAGAGCGGAGGTCCCATCCCTTGACCAGTGTGCCTCCCGCCCTGGCTATCTCACTACATCTTAACGGTCAACTCACTCCATAGAGCGGAGGTCCCATCCCTTGATCAGCGTGCCTCTCGCCCTGGCTATCTCACTACATTTTAACAGTCAACTCACTCCATAGAGCGGAGGTCCCATCCCTTCAGCCTGCCTCCCGCCCTGGCTATCTCACTACATGTTAACAGTCAACTCACTCCATAGAGCGGAGGTCCCATCCCTAGATCAGCGTGCCTCTCGCCCTGGCTATCTCACTACATGTTAACAGTCAACTCACTCCATAGAGCGGAGGTCCCATCCCTTCAGCCTGCCTCTCGCCCTGGCTATCTCACTACATCTTAACGGTCAACTCACTCCATAGAGCGGAGGTCCCATCCCTTGATCAGCGTGCCTCTCGCCCTGGCTATCTCACTACATGTTAACAGTCAACTCACTCCATAGAGCGGAGGTCCCATCCCTTGATCAGCGTGCCTCTCGCCCTGGCTATCTCACTACATGTTAACAGTCAACTCACTCCATAGAGCGGAGGTCCCATCCCTTCAGCCTGCCTCCCGCCCTGGCTATCTCACTACATCTTAACGGTCAACTCACTCCATAGAGCGGAGGTCCCATCCCTTGATCAGCCTGCCTCTCGCCCTGGCTATCTCACTACATCTTAACGGTCAACTCACTCCATAGAGCGGAGGTCCCATCCCTTGATCAGCGTGCCTCTCGCCCTGGCTATCTCACTACATGTTAACAGTCAACTCACTCCATAGAGCGGATGTCCCATCCCTTCAGCCTGCCTCCCGCCCTGGCTATCTCACTACATGTTAACAGTCAACTCACTCCATAGAGCAGGGGTCCCATCCCTTGATCAGCGTGCCTCTCGCCCTGGCTATCTCACTACATCTTAATGGTCAACTCACTCCATAGAGCGGAGGTCCCATCCCTTGATCAGCGTGCCTCTCGCCCTGGCTATCTCACTACATCTTAACGGTCAACTCTCTCCATAGAGCGGAGGTCCCATCCCTTGACCAGTGTGCCTCCCGCCCTGGCTATCTCACTACATCTTAACGGTCAACTCACTCCATAGAGCGGAGGTCCCATCCCTTGATCAGCGTGCCTCTCGCCCTGGCTATCTCACTACATTTTAACAGTCAACTCACTCCATAGAGCGGAGGTCCCATCCCTTCAGCCTGCCTCCCGCCCTGGCTATCTCACTACATGTTAACAGTCAACTCACTCCATAGAGCGGAGGTCCCATCCCTAGATCAGCGTGCCTCTCGCCCTGGCTATCTCACTACATGTTAACAGTCAACTCACTCCATAGAGCGGAGGTCCCATCCCTTCAGCCTGCCTCTCGCCCTGGCTATCTCACTACATCTTAACGGTCAACTCACTCCATAGAGCGGAGGTCCCATCCCTTGATCAGCGTGCCTCTCGCCCTGGCTATCTCACTACATTTTAACAGTCAACTCACTCCATAGAGCGGAGGTCCCATCCCTTCAGCCTGCCTCCCGCCCTGGCTATCTCACTACATGTTAACAGTCAACTCACTCCATAGAGCGGAGGTCCCATCCCTTGATCAGCGTGCCTCTCGCCCTGGCTATCTCACTACATGTTAACAGTCAACTCACTCCATAGAGCGGAGGTCCCATCCCTTGATCAGCGTGCCTCCCGCCCTGGCTATCTCACTACATGTTAACAGTCAACTCACTCCATAGAGCGGAGGTCCCATGCCTTGATCAGCCTGCCTCTCGCCCTGGCTATCTCACTACATGTTAACAGTCAACTCACTCCATAGAGCGGAGGTCCCATCCCTTCAGCCTGCCTCCCGCCCTGGCTATCTCACTACATGTTAACAGTCAACTCACTCCATAGAGCGGAGGTCCCATCCCTTGATCAGCGTGCCTCCCACCCTGGCTATCTCACTACATGTTAACAGTCAACTCACTCCATAGAGCGGAGGTCCCATCCCTTCAGCCTGCCTCCCGCCCTGGCTATCTCACTACATGTTAACAGTCAACTCACTCCATAGAGCGGAGGTCCCATCCCTTGATCAGCGTGCCTCCCGCCGTGGCTATCTGAGTACAGTTGTGGTGGGGATTCCATCTTCCGGATGTAAACCGCGGTTGTCCCTTGCCTTCGGATGCAGTGGACAGAACAACCTGAAATAAAATACTCAACGGTGACAGCCATCGCGTGAGACGTCTTCGCATCCGGTCAACCCAGGAGGCGCAATCACCCACGTGATTAAGTGAGCAATATGCTCCTACGAGCGGATAAGCCGAAAAATGGATGTTACAATCGTACTTGCAGGCAATTAAGCTAATAAGCCGAGCAACCACGTTACCTTGGTAACATGGTTCCATAACTAGCTTACTTATCAATTATAATACATTCTACACTAGAATGACAGACAAATTGACTGAAGTGTGACTTTAACCTGTGCCGGTCATATCGCGACAATGGGGAAGGAAGACGAGTCATGTCTCCGGCGGGGGAACCCCTTATTCCTTACGAGAAAGACATGGGATCTTCATCCTGCACAAATATAGGTTAGATAGGTTGGATTCGAACCACGCACCGGCCGCTTCGGATGACCTGGCAGAGCACATTCAGCAACCGTTAACGCGCTACCTCGGTTGATAGTCGGTAAAGGTTAAACCGCGGTACGACCACAAGACACGCCGAGTGTCTGCCACACACCTACCGGGTACTTGTCCACATGCTTACCTTAGCATTCCTTCCCCCTGCCTGTATGTCCCACAAGACAATGTGGTTGTCTGCCAAAGAGACCAGCCTGTTGCTCTCCCCGGAAGGATGCCAAAGGACACTGCAAGGGTAAAAGAGTTATTCTGCAAGTGATACATATTTAAAATATGTACCCATCATATAGGCAACAAATATGGATTGATCACTTGCTCACATTTCATTGTCGAATTCGGTATACTGCAGAGTACCATCTACTGGGTTCGCCAACCAATGTCATCCATGCATAAAGCAACGATTTTTAGTTCTGATGACATCACACGATCATCCTCCACTTATACGGTAATTCATTCACTCATTCATTCACTCATTCATTTGATCGGTACCTCTTCATGTCCCCAAAGTTTCCATTTTCGAGGTGAGTTAGAAGTTCCAATGCTGGAGCATTAGCAGAAGTATCATCCGCGAGAGAAGAGTCCTCCACATCAGGGATTCTCCACAGCGAGGCCTTCATCTCAGCCTTGGACTCAGAGGCTGCAACAAAATATATGAAGAAAACTCTAAGTTGAATGCTAAAATTGTGCTATCCTGACTGAGCTGTCTGCATATCCTAGTGTGTTGCAGGACATAGTGACTATTGTATACCATAAAGAGAGATTGTATTCATGAAATATCACTGGTATACTTTACACTCCATATAGTGTCACAACTGGCAAACAAATCATTTAGACAGGTTTACAGGTTGTAATTTTGTAGTATATACCAGTAGATATCAACATACTATTTAGACATGTTATAGATTAATTGTAAAGGGTGGATACTCACTTTTGTTGTATATAGATGCAAGGATTTCTTTGTCAAATGGAGCAGCACTCAAGTGCCATATTTCTCCTTCTTTATGCAGTAAAACATTCTTGTTGATGAGGTTATTTTCATCATCAAATTTGATGTGGTGTATCTTGGGAGCAAAAATAACATCTGTAGATATACTCATATAAAAACTATATACCGTAATTTCCGGGCTATAAGTCGCACCGGTGTATAAGTCGCACCCGCCGATTTTGAGAAATATTGAGACTTGAGCCGCATATAAGTCGCAACGGTGTAGAAGTCGCACCTTCGGTGTAAGATTTTTAGAGTTGCGGCAGGCATCGGTATACATGTACTTCCACCGTTGTGCCTTGCGGAAGCCGGACTTGATATTCTGACATGTGCCAACCATTGTTAACTACCGGTATTGCCCGTAATTGCGTTTATCTCGGTGCTCCCACGCCGTTTGTTGTCAAAGGCCGTAAGAATTGACGGATCTATGTTCCTGTCGTTGTTCGTCATTTAATGGGCCTTCAGGACAAAATTTGCTACTGATGGGAAGTTGTGGACGCGAGACAGTACGGGATTTGTTTGTTTTGATGACGGTTCGGGCGATAAGGCGTTGGGAGAAATGTTATTACTGTTGGCACCAAGCCAGGTTGCCCGCCGCAGGCATGGTCGCGGGGGTTGTGTTGACACATGCGATAGCTTTGACACATCTAAGAGCGACGGCTGGATATTAATAGGTTCAAGGCGGCTAGGTTCAAGGCGGCTGCTGATGCCAATGGGCTCTTGCATGCCGCGGCATAGTGGGACAGACAGCTTCATTTTATTAGTATAGAAGGTGGTGGTGGTCGCGTTGTCAGTTAAGCCGTGTTGCATTTGTAGGGATGGTTTAATTGATTTGATTTGATTAGAGCTTAAGGGCACTTTCAGCCTTTAAGGCCATATCGTGCCATACTGGTTTATTGTACGGATGGAGTGAAGGGATGTGTCCATCGTCATCGTTGGCAGGGTGCCCAATTTTCACTTGACTCGTAGAGTGGCGGGCCATCGTTCGGGAAGTGGCAGTCGAGGGTGTAAATTTATACAGCTGTTGCCTTGACTGTGGGCCATAAAGAAAGTTGATACCGGGTCGGCGTGATGCAACAGTGGTTCTACCATTGGCGCCGGAGTAATTGGCTTCATTCGCCCCGGATGGGATTATGATAACCAGGAACGATCAAATAACGACCCCCGATCTCCCGGCCGATATTTGGTGTGAAGTTGGTAAGGGGGGGGGGGGGGGGGGCGGTCCTGAGAGAAAAGCTTAGACTCGAGTCATATATGTCACACTGGTGTATATGTCGCACACTTCGGACGCGACGAAAACACCGAAAATTATGGTATTCTATGTTCATGGGTCTAGCCGTATCCAGTGTATCCAGTATATTTCTACACAGAATGCTAAATGACTGACAGATGACTGTATAATAATTTTTAATATTTATTTATCCAAATATTCTAAAGTATATAGCTCTCCAATTAAAGATCAATAATTACATTGTATCAGAAAACAAATAAGGCAAAATAGGCACATCTAACCAGTGTTAAAAAAGTGGGTAGCATGATATTGTTGAGCTATAACTGTGAGACAGATACCTGGTTCTCAAATCGCAGAGACTGTGTCCCAACAAAGAAGTTGATGTAGTCAGTTTCAGCAGTCTGCGCTGCCAGTGCCCTGGCCTGTTGGACAATAATAGAAATACAAAAAGCAATTTAGCATAATCACTACTGGAGGATATAATGCTAATAAATAATAAACTGCTATAGTACTTGGGTTTATCACAGATACAACAAATTCATTAATAGTGAGCGTAGCAAGCTCTTGAGAACACATATGTAAAAAAAATGACAAAATCTATATCTGAATCCCATACTGTTATGAGCAGGTGAAATCCGCCAGAATTTGACCTCTACTGGGGAAAATGGAAAGATTGATTACTGTAAGACATATATGTATATATCAATGAAACTTGCTGATTTTAACAACGATGACCTTTCATTTTATGTTCTATAATTTATTAGCAAGAAGAACTTGACATTTTAAAAATGAATTGGAGATTTGTAGTGGCTATAATATGTTACTGAGTACTTGTGACATCAAAATGTTATAAAAATGGTTTCACAATGGGAGTTCTTAAACAACCGAATGGTATGCCACAAGCATATACATGATTGACATCATCCCACCCAAGATACATATTATGGCAAACCGATGTGGGATTTATTTTTAATAGTGATCTAGATGCATCGGAATAGCCGAAGTAATATATATACGCTCGAATTTAGGTAGCACTTATCCATATTAAATTTAATCCTGTCATTCATTCTTGCTATTTATCAAATAGGTACTATAGTCTGATATCCTAAGTTGAATCAGTTGTATATAAACTTCAACACTTTTTATCCAGTAAGTAATTACTATACCTGTGCAATTACTGGTATATCTAGACGTATAAAAAGGGGTATGAAAAGGGGAAATAGCGATATGCGACAGTGCCAAATCCATTTTCATTATTATATATATATAATGTCCATACTTTTACCAGATAGATGCCAGGATATGTGACAGCCACCTTGATAGGTGAGCTCCATAGGATAAGAGCATAGACGCTCAGATCAATATAACTGATCTAAGTATCTGTGGATAGGCGACTGAAGTGGGGGGAGGGGGGGGGGGGGAAGGGGGCTTGTATTCCCAGATCACAAAGAATAAATTTATTTTTTCCCAGGTCACAATGAATTAAAGCAGAATTCTATGCATGTAATTGAAGGTCAGATACATGATGCTAAATTGACGATTTCCCGATTCACGGTTATTTAATATTAAAATTCCAAGTTCACGATTAAAGAATATCCTTAATCACGGCAGTCGGCTAATACTCCATTCCCAGTTCACAAAGAATTACTTTCCTCATTCCCAGTTCATGGTGAAATGAAAAGCCAGATCGTAAGGAATGCAACCGAACCCCCTTCCTGAGGGCAATGCATTAGTCCACAGCCGTTTGTGACATTGAACAATTAACAAGGGTCCGCACCGCCCACCAATATTAGTAGGCGATGCCCCCCCCCCCCTCTCTCTGTGTTAGTCGATTTACTGTGCCTGTGTTTATGATTGATTGTTCAAGTTGTTGAAGCCCCTATACCGAAGTATAACCAGCTTGACATAATACTGTATTATCGCTCGCGTGAACTAATGCCTGGTAAACCGAATGTATCTGCTATTTATCGTTTTGGAATGATTAAATGAATACCCCTTAATTATATTCTTGAAATGTTACATGCTCACCTGAAATTCTAGCCCGTATATTACAGGCGCGTCGTCTTCCATTCTGACGATGGCAAAGAACGAACACCGCTGACGTTTTAGGGTATCTCACCAGTAACTGCGTGGCTCGACAAGTGTTAAATTGTACAGTGCGTTCGGTGAAAAGTGTCAATGAGCGCATTATGATAAAAGGTTTTTAGCTGAGCAGCGATCGAGTGGCGAAGGGTTGAAAGTTCCTCATATAAACCAACGAACTTTAATGGAGGTTTAGAATTGATTAAAGATATAATATCTTTATTAACTACAACACTAGTGTCCAAAGAACGAAGATACCTTCATTCATTCAATTTTGGAACCAAAGATCATCTAGTAAAATTTGTAAATCTTGACAATCAGTCTAAGCAAGGATACAATTAAGAGATAAACTCATTGGAATTATAGTTGTCAACATGTTATATCGGACTTCGCCAACAGTCTATCTAGCTTATAGTTATATTGGACTTCTGCCACTTCATGATGTACAGTTTGAATGATTACATGGGCTCAAACGTCTGTGTGCTCCAGGTTTGACGACAGCGGAAGCGAAACATCAAACTGTCTGAATGTAAGACGCTAAGTGTTGGAAGTGGGAAAACTAGAGGTAGACCATTCATCGAAATACCGACCACTGCATACTGTCAGCGGGTTAACATAAATCACCTGCTGGTGATATCTACGTCACAACGGAATTGAGAAATCCGTATTGTGAATACAGTGCCTGGAACTGTTTAAGGAGGTTCCCGGCATCACTGTATAATAATAAGTGTACATTAATACGACGGTGCTGGGTTTCAGTTCAAATTATAAGAAATCTTTTTTTCTAATGTATGTATTTAGGTAACTTTCCCATTGTATTGTAGCTTTCATGATCATCAGTTGGCTGAACTTCATCGGCGAAAGAAACTACATGTATTTATTACGGGTTTCAACTATATAAATCGAATCCTCACCTTCATCAACACGTGAGCGTAAAAATTCGGGATAAATACGAAAACGATGAGACTCAACATTAATTAGGCAGACTGAAGCAAAGTATAATTTATTCACAGATTTGTACAAGTATAAAAGAAAGACACGCATACGCTCAGCAAGCTATAACGACGGCGATGGCGTTTCCATGTATACAGCAGTAGTCCCCTAATAACAACAACGAACGTACTCTATTATTTCCACTATCGTGACATTTACGAGGATTTATTGTTTGGGAAAGACTGAGGAAGGGATAAATGCTATTTAAAACAAGAGAGCGTTCGGGTCATGAGCACCGCCGAGGTCTAGAATAAGTTGGCTTGTAGCCCGCGTAAGGCTCTATAATGGTACGATGAAGTCATAGGCTCCAGGGGGGACACCACTTTTCTTTGCAAGAAAAGGTACAACGACACATTTCGCACGGATTGGCGCAATGAAGATGAAGAATCCTTTAGTTCAATTTCACACATGGGATGATCTCTTGATATGATCTGACACAGCGTGACATAGGAGACGTCACATGAAGTCATCAGAGTCGTTTCCATCGTCCTGAAAGTAGAAGAGAGTCCTCAGTACAGGTATCGGCAAGAGGGCCGTATGACGCGAGGGCAGTATGACGCGAGGGCACTATGACGAGAGGGCACTATGACGAGAGCGCAGTATGACGCGAGGGCAGTATGACGAGAGGGCACTATGACGAGAGCGCAGTATGACGAGAGGGCAGTATGACGAGAGGGCAGTGTGACGAGAGGGCAGTATGACGCGAGGGCACTATGACGCGAGGGCAGTATGACGAGAGGGCAGTATGACGCGAGGGCAGAATGACGCGAGGGCAGTATGACGAGAGCGCAGTATGACGCGAGGGCAGTATGACGAGAGGGCACTATGACGAGAGCGCAGTATGACGAGAGGGCAGTATGACGAGAGGGCAGTGTGACGAGAGGGCAGTATGACGCGAGGGCACTATGACGCGAGGGCAGTATGACGAGAGGGCAGTATGACGCGAGGGCAGAATGACGCGAGGGCAGTATGACGAGAGGGCAGTATGACGCGAGGGCAGAATGACGCGAGGGCAGTATGACGAGAGGGCAGTGTGACGAGAGGGCAGTATGACGCGAGGGCAGTATGACGCGAGGGCAGTATGACGAGAGCGCAGTATGACGGGAGGGCAGTATGACGAGAGCGCAGTATGACGAGGGGGCAGTGTGACGAGAGGGCAGTATGACGCGAGGGCAGTATGACGAGAGGGCAGTATGACGAGAGGGCAGTATGACGAGAGGGCATTATGACGAGAGCGCAGTATGACGAGAGGGCAGTATGACGAGAGGGCATTATGACGAGAGGGCATTATGACGAGAGCGCAGTATGACGAGAGGGCAGTATGACGAGAGGGCAGTGTGACGAGAGGGCAGTATGACGAGAGGGCAGTGTGACGAGAGGGCAGTATGACGAGAGGGCACTATGACGAGAGGGCACTATGACGAGAGCGCAGTATGACGCGAGGGCCGTATGACGCGAGGGCAGTATGACGCGAGGGCACTATGACGAGAGGGCACTATGACGAGAGCGCAGTATGACGAGAGGGCAGTATGACGAGAGGGCAGTGTGATGAGAGGGCAGTATGACGCGAGGGCACTATGACGCGAGGGCAGTATGACGAGAGGGCAGTATGACGCGAGGGCAGAATGACGAGAGGGCAGTGTGACGAGAGGGCAGTATGACGCGAGGGCAGAATGACGCGAGGGCAGTATGACGAGAGGGCAGTGTGACGAGAGGGCAGTATGACGCGAGGGCAGTATGACGCGAGGGCAGTATGACGAGAGCGCAGTATGACGGGAGGGCAGTATGACGAGAGCGCAGTATGACGAGGGGGCAGTGTGACGAGAGGGCAGTATGACGAGAGGGCATTATGGCGAGAGGGCATTATGACGAGAGCGCAGTATGACGAGAGGGCATTATGACGAGAGGGCATTATGACGAGAGCGCAGTATGACGAGAGGGCAGTATGACGAGAGGGCAGTGTGACGAGAGGGCAGTATGACGAGAGTGCAGTGTGACGAGAGGGCAGTATGACGAGAGGGCACTATGACGAGAGCGCAGTATGACGAGAGGGCAGTATGACGAGAGGGCAGTGTGACGAGAGGGCAGTATGACGAGAGTGCAGTGTGACGAGAGGGCAGTATGACGAGAGGGCAGTATAACGAGAGGGGAGTATGACGATAGGGCAGTATGACGAGGGGGCAGTGTGACGAGAGGGGAGTATGACGATAGGGCAGTATGACGAGGGGGCAGTGTGACGAGAGGGGAGTATGACGAGAGGGCAGTATGACGAGAGAGCAGTGTGACGAGAGGGCAGTATGACGATAGGGCAGTATGACGAGAGTGCAGTGTGACGAGAGGGCAGTATGACGATAGGGCAGTATGACGAGAGTGCAGTGTGACGAGAGGGCAGTGTGACGAGAGGGGAGTGTGACGAGCGGGGAGTATGACGAGAGGGCAGTATGACGAGAGTGCAGTATGACGAGAGGGGAGTATGACGAGAGTGCAGTATGACGAGAGGGCAGTATGACGAGGGCAGTATGACGAGAGGGGAGTATGACGAGAAGACAATATGACGCGAGCATTGGTGACAACATAGATAAGATCAGAAAGCAAAACATAAGTTAGTACACATGTTTTTCGTATGAATATTTCTTTATTTTGCCTCTCGCCTCAACGCCCCTTTTTCTGTTTTGAAGTTGAAATTACAGTGACGCTTCCCTCCTGACCACTACCCTAATACCACAAGTCACAAAATTTTCCCCTTGCTATAATCACAATAACTCACCACATTTGCTGTCATATTTTCATCCCGCATGAGCGATGAGTAACTTCTGTGAATAGAAAAGCGTATTCAATGGTGTGAATCATTAGAATATATCCACGCGTACATCCACAGGTAAACACATAAAGGGTCCTTCGTCGGCGACTCAGGAGTAAGATACGAGATTTCACTTAATCTGATTGGGGTTTAAAGGAACTTCCAGCATGAATTACACTGAGGTGGAACTTAATATTACTCCTGACTCCTAAACACATGTAAATGCTTCTCTTCGGCAGCACCGACCGCTCCGCTTTGCACGCTTTAAGCTATTTCAGGGCAACAGATCGTTGATACAATCTTGCTGTTTGGCTGAAGAAGGTCACTTGATAAAAGCGGAACGCTTTTGAACGTACCAGCTTAGCGCCTATACCATGTCCCTAATATGATCGAAAACAATTTCGACCTCGAATGGCACGGAATTAACAGTATATAACCTTAGTTCTTCGTCTTTCTTTCTTGCTTCAATTTCTTCCTTTTCCTTCTGTTTCTGTACCCTCTGCTTGGCCTTTTGGTCCTCTCTCTCCTGTCGGTCCCTCTCTTCCCGTAGCGCTCTCAGGTCTGGTTTGTCCTCTGTCTTCGTCTTGTTTAACCGGTTCACAATCTCGTTCACCCGTTTTTCCACACTGACTTTGTTTACCTACAAACGTGACCAATACGATTTTAGGCGTTGTATAAGAGGCATAACGAACGAACCACAACCAAATCAACTAGTCTTGTTATGACAGGAATATTAAGATCTGAAAAAAAAAAAATATCGTAAATATTGCAGTTGTACAGGGATAGTGAGAATACAAATATTACGTATAAACGAATGATGAAATCATTGACAGCATATTTATTTTGGGTAGTTTATACATTACGCACGTCTTTCTGCTTGTGAAATCCCACTTGACCGACGTCCATGCCCGCCGTCTTCTTTAGGTTGTTCCACATGGTGTACACCACGTCTACATTGTTTATTTTGTTGCCTGTAATCAATGGAAATTTCATTCATAAGTCCCGTCATGCAAATATCTTTTGTGTAAAACGCAAAGCCTGCTGCGTACAAGGATTGTGTGCACATCGACTGCAGACGGGTTGAAAGCATTTTGCGTACAATATCGCGCAGAAATATTAACCTTACTCACAAATAATAATAATAATTATAATTATAACATTGTTTCTTTATATTTTTAGTGGTTTGCGTTTTTTTTCCACAACATAGATAGGATTGATACATGAGCCATCTTCCAATCCACATTTGTTGTCATATTATGGATGGATGAATTGGCTTTCTAGGTCACTTTTGTGACCCCGGGTTGTTGGCCTGTACATAAGTGTCTTCTAACCTTACGTTAAGGTTGATTCTTCGATTATTACTTAAAGTGTCTATCCTCCAAATTACAGAAGTTTCCGTCCTGTCTGCAGCTCACAGTAGCATTTAGAAGTGACCGCCAGCCAAGATTTCACCGCTTAAGCAGGCGACAGCCTTTTTTGGAGGTGTGTCCGCAATTGACCAATCAGGAGGCGATACACTAATTATATTCAAATCGGAAATGACGCTTACCGTGTGAGCAAAACGAGAGCGCGTGATCATCGCAAATTGGGCTGTATAGTCACTTCGGGATCTTATCGAGACCCTACGAGACGGGATACCTATGCTCTGCGTCAATGCCTAGCATCAACGGCCTGTACGTGCTACCTACCTTCCGGTTGTTTGCCTTCACTCGCCTCACACACAAGATCGGCTAAAGCTGTCCTTGGAAGCACAACTAACCACTGGAGTTCTACGCATATCCGAATTATAACCATCCGAGTAGATTTATGTAATGTATGAGCGGTTAGGCAGTTGATAAACCAGAATGCGGTTGTCTCATGAGTGACTGTCAGTGTCAGGCGATCTAATGTGCTACGCGGGGGTTTCCATGTCGTATGACGTAATAATCATCATGACGCACGTATCTGCGCGTGGTATCTATGGTTACGTAACAACGCTCCTTATATGGACTGAGCAGGTTAGGACAATGGTGCTCCGTTTGTCGTAGAACTGCAAACATCGATGATTTGGCTCAAAATACAACGCTTCCAACAGTCTCATCGAACGGACCACATGCATTATGGAGAGATAAATGTCTTATCTTAAACTATATTATGATTTTATAGTTAACAATGCCTGGACCAAAGCAAACAAAAAATAGTTTCACACCCACTCGATTCTTTACGCCCAAACCGGGCAGCTGGCCGATTCCCAACGCTAAAACGTTGACTAGAATGAGTGCGCGTCACGCAGTTGCAGCAAGGCACCAGCGTGATGCGCACTCGTTCTAAGTGCACGTGTTTTTTTGTTGGTCCCCAAAAGACCTAAACCGGAAATAGAACCCGCGAGAACTGTACAGCCCTATATAAATAGCTGCGATTCTAACTCCAATCATGTTTTTTACGGAGACAATCGTTTCAATATGTTTTGACGCTATTTTTCCATGAAACACCATGGTCTACTGCGCGACTTGGAACTGCGGCAATTCATCCATAAATCGCGGCCCTGATCTCTCGTTTTACGCGTTTTACACTCCGGCAAAATGGCGCGCTGCTCGACATTGATGGGGTTGGCTTATTTTATGGGTTCTCCTTACCAGTCGGCCGAAACGAAGCGTTATCACTCACCGAATTAAGATATAAACTATCGGTGCAGATCGCGATTATATTAGGTTGGACGCTTAAAGCGACAGTCCCGAATAATAAGTGAGTTTTACATAAATAATGAACGATTCATCGTGACAGGGAAGAATGACAACATGTGTTTTTGTTACTTTATGTGTATATCCACATACAACTTGAAATGGCAATATAATTAAAACACAGTAGTGACCTGATTAATTGCAGAAAGCTCACCTTGAATACTGTTTGCCTTGACCAGCTGAGCACAGTCCTGAATGACGGCCTCTGGTATACACTCAATCGTCTCGCCCTAAAATCAACGCAAATTATATAGAAATAGAGAAATATATATGCAGATATTTGTATAACGAATAATTTTATCTGGCCGCCATCATATTTAAAACATATCTATCAATGTGTCAAGCCACTTTAGCTACAAGAATGAAGTATGCTCGAAAGTTCTTTAATTATGCAATTATTTTGTCCCTACGCTCCTTTTGTGCTGATAAAATATATCAGTTATATTAGGCCTATGAGGTCCAAGGCCCTACAACTTCATACACATTTTTTGTTTCATGGCAACCAGCATACATCTGGCGCATTTAGTTTGTCAAGTACATCTAGTATATATATGTACCGTATATATGTCAAATCTCGTGACAACGGGACTACATACCGGGTGTAGTCGCAGGTAGACGTGAGCAGACGACAACTTATCAACGTGGAACCTGTCAAAGAAATATAAAATGGTTATGCATCAAAATAGTGGCCATTACCATGAACACAAATAACCTCATGACAAGTGATAAATACACATCCACAAAGAAATAAAATCCCACTCCCTTGGTCTTTGCCTTGGTTCCAGGTAAACCCTCTTTATGGCAAAGTGACATAAACTGTGGGTTACAATTGTGATGCCTTCATGTTCATTAAGGTAAGCCACCCATAATGAGCCTCGGCGATTTTGAGCAGACCTCGGTAAACATCGGCAAACATCGGCGGGCTGTAGCCCTGATATTTTAAGCAGTCTTAATGAAACAAAGCACGAATAAAACACAGCAAAAGAAGTGGTGACATAGGTAAAATAAATAGAAAATCGTATAATAAGCTTCGGCGATTTAGAGAAGACCTCGGTAAACATCGACAAACATCGGCGGGTGTCAGTGAAAGGAGAATCCCTAACTCGTTATGTCATTCACAGGGAATGCCCAATTCGTGAAGTCATTCACAGGGTATTTCTCCGAGAATGGCTCTTCGTGATAAATTCCGAATATTCAAGAAAAAAACATGGAGAAAACGTGTAAATACTTCAGAAAACATTCGTGTAGATCATAATTATGTCGGAGACCATTATATAAAACCAGATTTATTAAAATGTGAGCACAAGATGCAATTACTGATAATTGGTGTGAAACAAGCTGCTCCAAAAAATATTTCTGAAATAACATTTTCAAGTTTCAGGACGTGTTTCTCGGGAAATTTGCACGGCTACCTATATTTTTCTTCATTTTTATTACAAGAACTATGTTTTTAAACGTGGTTTGGTGTCAAGATTTTCATTTTTGATGAAATTATAGTCAATTTTGTGAAGGTGGTGATTTATTATTGCCATTCTGTTATTTTTTGTGGCTACTATTTACATTGTTGAATATCATTCCTGTATTGCACTAGGTTTAAGCTTTCCAAAGAGCTATTACTGATGATAATTACTTAAAATTTAGCTGAATTGTAGCAAAATTACATATTCGTGGTAGGTGTCAAGTTTTGGTCATTTTGTGAAATGGGGGTATACTTGAAAAATGGAGAATATATTTTTAACGAGACGGTAAAGTATCCTAAAAATTCACCAGAAGGTGTGTAATTGGGTATACTTTCATAAAATAATCACAAATACAGAGTTCTTTTACCTTGCTATTATGGGTGGCTTACCTTAAGATACAAATGTTTTCATCAGGTTTACACCAGAGTAACCATAAACCAGTAACCATAAAACTAAGACCTTACCATACATCTTCTGGCCAACCCCATCGGATCAACTCCTCATCTGAAATACATCATAATTGGTAGGTAACATTCAGCACAAGTGGGTCGTCAAACAAAAGATATTACCAGCAGACATACATATTAAACGCAGAGAAACAACCGTGAAAAAAGCATGTGTAATTATATGTTAATGGTACAGAGGGCTTTTTAATAAGCAAGCACATGTTACACTTTACAACTCTTACATTTGTTGGATATTTCGCTGCTTCGAGAGGAATGGAATCAATTGAAAACAAGCAATAACATTCAACCAGCAGTGAATTTCAAACTGAATCTTACTTTCATACTTGTCTTCACCCACATACAGCATATAAGGTGGTGACACCACTGCAATAAAACAAAGGTTTTAGTCTGCATTACACAAAGATAATATTTAGTACAATAATAAACACTGTAGCACTTCATTAGCATGTAACATAACATCATTATTTCAGATATAAATATTGACGATAATGCTTATATCAGAATTATATTAGTGTTAAAATAATGTTTTCATCATAAATAAAGAACTTATTGGGCCTATAACTTCCATCCATATTTACGGGTTGTCCCCAATTATTTGAGAAGAATTCATCGTCCAGAGTGTAATATTATCATGCGGGACTGCTCTTGATCGCGGCGAACCATACCCCACTTCCGTTTCAAAATTGTGTGCGTTCTTGACCAATCCGCCAAGTTGAAATCCTTATTAGTCGTTGCCGATGGGGTGCGCACGCGGTCGACACCCATAAGCAACGCACCCCAGGTTTTGCCCCATGACGGTGTGCAGTGAACTCGCCACAGGGCGGGTGAACTCGCCACACTTTTGGGTGAACTCGCCACACTCGGCAAGTGAACTCGCCACCCCTACGGGTGAAGTCGTTCCCTTGCTCCCTGTAATTGCTTATAGTACTTCTTTGTGCTTTTTAGCTTAAAGTGCCTACTGACCGATATTAATGGCGATTTTAGTGATTCAGAATACATCATGACATCGATCTTGCGAGCACACACATAATCTTACCTTGATCACAATGTCCCCATCTGACCTGTCTACTTTTGTATCCATGTCCGTATAAAAATGTATCCAAATGCATCCAAATGTAATTATCCAGATAAGTTCAGTTTTAATGTGTCTTTGTAAAGGCCGAGATCTGAAATGACCCCTTGACGGAATATGGAGCCTCAGGAGCCCAGTGCGGTTTTGTTTCTATCACAATATGGCTTTGCCCAAAGTGCCATGTGGGTGTGACGCTGTGAAGTCCAGGCCAGGGCGGCCAGGGAGGTTGGGGGGTAGTAGGTAGTAGGGGTGAAAAAATGTTAACAGCGACCCGTTAACACCGGGAGAATCAGGAGTACACATCAAAGTGGTGTGACACGTTATTAATGTTAATATCACTTAGCATGGTCTTCCTGATTCCTCCCTCGCATGTATATAACAGCATTCTTCATTCGGCAATTTGAGATGCGGGGGGTTAGGGGAGCGGGGATCTCAGGCACTAGAGAGAACATACTTAGGACCTCGGCTATTGGATTAATTCACGATTCTCATCATTTTTAATTCGCACGGCCAGCTATGAATACAGCAATTTCTTTAGACAATGAGATGCTAGCGACAAGCAAGCAAATTAGATAGGCGGGGGGGGGGGGGGGGAGGGGATGCATGGTCAATGCACGCATTAAAGAAAACATATTCCCTGTGACTCCGTGAGAATCAGGAGGATACATCAAGGTGATGTGACATGTTTTTGGCATAAAACGGTCTGATCTTCCACATAGCTGGTCTCATTTTGATGTTGTTGGCCACCAGCATGGATCGCCATAATTTCATTTCCCTTTTTGCATTTGCGGAAATGAGTTTGGATTTGTGTATTGTGTACCTATTATATTAAATAGTAAGTTTATTATAAAAAATACAATATATATTTTTGATATAAACCTGCTTTAATTATTCTTATCTTCCTTAGAAGGAGGTATGGCTGGTAACCGAACTTATGGCCTCTATGTTAGTGGCAGGTAAAGAAATGAAGCCACCAACCGGACACGAGGGGATATCCGTACCATACAGTGCCGTGCCCCACTACTGAAACCAGTCAAGTTCGCTTTATAACAACACTTTTCTAATCCATCTATGCAGAGAAAAATAACACAAGCATCCAACCCCATCTCATCACAGCCACCATCCACCCTCTCCCAGCAATACAGGTGGCACTGGACCATTCGTAGTTATCCAATGCAAACAAGATAATTATGGGATTAGAAGGTGGTCCACTTTCGGGTACCCAGCCGGCTTAATTTGTTATATCTGGTTATGTCTCAGGGTGGGGCACAAAGGACCGGAAGGGTAGGGTGGTTGGGAGGGGGGGGTGCATCTCTACAGAAGAACTCCAGTGGCCAGTTTCTATTGATCATACTGGCGAGATGGAAAACGTGACGCTCAGTTTGTAGATCAATTACGATTACATTACTTTTAAAACCAATGTAATCGCTTACGATTACTTGAAAAATATAATCGATTACTCTTTATGATTATCCCATGTCTGAGTATGTACCGATATAAATTTCATTCACCGTTTAAAGGAAGTTAATAAATGATAGCAACAAAGCATTGTTGATTGCATTCTGCATTAACGACACGATTCACCCGAATCCACAATGCTAATTAATCTTTAAATTTACCGACATTATATATTGACCGACATGATATATAACTACAGCAAGCCTGTGGCGACTTATAATAGTAACATAAAGGCTTCAATAAGCCTGTGGCACTTAAACAGGAGGTGTGGTGTGTTCACCAGGAGATTTGGTGAGTTCACCTGTCGCCCTTGGCGCAAGTGCCCCCAGGCAAGCCCGCTTCTCTAGGGGCACAACGGTAACAATGTTAAAATCCTTCGACGTTAGTAGGGAATCGACTGTAGCTTTTATTATAATGTGGCTGCGTACAATAATAGTGCTTACGTATTCTATATACCTTGTTCTATCTTCGGACATCAAGAAAGTGTGTCAACACAAGATTGTTGCAGTCATATTTTCGCGAACAAATGTTGGAGCATGCGACTTTGCCCATGCGTATGCAGCGCCACCTGGCGAATCCCGCCACCATTTGAACCATTGGTAGCCTGGATCCCAAACTTTGTAACAGTCAATGACCTGTGAAAGAGGGCACTGCTGTTGTCCTTAAGTTCAAAGTGAGCGACTGACAAGGCCCTCTAGCGGAGAGTCATATTCTAACGGAGAAGAGGAACCAAGTCGCATTCACAGGTACCGGCATCCACCAAAAACAAATATGGCGGATGGCTGGTTGGGAACAGTTGTGTGCTCCAACATTTCTTCGCGAAAATATAACCGAAACAACCTAGTGTCGACACACTTTATTGATGTCAGTAGATAGAACAAGGTATATAGAATATGTAAACACTATGATTGTTTGAGCACATATTATAATAAAAGCTACAGTTGATTCCCTACTAACGTTGAAGGATTTTAACATTGTTACCGTTGTGCCCCTAGAGAAGCGGGCTTCCCTGGGGGCACTTGCGCCAACTGTCGCCGTAGCCCTGTTTATGGCCTCCAGGCTTGTTCGCTCGCAAGGAGGCGGGCAGGGTTAATAGCGGCCTGTCAGATTTTTCCTGCATTAACAGCCATGAACAGGGCTACTGTTGCCGTTGATCGGTGTGACAGTGTGTAAAGAGTTAACCAAAGTGTGGCGAGTTCACTTGTGGTGAGTTCGTTTTGTGGTGAGTTTACCTGGCTGATTACTGTAAACCCCCATGACAGTTTACCAGAGCTGGCCTAGCCTTAGCCCCGTTTGATGGCGTTAATGGTTACGGCAGACTGATAGGCCGTCCTTACGTTATGGACATAGAACAATATAAAATCCATAACAAGCCATCTGATGGGGCTAGCCCAGCCTGTGAGTGATGTAGTGGCCTTTCGAAAAGCAGCAGTGTGCAAAACACACGGTCACGGGCGATTTGGGCGATAATACAATAATTTAACAACAAATACAATCAGACAGCATTTAAGAATAAATAAGTGCAACCTCAATATGTAAGTTATTTCACAATTACCATTGCTAGTGAAATAAAACATGGTCAGTTTTATAATCCACCCAAAATTAGATCTAAACAGCTTGTGATGAGAGCCAGCAACAGCCTCACTCTCTGCCTTCGACTCACTCCGCCGCCAGGGCTTCACTCTCTGCCTTCGACTCACTCAGGCGCAAGGGCTCTTGATTTGTTGTCGCCCACTTCCTCAATGCATTTTCACACTCGCTCGCAGGACGGCGCTGCGCAACTTGATAGCAAAAATGCATCGCGCATTCCTACAAATTAGTGCCGGGGACCCAGCCTAAGCCTAATAACACACGGTATCAGGTGATGAAAAGAAAGAGTTCAGTCACAATTACACCTTTTTCAAATGGGCACAAGCTGTTTTTTTGTGTATTAAATACACAAGGCTCGTTATTTTTACGTTTTATTCATGAAAATTATAAATGTTGCAAGAAATTATGGCTGATTTGACCGTTTTTCAAGAATCTTGAAATTTGCCCCCGGCCGACAGCAGCGGTAACAGCGGCGTGCCAAACATCGGATGGCGTACCGGATATGCACACTGATGTTGAGGGAGGCTTCACACCGACCTGTTGGCGTCTTCGCGCCGTTTCTGTGGATATATATAGGCGCACGACTCTCATTACAGTTTCGTAATTGTTACGTTCAGACGTTTTCATGTCGCTGCTGAGCTAGCTGTCGTTCTTGGGCTGATGTTGGCGCAAGTGCCTCCAGGCAAGCCCGCTAGAGGCTAGTCCCATACGCCACATGGGGCTAGCTAGAGGCGGGCTTGCCTAGGCTGGGGGCACTTGCGCCAAGGGCTGCAACAGGGGCTAAAATCTTACCTGCACAGCCAGACGGGTGGGGAGGGGGTGGGGGGGGGGTGGAGGGGGGTGAGGCGCTCTAGGCCAATGAGAATGCTTGTGGTTGTTATTGAACCACTGGCTGAAGGAGGGTGGGGTGGGGATGGAGAAGGGAAAAGTTTGCTGGATCAGAGAGAGGCAGTGGGGAGGGGAGGTACAAAACTGCTTATAGTCTAGTCAGTACGAAACTGAACGAAGAGTATTTGGCATTGGGGGGAGTGATCTTTGGCATGAGCTCTACTGAATGACAATGCGAAGACAATGATTGTTTGGACGTTGCTGAGACCGAGGCACGCAGCGGGCGTCCTGGCTTTCACATTCTGCAATGGCTAGTGGGCCAGACCAGCGCATTGGCGGCCATGGACGGCGTCATCTTAGGCGAAGAGGATGTAGATATGGTGCCAGCAGCTCTACCTAACCAGCTCTTGGGTGAGACAGTACACGTCCCAGAGGTCCGGGAACACTTCACCAGAGATGGGTGGAAGTGTGTGGAAGAACTGTTGCGGGTAAAGGAGCAGGTCGCGACATGGATGTGCAAGGGCTGCCATCTGCCTATACAGAACGGGCAAACCAGTGTCGCCTGTGACCGGTGCCTGGAATGGTATCATTTGAAGTGTGCCGGGTTAACGTTGGTCCCGAGGAAGAAGATGTGGTTTGGCTTATGCTGCAGCCACTAATAGTTGATACCAATGTATATAAATGTGTGTAAATAAAAAAGAAGTGAAAACTATTTTACATGTATTATTTCTTCCGGCTGGCAGCAACACACATACAGTCATACATGCATCTAATGCCAAAACAGCCATACTGACCGTGCAGGCGTCGGTGATTGGAGCAGCCATTTGTTATTATTTGTTATTGGGCCGGTGCCGTCTAGACGCGTCGCCCGGTCCCGCACACCCGTCTGACAATGCAGGCGTCTGGCCATGCAGGCGTCGGTGGGTGGTGGGTGGGGAAGCAGCCATTTGTTATTGGGCCGTCACCCGGTCCTCGCACACACACCCGTCTGGCTGTGCAGGCCAGACGGGTAAGAACTTAGCCACGGGTAAGAACTTAGCCCCTTATCAAGGGCTGATGGTGACTCATGACTCATGTATCATTGTTGACGATGCCCGTATTGCGCTGGTGAAAGTAACCTGGTTAACATGTGACTGTGACTGTGTCACCGATCCGAATAATTGCATGTGAAGTGTGAATTGTTTACTTCACTCATCCAGACTTTAGTCAGTTTAGAATCAGCCTGTGACTCATGACACAGATGTGTTGTGCGCTCCTTCTAGCGGTGTCAATTATTACTTCAATTAAAGTAACTTTAAAAAAGTCCTGCATGAATTTACTTAAACTGAAGTAAAGTCAAAGTCATAAATGCCGTAGCGTGTCATTTCAGCCCATATTTTCCACGAATTTGTCGCGATCGCTCTAAAAATCACTCACGTGAGAAAGCAACACTGTGCAATAAGCTTACCTCATTTAGCGGAAAATACTGATTACTTCAATTTGAGTAGGCATCTAGACCTGATTACTATTAGCCTAGGGTAGGCATGGTCAGCATGTTGTCCAGTGTGTGATATGCGGGATTGCACGGTTACGTAGGTAGTTTTGTTACTACTCTTATGACTTATATATTATTCTGTTATTTATAAATAAGGGTGGTAGTTCTATATCTGTATTATGGTTTATGCATTGGAATGCAGGAATATAGAATAGGTGTAGATCTATACATTTTTTATAGTAAAGTAGCATATTTTTAACACCTTAACCTCATTAAGATAAACAGAAAAAATATTTTTCAATTTTTAATTAACTTCTTTCTTAACAATCTTTATAAAGCATAATATAAAGATTTAGTTCTAGTCAATTATAGCACACATGCTATTGAATGACAGTGAAAAGATGACATGAAATGATGAGATAAGTACTTACTGTCATAATACATAATAAAATTAAAATAATAATGAAAATTTAACAATCATCTCATAACTTATTTTATCTATTAAATATGCTGCAGAATTCCTTAGCGGACTTGACTTGACCATAACACAGAGTCCAATTCAAAGACCAATTAATCAACGTTACATATGACTATGCCGGAATAACATAATTAGATATTCTAAAAAGTACTTGATTTGCCAATATGTTCAAGCAATGTATGCAATCTTTTTTTTTTAAATAAATTATATGAATTAGATAATGTAGTCTATATATATTCTATTGTTGTATAAGGTAATATATTCCAATCAGTCAATGCTATTTCAACATACTAATTATGTGGTCCAAGCTTAGACTAAGCAAGTTGGACTAGGTGGGCACTTAACCAGCGACATGACAGTGGTTCTGCAATAATGGTCTGAGTAATTGGGCTTTATTTGCTGGATGGGATTTGTTTCCCAACAACGTCACAAGGGGCTAGATGGGAGTATGATAGACAGGGATGCTGGAAAGTATGGGGGGAAAGAGACAAGCTTAGACTGGGTCCATATAATAGTCGCACCCTGCGGATGCGAGCACAATTTTACTGGCTAATTAATGGCCATCCACATCCCAGAATTGACCACTTGCCACGAGTCCAATGAGTCCAATGCACCAGCACCTATTGGCCAGCATGAGCACGAGGACAAATAGTTGCTTTCTACCATCCTGCAAAAAAAGAAATGTTGAATAAGCCTCTCATGGCTGCTCCATAGTAAATCTGCATGAAACCATTGCAAGTACTAATATGCAACTCAGGTAAGCACAGCTGTAACATATCGTTGTTAAATAACTTGCCATACAACAAGCCTTATCAATCAATTTTTCAACTAAAGCGCATCAAACTTAAAGACAAATAGAGAGCAACATCCTGTATCATATCACATGTGCAGTGGTCGTTGCATTATACCATCCCTCTATTATACGACTCCCTCTGTTATCCAGTCTTTTCTCTGCGCACGGAACACTTTTACATGTTAAAGCCCCTATATTATGCGACTCCCTCGCTAACGCGACTTACGACCGACATTTCGGCTCGTTATGCTACCGGCACACAATTTAATCCCTTTGTTAACTCTGCGTGGCGGCGCGGCGTGGCAGTCGACACGACAAACAACACATTGCGGTAATCTGACTGTTTGTTAATGAGCAGACATCTAAGAGTGCATCATTGTTATTCACACCTTTTGTGTACATGCAGACAATGGCTGGAAGATGCAATCAAAATGCTGATCTTAGGATCAGATTGTCGATGCAAGTTAACGGCACAGAGCTGGAGAAACCATAATCAGCATAGAAAAACTTAGCAACTTTGTTTGTCTGAATGCTAATGCTATTTTGGATAAGAGGGAAAGAGGAGCCAAATCTGTATCAAAGACTGTTAGGAATCTTAGGAAGATATTGTACGATGAGGTTAAGACTGACGTTTGACTGCTTTAGCACAGTACGGTACAAAAACATTCCTTTGCTGGGAAAGCTATTACATTGCTCTTCTCATTGGACCTAGGCTTAGCTGATTTCTCCGCTTTCAATGGATGCACGGCTCTAGTTTTCAGCGACGCCATAATATAAAAGCATCAGTGCTGAGTGGATATTCAATTGAAGTTAACCGGGGACTGTTGCTGATTGGTGTTCGCGATACTTGGGCGAAAACTATCCATCTCGGGGCATCCCTCTATTATACGACTCCCTCCGTTATGTGGTCTTTTTGGGCAGGCAGAACAGAAGTCCTATAACGCAGGGACCACTGTAGTGATTTTGTCATTTCTTCTTGTATAAAAAAAGTACACATATCCTTGTAATTATGTATTTTAAGGAAGTAGATCACAATTAGTATTTGTTCTGGTTTAAAAAGATTAATGTTATCAGAAATGTGTGGTGTTGCTAATTTTTTGCAATGAAATATTTTCATTTTTTAATTGCAGTGTTGATTTGTACTATGGCTACTTTTGGGTATCATAGTGCCAATCAGTGCTCAGCGGCTTCGTTGGTGCAAGCTGAAAAGCTTGTTTTTGATCATGAACTGCTCACAAGTACCAAATATGTACTGCATAGACAGGACAAAGCGTTTGGACATTGGAGTAAGTTCAGAAAAGATTGCACACTGTAACATCACTGTTTCTATTAAAGATCTCCTTAAATGAGCATAATTAACTTTAATAGTAATTTAGAATTTACTACTCTGGAAAAAGTAGTAAAATGATGGAGCAAACATGTGGTGTGGTAGCTACATATTTATACATTTTCTGTTTAAGGTATGGAACGACTACCAGAACTTATCAGCAGCCATAAAATCTGGTGGGATGACAATCCGATGTCAAAAGGACCATTCATTGGCACAGAATGTGCCCCATACATAATACTTGGCTCAAGGGTCTACGAGTGTCATCAGGGCCCTAAGCATCCCAAAGTTGTGAAGGTACTATTATGTCTAATTTAAGGCCCATTATCTTGTTTTATATTACTTTCAGGATTCAAATTTATTCACATGGTTCACACCATTCATTTATATATGATACCGCAATGTAACTTTAATGCTTTTGTAGAGCATATATTGTGCATTGGTTCCTACTTGTTCACTACATTTGTCACAATCTCCCTATTTTCGTGTGTGATCACTGATTTTTAATGAAAGTAGACAGCATTTAACCAGATGAAACAGAAAGAAACCTAGGAATGCAGAAAATCTGATATATGCTATTGATACCCTCCGGAGATCACTGCTTTAATGACTGATCACTAGAGAGCCAGATATATGCATGCAATTTGCGTTGTCAATGCTTGGAAAGCTGTATCACCCGCTCAGTCAATATTATGGAATTTTAAAAATCTTGAATATTTATTAATAATATAATATATACAAAAAATTCTTACTTTTTGCAAGACGTTAATTATAGTCACTGACGGTGTTGCTGAGGATTGGTTCATGGCTAGCCAATACCTTTTTCATAGACATCGAATATATCGAATAATGACAGATCGAAATTGAACTTACTGTAATTCTTCCATTTCCAAGATATTGTACCTCCTTGCATCCCATTGGATCATTTCAGAGCCCTGGGGACCATGACTACTCACAAAAAAGGGCTTTGTCACAACCAACCAAGAAGTTGTCTTGTCCGGCAATTATACGGATGAAGGCCATCTTGACATTATCCGCGTGGCAAGTATGTATATGTGCATACATAGGTTTAGGCTCTTTATTTCTAGTATTGCTCAGCCTACTCATGCCCCAAAAGTTATTTTTCTAAGTTCCTGATGTACTCTTGTTTTTTATTACGTAAATAATGTGTCTTATTTGTTTTTTTCTGCTTTCGTGATACCTGGAAACCAGCATCAGACTTGCGGACATAACCAACTCCCCAGTTACTGATAACAGCAATATCTAATTGAATGAACATGAAAATGCCCTATGCATCAAACTGCCGTGTAAATACAGCGGTATATGTATTGGTGAAGTATATCCAATAAAAAGCAATATATGACTATCACTTAACGGACTGCCTTGACAAGTGTTCCTAAACGTAATAGTTTATATTGACCCAAGCCTTATAAATCTCACGGTAACCAAGTTATACGCATGTGGTAACTGGGTATATACAACAGGAATCTTCATGACCTAGACAACCCAGCATAGCTAGTAAGCGCCAATCAAGTCCTGCTATAGTAGCGTTAACACCCGCGCGGTGCCATAGATTTATATGCCGCCCAGCATACCCTCGGGGCCTGGGGGAGTAAGCGCATGCCCCTCTGCTCGTTGCGTGTGGGTGGAGGGGGTCTGTAATCCTGATATGCCAGGCTAACACAGAGATTCAAACTGTTAACGGTTTCCATCCTACTGAAAAATCGCCTATAAATCTCTGTTAATTCATAAATCCTTTACTTTGACAAGAGGCCATAATCGAACATATGTTGCCGTTAGTATAAAGCACAAAGAGCGTGCTCAGAAGAAGTGTCGTGGCCGTGAATAGAATTGTAACCAAGTGCTCGATATTCGTGTTCAATTTGTCCGTCCTCTTCCGTGCCTCGATCGATCTGGAGCAAGTGGCGCGCGAAGGCGGAACTAAGTCCTTGCGTCCCGCGCAACTAAAATGAATTACATACATATATTGAACGAAAATATTATTTACATATATTTATATTAGTTACATATATTTTCAGAAGTTCTGTTTTCTGTTCCCATTTTCCTTTCCTCAACTGATTTAAACTGTTTGTTTCTATTGTTGCAAGGGGTTGCAAACTACTCGAAGGATGATTTCGCGGTCCACCAGGAAAGCCGCAGCTTTTCAGAAAATAGAGCCCACAGAACTGACATTTACAATTTTTGTGCAGCTTCCCAGCGTTGCTGACCATCAAGGCCATTTCATGAATGAGGTACGTCTAAGCTTAGTAAGATAAAAACTGGTCAAAGCAAAGAGATCTCTGAAAGCCCTGCACGAAGCTCATGGGTGCACATCCAGTCTGTCCGCAGTCCGGGCCGCCGCCGTTCGAAAAAGCCAATAGGAAACAGTAGGTGGGGAGGGGGCGGGAGGCAGTTCAAATGTCTGGCATGAAATTGGCTCCCATCCTGTAAGTTATTCGTTGTTCACATCGAGATATACCGTTTCCAACAAGTAGTATCAAGGGTCACTCAAGTCGTAGGGTCTCGATACGGCTCGAACACTAATCCGGCAGCCAGACGATGCCGAGACCAAGATCGTTTACTTATATATTTATTTGATTATCTAGTGTTATTGTCACTACACCACAACACCAGAAGCTCCGCCCCCCCCCCTACTCTTACCACCCTGGCCACCCCTTGACGCCCAACCAATTTTTTCATTAGCTGTATCGAGCGGCGGCCGTTGTGCGCCGCGGCGGCTCAGCCTGGAATGAAAACTGATTTGGTTATATACAATAGTTAAACTCGTTAGGCCTCATCAGACAATTATACCTAATGGAAAACTGCAAATAAAGTTCAGCTTTGAAGGAGTTCCCGGAAACTGACAGTGTCTGTGTGACGTCATAATGCCTCGTTTTCGTAGGAAATGCAAAAAAACGTTAGTTCCTCAGTCGTATTGTCCCGTCGTAACAAACATTCGTCCTTGTCATCTATCCGTTTTGTGAAGCTATATTTCTTAAATATTCTTAATCATAGCGCTATGGATCTATCCGTTTTGTGAAGCTATATTTCTTAAATATTCTTAATCATTCCGCAATGGACCCACCCCTCGGCGCTTGGCTTTTGCGCAGGTAGTCTGGTTCCCAGTCTCTCTTATTGCGTAACATACACGTCACCCCTACGTCACAGATAGTCAGGATACCAGTGTGCGCAGAGATTCTAAACTCGTTCCGAACACGTGCTTGTGTGTCCCCTAAATGAGTAAACCGGAAGCGAACGAGATTTTATAGCCCTATATCATCGTTCGCTTGGCGGATTATTTCAATGAAGAACATTTGTTTGACAGCTTCATGTGTGGGTAGTGGTGCCCAAATAGCTGAACTTTATTAATTGGAGAAAGATATATTAGGAAAGGCATGGTCTCGAGATAATCTGAGTGACAGATGTTTTATAATTTTCTCAGTTGACCTTGTGTCTACGCTGTATACCAATTACGTTTTTGTGTTGGAAACTGTTTAGTCTGTATTATTGTTTTAAATTTGGTTACAATGAATTATTTGTCCATTTTAAGGTTGCAGCGTGTCTCTAGGCGTTATGCAAGCGAAATACTTCACTTAATGTAAGATCTTTGTTTGCATTTTTTCGATATCATACAGTTGGCTCTGTATACGTTGCCGATAAACAAAGACGTTGGCTCGAAACTGAAAGAGCTGGTTCGGGGCGGCATCAAGAAAGTGCCTATGCTGAAGCGTCTGTTAGAGGCATATGTGAAAGAAGAATTATTTGCTGGGCAGTCTCCGCCGCCTTCAACGGACCGACGTTTCTTTCCCCTCAACAAGACCTTGCGGTCACACAGGGGGCATGTGATGAACGCCATACGGTAACATGATTTCTGTATTGTAGTAATTTGAAATTGTGATGAACGCATATGTTTACTTTGTCATATGAAATAATATATTTTAAATTTCCGAGATTATTTGAGCTAAATAATCATAGGACTACATCTGTGATCACCAATCCGCTCATCATACTGCATAATTTAACCCTGATGTCATGTGTGTTGCAAATGTTATACTGTCTTTCTTGGCATCATTCAGAGATTACAAAAAGGACGAAGATCTCCAAAGTTGAAAAATGGAGGGAAGGTAATTTGCTGGGAGATGATTTTACATACCTTCGCTGCAAGGGGTAGGACAAGTAACCCTAAACCTTGATGGGTATCGACCCGTTTTAATTTAATATTATTACAATACTTAAATAAATGAAATATTTCCAACAAATAAGTTGGTTAATAGTCCGGCTTCTTGACTAATACCGTATTTGCCCGTTTGTCATCTAGAGCCAAAGTAATATATTATTCTTAATGAGATCTTGCTTCGGACGCATCCAAAACTGATGGTATTCATATTCAAAGTGTGCGAGACCAAAAATTTGCTAAAACATTGCCTTTGCCATTGGACTTTTTCATACCTTTTTAATAAATATTTAACGTTTGACTGGTTGTTTCTTTTGTCATCCTTGCTTTTCGTTGTAAAGTATGTGCTTTATGGTCCTCTGACCGTATACTACTTCTCATTTATTCAGCACCGGTGAAGCTTTCTTCTTCGTGTACCAGTCAGCATTTCAGCGATGGTTGATGGGCAAATTCGGCAATGAGGTCACGTTGATGGATGCAACTTACAAGTTTTGTCTGCACGACATGCAACTTACAAATTTTGTCTGCACGACATGCAGCTGTTCCAGTTGTGTGTCCCAACTAATGTAGGCTTTTTCGTGGTCGGCTTGTTCATAACGGAACAAGACAAGGCGTTGATGTTAATCTGCTATTTCTATGCAGTTATTGATCGCTGACATGGCCTATGGGCGCTGCCCTTACTTAAGTTTATGTTCATATGATGTCCCATAGACACCGCCTACGTCAGCGGAGGAGTTTCGTGCCGGATTCCGCAGGCGTCATATGTATCGGTGGAATATCATACACCGATTCCCGGCAGCGCTACGTCGCAGTGTCGACATGTGTGAATCCTGCTGAATGTCATTGCCGTTGCCAGTGGACTAATCAGTCGCTCCGCTGGGAGACGCTCTGTTGTATAAGGGAGTATTTTTATTCATCGCTGTGGATGGTGCTGTGACAGTCCGTGGACGCCTATCATCGTTTGCTTGTTTCCGGTGGACGTCATCTTTACTGGAGTCTGGGGTCTGCCCGAGCACAACGCTGCAGTCCGGCGTCATTTTGAGTGACAATGAACTTTAAAGGGAACCGCCAGCCTGGCCTCTAACGCTGCTTTACCGATTCATATCATACTCAATTATTTATCCTCCAAATTACAGAATTTTTAGTTCTATCTGTAGCTCACAATAAAATTTAGAAGTGACCGCCAGGCACGATTTCGCCGCCTACCCAGGCGGCAGCCCTTTTTGTTCTGTCTGTGATTGACCAATCAGGAGGCGATACTCTAATTTATTCAAACCGGAAATTACGCCTATTGTGTGAGCAAAACAAGAGCGCGTGATAATCGCTAATATAAATAGCTGCGATTCTAACTCCAATCATGGCATTGTTGCGGACTCAATCGTCGCAAGACGTACATCAATTTGTTTGGACGGTACTTTTCTATGAAAGACTAAGATCTTGCGCTACTGCGCGGCTTGGAACTGCCGCTGTTCATCTGTAAATCGCGGTCCTGATCTCTCTGTCCGCGAGTTATAACGCCATATGAATAGTCACAATATGCGTCACTGCTCCCGGCAAAATGGCGCTCTGCTTGACATTGCTGGGGGCGGGTTGCCTTAATTTTGTTCTCCTTACCAATCGGCCGAAACGAAGCGTTAACACTCGCAAATTTAATTTTAAGATGTAAACTTTCGATGCAGATCGCGATTAAATTATGTTGGACACCCGCTTTAACTTAAGAGCTCCTATTATACATTATACTCTGACGATGTTAATATAATATATTGTATTATCTGGAATATTCGCGTCTGAGGTCACATCCTGAGTGCCTACATCACCGCTGAAGTCACCGTGAGTGACTATATCACCTCTGAAGTTACTCCGTGAGTGACTAAATCGCGTCTGAAGTCACACCGTGAGTGACTACATCGCATATGGTCGTACTGGGCGAGTGTATCGCATCTGAAGTTACAGACCAAAATAATTTCTCTTGTGTATGTCTGTAATTATTGGGAGCGCGTGATTTCCAGATGCCTTTACAGTGTAATGAATGTCTTTACACGAGGAAAAGCAAACGAATTTGCCGAATCTAAATGACACATGTTGTGGTCGTCTGTTTGTTTTCGGGTATAGCAGCTAGTCGTTCAACATAAAATTAGGAACTGTTGGATTATATCTCGTGGAGTAAGTTTATGTTTATTATGCATGAAGTGAAAATAGCTGTCTCTGTACGTACGTGTGCTAATGCGTCTGGTCCACTGTATGCATCAATCGACATAACCAGTTCTGCTTCGTACCGCTGGTGCCCTCCATCTTCTGCATCACGCGTATGATAACCTGTGACATAGACGCTTTTGAATAAGAGCCAACATGAATTACACACATACGCCGACTTTTTAATTTGCTACAGAAGGCCCAGCATTACCACTGGCAAGTAGACGGTCGGGATGAGTTCTTCATCTTTATCCGGGACCACTGCTATAAGCGCGGTTTGGATGTCGGCTAACTTCAGAGAAATATTAATGGCGCTTGACAAATTTTCACAATAACGAAAGCAAAAGCTTGTGATACCTTAGGTTAAGATAATACAGTTTTGGAAACGGCGGTTTTGTTAAATTTGCGATGTCTTCTTTTAAACGACAAGACGCGCGAACAAGGCAGTAATTAATAAGTAAAGAAAGTATGATTGCTATGAATACTAATAATTATTAGACTGTACATACCTACAATTTCGTCACTCACGACGGGGCCGAAATTTCCGAGGCGTAACATCTGCCGTTGACTGTGAGTCTGTCATTGCTGAACATAAGGTAGCGGGTGTTCGACATGGTACGAGATTCCCGTACCAAGTCCTGGGAAGGAAATGGAAATAAAAACATCGACTAAATCTTTATGTTGGTTCAAATTCTTAGCCAATGTCAGATGCAAGAGATAGGGCGGGGAGGGGTGAAGATTAGACATCATTCGCATATATACGAGATATTTCACTAAGACATCGACAATCCATAAAGGGGAATTAGGAAAGACGGTAGGGATAACTTTAGTTGCAAGCTTTTCGAAATATCTCATTTCCCACTCCTGCCCGCCGTCCCACTACAGGGGCTTACTATATATACACCCCGTAATGTTGAGGTTGTGAGGGCGGTGTATGTCCACTTTGACCGCTGGATGATTTGACTATGGAAGTGTGAAGGGGCTATAGGCCTCATATGTGGCTGGGGAATGGGACCATGTCTCGTTACTCCAGGCAGGTAGCCAGTTCGTCGGAGCCTGGTATGCCCCACCCAACTTTACCCCCCAAACCAAGATGTCTCGCGGTCAAAATGGGCGTAAACCGTTAGCCCTTACCTGCATCTGTTTTGTGTTTAATTGCTTAACTACACAATTACGATTCGTTAACTTCATGTTTCAAAGTCAAGAAACGGAAGCATTTGTCGCACCTTGCTGAATGACGCACGACAACCACTGCATATATGGGTCACTGGCTGTCTCAAGTTCGCTCGCTGAGCCCGCTCAGTAAGAACTGTGAGTCAGCTTTTTTTGCGTCACCTAGCGGAGGATTGTGGGTGAGCGTGCGCCAGAAAACTGCCCGATCCGGCCTGCGCACGACCTGTTGCTTAGCTTGCAAGCTCCCCGCACGGTGGCGCTACGCAAGCTAGCTTTTACCGCTGCTGTCGGCAGGGGGCAAATTTCAAGATTCTTGAAAAACAGTCAAATCAGCTGTATTTTCTTGCAACATTATAATTTCCAAGAAGAAAACCTAAAAATAACGAGCTCTAAGTATTTAATACAGCAAAAAACATCTTGTACTCTTTCGAAAAAGTTATAATTGTGACAAAACTCATTCTTTCCATCACCTGATTTGATGTGTTATTAGGCTAAGGCTGGGTCCCGGCAATAATTTGTAGAAATGCGCGACGAATTTTTCCGATCAATTTGCGCAGCGCCGCCCGGGCGAGCGAGTGTGACAATGCATTGAGAAAGTAGGCGACAACAGAGACATAATGCAGCCCTAGCGGTGTGAGTCGAAGGGAGAGAGTGCTTAGCTTGGTGCCAGGATAGAGGCCGTGATATGTATATTAACTGTCTATTTTGTGCACACACTGGACGCGCGCGCCACGCGCCACGACCTTGACCTTTATTTCACCGGGCGATAACACAGGGCGTATTTTTTTGGTAACCCGGGTGTATCCCCAAGGTGGACCGAATGCGCACATTACGCATCCATTCGGTATGCCGATTTGCCCCGTTCAAAACAGTACGGGACATTTGTGAGAAGATGGCGGCTGATTGAAAAGTGACTGTCTTAGCTGGCTCCATTGCCCCTGAATGAACCGGATATGACCGGTGTGAATTTCATTGACATTCGGCGTAGCCCGACCGGTCGGCCCGGAAGAGCCTGAGTATACGAGGCGGCCCACCTGTCCGAGCCCAAAGAAATGCGCCCAGTGTAACCACGAGCTTCAAAAATGGATGAGGAATGAGTCTCCGGGGGGTGGGGGGGGTACTTAATACATTGCTGGGTTGGGGAGTTCCGCGGGAAAGCCCCCTCCCGCCTCCTTTTTAACCGCGTTTTACCACTAACTTCCGCTCGGTCAACTTCCCCACCCGGTCGCAAGTTTTAAATATCCGCTCTATAGGGGTTTTTTTTTCGTCACAAATGTCCGCTCGCAGGCATCACTGAGGGCACCGGCGGACTCCCCACCCCCCCCAACCAGGTTTGTATAACAGTGACCCCCCCTAGGAGTGGAAGCTCCTTAGGACCCCTTAGTGCTTAATCCTTCGACATCAATTCGATATGACGATGCCGTAGTCGATCAATAAAAAAACTGGTATTCGTTTTGATCGACGGCCATAGAATGCTTCAATGCAATGGAAAATAATTTGGAGCCATCGTGGAGGAGTCACGTGGAAGAAAATTGGACGAGTTGAACGCAAAGCTTAAGGGAAAACGTAGGCTAAGTCTTGCAAGTGGGCCCCGATCGTGCAATGGCGTGAGCGTCCAAAGGAGTCCCTCTCATGTACGCAGGCTTTGCGGCGCGGGAAGCAGTAGGGAAATCCAAACCTGTAGGTTGTGTCATGCGGCGAGGAGCATAAATTGTCAGCCGCATGCACGTCAAATGTCGTATTACACGCCAGAAATTGGTAGAACATCTTTTCGTCCAAGGGTTCATCGGGGCAGTCCGGAAAGAAATCATTGAGCCGGGAGATTGGGATACGTTCGCTCGACGAACACACGAACCACGCCATGTTCGCTGCGTCGTCCGACCAAGAGGCTGCCTCACTGACGTCATCGGCTGGTGACGACACGACCTCGGGTTCGCAAAGGGAGGCGGCGCAGAGAGAGGTTCATTTGAGACGCCTGTGCACTGTGGTCGGCAGCACCCGCCCCCGGCACACTGAAAAACCCGACCAGGCACTTGCAGTCCGGGAGCTTGCATTCCGAGCGGCAGTAAGTAACCGTGGCGTGGACATGTGGCCGCGTTGAAGTCGCCGACCAGTAGCACGGCGGCACGCATTGTGCGTCGTCGCTGCCGTCCGGGCAATGCGGCAAGCCGTCGCCGCGATAGATGTCCAGGACGCAGGTGCCCTCGGAACACCGAAACTGACCAGCGTCACAATCCCTGTGATTGACCGCCACGACGTCTGCTTGACACATGACGTACTGCCACGTGGCCGTCGTATTGGCCAGGCAAGACAGACCGGATTGCAACATGACCAGCTGTTTATAGTAATGGGTTTGCTTATATGTGTTTACGCCTACGGTAAAGCAAATGCCCGCATCAGAGCCTTGTCCGCCTGGCGCATGTATAAGCAACACAATGTCTCAATCTCTGTGAACCCAGAGCCGAAGAAGTCGAGCAAGGCCAAATAGATCACCGGACGTGTAAATATTACTGCTATTACACGTTGCAGCAGCAGCTGACCCGCTTGCAGGTCTAGGCATGAGCGTAAGACATGTCATATTTCTGTTCACGCCGTTACCGTCGCATCGAAGCGGCTGAGACGCTCTTCTAATAGGGGGAACCGCCAACTCCAGGTTAGCGTGATCTCTAACGGAGAACTCACAGATCATAGCGACGCCCTTCATGCGTGCGTCACAAGGGATGGCAATAGGGCTATACAGTTCTCGCGATCGGGCCGCGAGACTTCAGTTTTGGGGACAAACAAACACACGTGTTCCATGTTGAAGTTATAAGTAGGCAGCTATAAGTCAATTTCTTTCCAGGTTTTATTCTAAAGACTATGAGTACCATTTCACTAAACATGGCTATGGGAGATATCTATACTAATATATAATGAAGCTGTCTGTCCCACTATGCCGCTGCATGCAAGAGCGCATTGGCAGCAGCAGCCGGCTGTAGAGTTGGGGATAAGACGGCCCTAGTTTAGATGAAAGGGGCTGTACAGTTGGGGATCAGAGGGATATAGTTTCTACTAAAGGAGGCTATAGAGTTGGGGATCAAAGGGATACAGTTTAGATAAAAGGAGGCTGTAGAGTTGGGGATAAGACGGCCCTAGTTTAGATGAAAGGGGCTGTACAGTTGGGGATCAGAGGGATATAGTTTAGACAAAAGGAGGCTGTAGAGTTGGGAATCAGACGGATACAGTTTAGATAAAAGGAGGCTATAGAGTTGGGGATCAGACGGATCTAGTTGAGACAAAAGGGGGCTGTAGAGTTGGGGATGAGAGGGATATAGTTTCTACAAAATGAGGCTGTAGAGTTGGGGATCAGACTGATCTAGTTTAGATAAAAGGGGGCTGTAGAGTTGGGGATCAGAGGGATATAGTTTCTACTAAAGGAGGCTATAGAGTTGGGGATCAAAGGGATACAGTTTAGATAAAAGGAGGCTGTAGAGTTGGGGATAAGACGGGCCTAGTTTAGATGAAAGGGGCTGTACAGTTGGGGATCAGAGGGATATAGTTTAGACAAAAGGAGGCTGTAGAGTTTGGAATCAGACGGATACAGTTTAGATAAAAGGAGGCTATAGAGTCGGGGATCAGACAGACCTAGTTTAGATAAAAGGAGGCTGTAGGTTTAGAGATCAGACGGACCTAGTTTCTACAAAAGGAGGCTGTAGAGTTGGGGATCAGAGGGATATAGTTTAGACAAAAGGAGGCTGTAGAGTTGGGAATCATACGAATACAGTTTAGACAACAGGAGGCTGTAGAGTTTGGGATCTGACAGATATAGTTGGAATAAAAGGAGGCTGTATAGTCGGGGATCAGACGGACCTAATTGAGATTAAGAGGGCTATAGTTTCTACAAAAGGAGGCTGTAGATTTGGGGATCAGAGGGATACAGTTTAGATAAAAGTAGGCTGTGTTATTAGTGTTACCTTTATTACTGTGATATGTATGTATTTGTCTGTAACATTGCAACTTTGCTTGAGCTCTCCAGCGATTGGAGGAAATAAATTACATACATTTCTTTGTGGCAAATTGTGCGTTATGAAAAAGGCAGACTCACATATTGGTCATCTTCGCTTATCTGGGTCAGTGTCGCACTGGCTTTCTGTAATAGATAAGGAATGAGTTGCAGATCCTTATTTTGTGATGAATGTGACGAATCAGAAGGAAATGACACATGTTTTGTCTCAAGGCTTGAATTTAGCACAATATTATGATATTTCAGTCGTCGCAGATACTTTGCTCTGTCCCAAATTGATGATGACATAGGACAGGATTATAGAAAATCGAGGGGACATCGAGGAAAGACGTGGATTCCTATGCGGTCTAACATGATGGAAATTAGTGGCATACACAAATTTACAACTCTTTTTTGAGGGATCTTCTTGTTGTAGATGTTAGCGCACTAGATCGCAGACAAATAGATCCTGGGTTGGACCCCTCATTCTGGGGTATATTTCATTCATTCACCCTTCGTCGTCCCCGTGGGTTCCTCGGCCCAGCCCAGCCCTTATGTGTACACATGCGGCGCGGCCTAAAACACCAATCGCTCCATTTGTATTTAATGATGTTTTAACCTGTGTAGGTCATTACGGGACAAGGAAAAGAGGAGCCATGTCTTATTAGTTTTTCTTTATCCTGCACAAACGGTGACATTTGCACAGGTGGGATTCGAACCATGCACCGCCCACTTGGACTAGCCTAGCAGCGCGTACCAACCGCCGACGCGCTACCTACCGGGCCGCGGATTAAGCACCGGGTTATTCTTTTCTTGGGTGGGTCATTTATTGTGACGGAAATATAATGACCCGCTCTGGTTTAATAATAACCCGCGCTGAGAAAATAATGACCTCCTGCTCATGGTTCGCAGGTCTTTCTTTTGTGTAATTATAACAATTGGGTCCACGGCAAACCTATCTCACTACTTGTTTGCGTCCGTGCCACGATAATTTAGTTCAAGTCGTAGGCGTTCGCTCGCGATCGTAGGCGTTCGCTCGCGATCGTTGGCGAACGTTCGCAGTTGGCCGCGCTACGGTACGCACCCCAGTTAGCGGGGTTCAGCCCCCCCCCCCCCCCTCTGCCCTTCGATCCGCCACTGAGTGAACGTGACCAACCTTTGCTCATCACTTATTGGCCATTAAGACTCTGGGTGAGCGAGCGGGTATGCGAGAGGTTGAATGCACATTTCTAGTGTTTCCTCGGAGTCGTGTTTTGCCGGTAAGGACCTGCGGACAATGCGCAGGAGGTCATTATTGTACCAGAGCGGGTCATTATAGTTCCGTCACAATAATGACCCCTCCTTTACATACTCCATGCCATCGCCGCCTCCTCGGAGGAAACAATAGAAATAAACATTAAGCCAGATAAGGAATGAGTTGTAGGTCCTTATGTATTAGATAAGGAATGAGTTGTAGGTCATTATTGGGATCGAAGAACTTCGAGGCGTGGCCGAGAAGTTGTGAGATCCCAATAATGACCTACAACTCATTCCTTATCTGGCTTAATGCCTACTTCTATTGTTTCCTCCGAGGAGGCGGCGATGGCATGGAGTATGTGAGCGAGGGGTCATTATTGTGACGGAACCAACCTCCAGCCTCCACTCGGGCCGCCGCACCAGCCTCCACTGGGGCCGCCGCACCAGCCTCCAGCCTTCACTGGGGCCGCCGCACCAGCCACCAGCCTCCACTGGGGCCGCCACACCAACCTCCACTGGGGCCGCCGCACCAGCCTCCAGCCTTCACTGGGGCCGCTGTACCAGCCTCCAGCCTCCACTGGGGCCGCCGCACCAGCCTCCAGCCTCCTCTTGGGCCGCCGCACCAGCCTCCAGCCTCCACTTGGGCCGCCGCACCAGCCTCCAGCCTCCACTGGGGCCGCCGCACCAGCCTCCAGCCTCCACTGGGGCCGCCGCACCAGCCTCCACTGGGGCCGCCGCACCAGCCTCCAGCCTCCACTGGGGCCGCCGCACCAGCCTCCAGCCTCCACTGGGGCCGCCGCACCAGCCTCCACTGGGGCCGCCGCACCAGCCTCCAGCCTCCACTGGGGCCGCCGCACCAGCCACTAGCCTCCACTGGGGCCGCCGCACCAGCCTCCACTGGGGCCGCCGCACCAGCCTCCAGCCTCCACTGGGGCCGCCGCACCAGCCTCCACTGGGGCCGCCGCACCAGCCTCCACTGGGGCCGCCGCACCAGCCTCCACTGGGGCCGCCGCACCAGCCTCCACTGGGGCCGCCGCACCGGCCTCTTCCAAGGCGTATTCGTACTTCGCAGGCGTTCCACACGGGGGACAGATGTGGCGACAGAAGGGGCGGGACAGATGTGGCGACAGAGGGGGCGGGACAGATGTGGCGACAGAGGGGCGGGGACAGATATAGCGAAAGAGGGGCGTGGACAGATGTAGCGACAGAGGGGCGGAGACAGATGTGGCGACAGAGGGGCGGGGACAGATGTGGCGACAGAGGGGCGGGGACAGATATAGCGAAAGAGGGGCGTGGACAGATGTAGCGACAGAGGGGCGGAGACAGATGTGGCGACAGAGGGGCGGGGACAGATGTGGCGACAGAGGGGCGGGGACAGATGTGGCGACAGAGGGGCGGGGACAGATGTAGCGAAAGAGGGGGGAGGCAGATGTGACGACAGAGGGGCGGGGACAAATGTGGGTACAGAGGGGCGGGGACAGATGTGGCGACAGGGGTGGGGACAGATGTGGCGAAAGAGGGGGGAGGCAGATGTGGCGACAGAGGGGCGGGGACAGATGTGGGTACAGAGGGGCGGGGACAGATGTGGCGACAGAGGGGTGGGGACAGATGTGGCGACAGAGGGGCGGGGACAGCGGGTGGCAAGTCTCCACACGAACCGCGTGATGTACCATGAACCAATGCCTACTATATGACGCGCTGCATGCTTACAGTATTATTGTAAGTGATTTGTTCTTAATTGTGTGACATGTGAAGGTGTGAATTAATAAAATGCCACCTCGCTATATATATGAGACGTGTAGTTCACCCTATGTTGACGCCTGGCTCTGTAACCATGCACTGTCCGGAGCCAGTCCAAGCTGGTGGCTATCCGGGTCCAGGTCAGTCGACATTCTTCGCCCCAAGTCCCGCGTCCAGGGAACACAACCACCTACCCCCCGCCCCCCGCCCCCCCCCACACACACACACATTATATCGGACGGCACTGAACCAGCGGACACAATAATGTTCTTCCACATAAAACACTGTGTAAACGTCGCCAGTGCAAGGGCACATGCAGGATTTGTGAGTATCGTAGTAAATGGTAGTTGTGAGCCATACGCGAGCTGCGCGGAAGAATTGATTCGCCCTTGCGTTACCCGCTGGTTGTGCCCTTGTCTCATTTAAAAGCTTCGACTGTGAATCTTGCTGCTCGGAACCCTAGAACACACCGCGTGTATCAAAGACAACTCAGACACAAAGATGCCATGTTTTTTTATATTAATGGTTATTTAATCATACAAAACACTCATATACAGAAACAGTATTTCTTATGCTGTGTATGTTGTATGCAAGTCGATTGATCCCCATATAGATTTATTCGACTGATGTCGTCGACAATTCCGACTGGTGTTCCATCTCTGAGTTCTACCGTGCTCTCAAACAGAGCGTCGCCCGGCTTCGTTCGAATCGTGAGCAAATATTCCACTTTGATGTTAGCTTCTTGTCTGACTTTGTAGCGGCCACTTAACAAGTCCTCCAGTCTCGTAGGGCGTTTCACCAAGTCTTCATTGGCAACTAACCGTCGAGCGTCCAGAATTTCGTCCAATCGCAGCACTGCACATTTGAGGCCGTGCATATTTAACTTGTCATTTATGTAACGAAGGGTGTGATTGGCTGCGAGGATAACCTGATGGTGGCCAATGGCAGCCGGTGTCAGTCGATGACACGTGCACCAATGAGACAAGATGGCTGCGTCTGCACACGTCCGGTGAGGCGGCACCGGGGCGAAGAGATTCAGACCTCTTTTCGAGAGATCATTTTGGGTGGGATGGCTCCGGGTGAACCGTAACAGGAATGCTAGGGTTTCGAACACGTCGAAGGGTGTGGTGAGTCGGTTGGCGTTGGCCCTGAGATTGCTGATCAGATGCGGGTATTTCTGCGAGAACCACTTGGGCAGTACCCAGGACAGGAAGGGTAAGCGCTCCTCCAGCTTGCCGACGTACGTTTTCCTGATGGGGCCGAACCTCACACCGTGATCGCTGTAGAACAGAACGACCGTATTGGCCAAGAGGCCGGAATCCCGGAGGCGCCTAAAGAAGGTCAGATACGGGTCATCGGCGGCAGATACGAAATTGATTCCCTCGTGAGTGAGGCGCGTGAGGAAGGCGAAGGCCAAGTGAGGCTCGTGCGGGAAGCGCGCAGTGAAGTTCGACACCCAATCCAGAACGACGTCCGTCTCTAGACGGGCACCGACGCAGTGGTGATCCGGACTCCACAGTGACCGGTGGGCCTCCATAGCGAGGCTCAGCGGCCGGATGTAATAATCCGCCGGCGGATTGCGAAAACCGGCCTTCTGCCAGTTAAAGACGGCCCCTTTGGGGTTGTCTTCGGCGAAAAGCGTCCGATAGCCAAGCTCGGCGGCCTCAGTCCACAGGAAGCGGAAGTCGTCGAAGGGCACGTCGCGATGTCGCTCCTCCCACGGCAGCTCCCCAACGAACTTTCCGGCGAACATGGGGACCAGGTTGACGAATGTGTTGTCGGCCACTTTGTTGTATCCGTTCATCTCCACGGCCCCGAGCTCCTCCACTAGGTACCGGCGCGTCCCCGGCATGTGGCGCATGTAACTCAACCTGGACACTGAGTCCACACCCACGATCAGAAAGTTGAGCGTCCCGAGGGGGTCTGCCGAGGACTTGAACTTGGCGAAAGCTTCTTTCCGAAGAACTTCTACTTGAGGTTTGACCAAAATGGCCGCGTGAAAGTTGGCGTGCAGCATATCACCGCTGCGGCCGAAACAAGCGACGCGAACGAACTCTGACTTCAGAGTGACGTCATCGCGAAAGACGACAGCTTTGCCGTAGCTGTAGGCGCCGTCCCCGCGCTCGTCCAGCGGTCTCCCTATCGCCTGGTACTTGCAGTAGTCCACACGGTCCCCTCCCAGCGACACGGCCGCCATGGCAGTCTTATTCAACCGCAGCAAATGGCCCTGAACGAAGGTTAAAGGTACGCCTTCTCGGCAGCGCACGGCTTTGGTCTCGTTGACAAGTGCCCGGATTGTCTCGTCGAACGGGTCTATATTCGGAATCTGGCATCCTAGGGTGTCCACCAGGAACCCCCGCCCAGCGAGTCCGGATCTGTGTGGCTCCCCCTGGTTATAGCGGCAATGGACGAGCCATACCAAATATGTTGCCATGGTAACCATAGCTATGACAACGTACACTCTGCTGTTCCACAACCCCCTCGGCCGCCGCATGGTGTGTGCCAATGTCAACATGGTCCTTCTGGAAAAAAAACATATGAAAGATTTATCGCTACTTACGTCATTAAAGCACAAAGGTGAAAACAAACATGATAAAGCATTAAATATAACGGATGGCAATGAAGTTGGCACCCTAATTGTCAATAACATTTCCGCATTGATTAACTGATAATTTAGACGAGCTTAATTGAGCTTGTAACTACGCATATTCATCTCAGGGGGTTTTGTGGGAGACCACCTCTCACTTGAGACCGTCACTTACCTGATACCAACACTTACCTGATACCAGCACTTCACTGATACCAACACTTACCTTAGACCGTCACTTAACTGATACTAGCACTTACATGATACTAGCACTTACATGAGACCGTCACTTATCTAAGACCGGAGACCGTCACTTACCTGATACCATCACTTACCTGAGACCGTCACTTACCTGAAACCGTCACTTACCTGAGACCGTCACTTACCTGAGACCGTCACTTACCTGAGACATCCACTTACCTGAGACCGTCACTTACCTGAGACCTCCACACTTACCTGATACCGTCACTTACCTGAGACCGTCACTTACCTGAGACCTCCACTTACCTAAGACCGTCACTTACCTGAAACCGTCACTTACCTGAGACCGTCACATACCTGAGACCGCCACTTACCTGACACCATCATTTACCTGAGACTATCACTTACCTGACACCATCATTTACATGAGACCGTCACTTACCTGACACCATCATTTACCTGAGACTGTCACTTACATGATACCATCCATCACTTACCTAAGACCGTCACTTACCTGAGACCGTCACTTACCTGAGATCGTCACTTACCTGAGACCGTCACTTACCTGAGACCCACACTTACCTGAGACCTCCACTTACCTGAAACCGTCACTTACCTGAGACTATCACTTACCTGACACCATCATTTACCTGAGACCGTCACTTACCTGACACCATCATTTACCTGAGACCGTCACTTACCTGACACCATCATTTACCTGAGACTGTCACTTACATGATACCATTCATCACTTACCTAAGACCGTCACTTACCTGAGACCGTCACTTACCTGAGATCGTCACTTACCTGAGACCGTCACTTACCTGAGACCTCCACTTACCTGAGACCTCCACTTAGCTGAGACCGTCACTTACCTGAGACCGTCACTTACCTGAGACCGTCACTTACCTGAGACCGTCACTTACCTGAGATCTCCACTTAGCTGAGACCGCGACTTACCTGAGACCGTCACTTACCTGAGACCGTCACTTACCTGAGACCGTCACTTACCTGAGACCGTCACTTACATGAGACCGTCACTTACCCGAGACCGTCACTTACCCGAGACCGTCACTTACCTGAGACCGTCACTTACCTGAGACCGTCACTTACCTGAGACCGTCACTTACCTGAGACCGTCACTTACCTGAGACCGTCACTTACATGATACCGTCACTTACCTGTTACCGTCACTTACCTGAGACCGTCACTTACCTGAGACTGTCACTTACCTGAGACTGTCATTTACCTGAGACTGTCATTTACCTGAGACCGTCACTTACCTGAGACCGTCACTTACCTGAGACCGTCACTTACCTGAGACCGTCACTTACATGATACCGTCACTTACCTGTTACCGTCACTTACCTGAGACCGTCACTTACTGTTACCGTCACTTACCTGAGACCGTCACTTACCTGAGACTGTCACTTACCTGAGACTGTCATTTACCTGAGACTGTCATTTACCTGAGACCGTCACTTACCTGAGACCGTCACTTACCTGAGACCGTCACTTACATGATACCGTCACTTACCTGTTACCGTCACTTACCTGAGACCGTCACTTACCTGAGACTGTCACTTACCTGAGACTGTCATTTACCTGAGACCGTCACTTACCTGAGACCGTCACTTACCTGAGACATCCACTTACCTGAGACCGTCACTTACCTGAGACCTCCACACTTACCTGATACCGTCACTTACCTGAGACCGTCACTTACCTAAGACCTCCACTTACCTGAGACCGTCACTTACCTGAGACCGTCACTTACCTGAGACCTCCACTTAGCTGATACCGCCACTTACCTGAGACCGTCACTTAACTGATACTAGCACTTACCTGAGACCATCACCTACCTGAAACCGTCACTTACCTGAGACCGTCACTTACCTGAGACCGTCACTTACCTGATACCATCATTTAACTGAGACTGTCACTTACATGATACCATCACTTACCTGAGATCTCCACTTACCTGAGACCGTCACTTACCTGAGACCGTCATTTACCTGTGACCGTCACTTACCTGAGACCGTCACTTAACTGAGACCATCACTTAACTGAGACCGTCACTTAACTGAGACCTCCACTTACCTGAGACCGTCACTTACCTGAAACCTCCACACTTACCTGATACCGTCACTTACCTGAGACCTCCACTTACCTAAGACCGTCACTTACCTGAAACCGTCACTTACCTGAGACCGTCACATACCTGAGACCGCCACTTACCTGACACCATCATTTACCTGAGACTATCACTTACCTGACACCATCATTTACATGAGACCGTCACTTACCTGACACCATCATTTACCTGAGACTGTCACTTACATGATACCATCCATCACTTACCTAAGACCGTCACTTACCTGAGATCGTCACTTACCTGAGACCGTCACTTACCTGAGACCTCCACTTACCTGAGACCTCCACTTACCTGAAACCGTCACTTACCTGAGACTATCACTTACCTGACACCATCATTTACCTGAGACCGTCACTTACCTGACACCATAATTTACCTGAGACTGTCACTTACATGATACCATTCATCACCCTCCTAAGACCGTCACTTACCTGAGATCGTCACTTACCTGAGACCGTCACTTAGCTGAGACCTCCACTTACCTGAGACCTCCACTTAGCTGAGACCGTCACTTACCTGAGACCGTCACTTACCTGAGACCGTCACTTACCTGAGATCTCCTCTTAGCTGAGACCGCGACTTACCTGAGACCGCGACTTACCTGAGACCGTCACTTACCTGAGACCGTCACTTACCTGAGACCGTCACTTACCTGAGACCGTCACTTACCTGAGACCGTCACTTACCTGAGACCGTCACTTACCTGAGACCGTCACTTACCTGAGACCGTCACTTACCTGAGACCGTCACTTACCTGAGACCGTCACTTACATGATACCGTCACTTACATGATACCGTCACTTACCTGTTACCGTCACTTACCTGAGACCGTCACTTACCTGAGACTGTCACTTACCTGAGACTGTCATTTACCTGAGACTGTCATTTACCTGAGACCGTCACTTACCTGAGACCGTCACTTACCTGAGACCGTCACTTACCTGAGACCGTCACTTACATGATACCGTCACTTACCTGTTACCGTCACTTACCTGAGACCGTCACTTACCTGAGACCGTCACTTACCTGAGACTGTCATTTACCTGAGACTGTCATTTACCTGAGACCGTCACTTACCTGAGACCGTCACTTACCTGAGACCGTCACTTACCTGATACCGTAACTTACCTGTTACCGTCACTTACCTGAGACCGTCACTTACCTGAGACTGTCACTTACCTGAGACTGTCATTTACCTGAGACCGTCACTTACCTGAGACCGTCACTTACCTGAGACCGTCACTTACCTGAGACCGTCACTTACATGATACCGTCACTTACCTGTTACCGTCACTTACCTGTTACCGTCACTTACCTGAGACCGTCACTTACCTGAGACTGTCACTTACCTGAGACTGTCATTTACCTGAGACCGTCACTTACCTGAGACCGTCACTTACCTGAGACCGTCACTTACCTGAGACCGTCACTTACCTGTTACCGTCACTTACCTGAGACCGTCACTTACCTGAGACTGTCATTTACCTGAGACTGTCATTTACCTGAGACCGTCACTTACCTGAGACCGTCACTTACCTGAGACCGTCACTTACCTGATACCGTAACTTACCTGTTACCGTCACTTACCTGAGACCGTCACTTACCTGAGACTGTCACTTACCTGAGACTGTCATTTACCTGAGACCGTCACTTACCTGAGACCGTCACTTACCTGAGACCGTCACTTACCTGAGACCGTCACTTACATGATACCGTCACTTACCTGTTACCGTCACTTACCTGTTACCGTCACTTACCTGAGACCGTCACTTACCTGAGACTGTCACTTACCTGAGACTGTCACTTACCTGAGACCGTCACTTACCTGAGACCGTCACTTACCTGAGACCGTCACTTACCTGAGACCGTCACTTACATGATACCGTCACTTACCTGTTACCGTCACTTACCTGTTACCGTCACTTACCTGACACCATCATTTACATGAGACCGTCACTTACCTGACACCATCATTTACCTGAGACTGTCACTTACATGATACCATCCATCACTTACCTAAGACCGTCACTTACCTGAGATCGTCACTTACCTGAGACCGTCACTTACCTGAGACCTCCACTTACCTGAGACCTCCACTTACCTGAAACCGTCACTTACCTGAGACTATCACTTACCTGACACCATCATTTACCTGAGACCGTCACTTACCTGACACCATAATTTACCTGAGACTGTCACTTACATGATACCATTCATCACCCTCCTAAGACCGTCACTTACCTGAGATCGTCACTTAGCTGAGACCTCCACTTACCTGAGACCTCCACTTAGCTGAGACCGTCACTTACCTGAGACCGTCACTTACCTGAGACCGTCACTTACCTGAGACCGTCACTTACCTGAGACCGTCACTTACCTGAGACCGTCACTTACATGATACCGTCACTTACATGATACCGTCACTTACCTGTTACCGTCACTTACCTGAGACCGTCACTTACCTGAGACTGTCACTTACCTGAGACTGTCATTTACCTGAGACTGTCATTTACCTGAGACCGTCACTTACCTGAGACCGTCACTTACCTGAGACCGTCACTTACCTGAGACCGTCACTTACATGATACCGTCACTTACCTGTTACCGTCACTTACCTGAGACCGTCACTTACCTGAGACTGTCATTTACCTGAGACTGTCATTTACCTGAGACCGTCACTTACCTGAGACCGTCACTTACCTGAGACCGTCACTTACCTGATACCGTAACTTACCTGTTACCGTCACTTACCTGAGACCGTCACTTACCTGAGACTGTCACTTACCTGAGACTGTCATTTACCTGAGACCGTCACTTACCTGAGACCGTCACTTACCTGAGACCGTCACTTACATGATACCGTCACTTACCTGTTACCGTCACTTACCTGTTACCGTCACTTACCTGAGACCGTCACTTACCTGAGACTGTCACTTACCTGAGACTGTCATTTACCTGAGACCGTCACTTACCTGAGACCGTCACTTACCTGAGACCGTCACTTACCTGAGACCGTCACTTACATGATACCGTCACTTACCTGTTACCGTCACTTACCTGTTACCGTCACTTACCTGAGACCGTCACTTACCTGAGACTGTCACTTACCTGAGACTGTCATTTACCTGAGACCGTCACTTACCTGAGACCGTCACTTACCTGAGACATCCACTTACCTGAGACCGTCACTTACCTGAGACCTCCACACTTACCTGATACCGTCACTTACCTGAGACCGTCACTTACCTGAGACCTCCACTTACCTAAGACCTCTACTTACCTGAGACCGTCACTTACCTGAGACCGTCACTTACCTGAGACCTCCACTTAGCTGAGACCGTCACTTACCTGAGACCGTCACTTACCTGAGATCTCCACTTAGCTGAGACCGCGACTTACCTGAGACCGTCACTTACCTGAGACCGTCACTTACCTGAGACCGTCACTTACCTGAGACCGTCACTTACATGATACCGTCACTTACCTGTTACCGTCACTTACCTGAGACCGTCACTTACCTGAGACTGTCACTTACCTGAGACTGTCATTTACCTGAGATTGTCATTTACCTGAGACCGTCACTTACCTGAGACCGTCACTTACCTGAGACCGTCACTTACATGATACCGTCACTTACCTGTTACCGTCACTTACCTGAGACTGTCACTTACCTGAGACTGTCATTTACCTGAGACTGTCATTTACCTGAGACCGTCACTTACCTGAGACCGTCACTTACCTGAGACCGTCACTTACCTGAGACCGTCACTTACCTGAGACCGTCACTTACATGATACCGTCACTTACCTGTTACCGTCACTTACCTGAGACCGTCACTTACCTGAGACTGTCACTTACCTGAGACTGTCATTTACCTGAGACTGTCATTTACCTGAGACCGTCACTTACCTGAGACCGTCACTTAACTGAGACCGTCACTTACCTGAGACCGTCACTTACATGATACCGTCACTTACCTGTTACCGTCACTTACCTGAGACCGTCACTTACCTGAGACTGTCACTTACCTGAGACTGTCATTTACCTGAGACCGTCACTTACCTGAGACCGTCACTTACCTGAGACATCCACTTACCTGAGACCGTCACTTACCTGAGACCTCCACACTTACCTGATACCGTCACTTACCTGAGACCGTCACTTACCTAAGACCTCCACTTACCTGAGACCGTCACTTACCTGAGACCGTCACTTACCTGAGACCTCCACTTAGCTGATACCGCCACTTACCTGAGACCGTCACTTAACTGATACTAGCACTTACGTGAGACCATCACCTACCTGAAACCGTCACTTACCTGAGACCGTCACTTACCTGAGACCGTCACTTACCTGATACCATCATTTAACTGAGACTGTCACTTACGTGATACCATCACTTACCTGAGATCTCCACTTACCTGAGACCGTCACTTACCTGAGACCGTCATTTACCTGTGACCGTCACTTACCTGAGACCGTCGCTTAACTGAGACCGTCACTTAACTGAGACCGTCACTTAACTGAGACCTCCACTTACCTGAGACCGTCACTTACCTGAAACCTCCACACTTACCTGATACCGTCACTTACCTGAGACCGTCACTTACCTGAGACCTCCACTTACCTAAGACCGTCACTTACCTGAAACCGTCACTTACCTGAGACCGTCACATACCTGAGACCGCCACTTACCTGACACCATCATTTACCTGAGACTATCACTTACCTGACACCATCATTTACATGAGACCGTCACTTACCTGACACCATCATTTACCTGAGACTGTCACTTACATGATACCATCCATCACTTACCTAAGTCCGTCACTTACCTGAGACCGTCACTTACCTGAGATCGTCACTTACCTGAGACCGTCACTTACCTGAGACCTCCACTTACCTGAGACCTCCACTTACCTGAAACCGTCACTTACCTGACACCATCACTTACCTGACACCATCATTTACCTGAGACCGTCACTTACCTGACACCATCATTTACCTGAGACCGTCACTTACCTGACACCATAATTTACCTGAGAGTGTCACTTACATGATACCATTCATCACCCTCCTAAGACCGTCACTTACCTGAGACCGTCACTTACCTGAGATCGTCACTTACCTGAGACCGTCACTTACCTGAGACCTCCACTTACCTGAGACCTCCACTTACCTGAGACCTCCGCTTAGCTGAGACCGCCGCTTACCTGAGACCGTCACTTACCTGAGACCGTCACTTACCTGAGACCGTCACTTACCTGAGATCTCCACTTAGCTGAGACCGCGACTTACCTGAGACCGTCACTTACCTGAGACCGTCACTTACCTGAGACCGTCACTTACCTGAGACAGTCACTTACATGATACCGTCACTTACCTGTTACCGTCACTTACCTGAGACCGTCACTTACCTGAGACTGTCACTTACCTGAGACTGTCATTTACCTGAGACTGTCATTTACCTGAGACCGTCACTTACCTGAGACCGTCACTTACCTGAGACCGTCACTTACCTGAGACCGTCACTTACCTGAGACCGTCACTTACCTGAGACCGTCACTTACCTGTTACCGTCACTTACCTGTTACCGTCACTTACCTGAGACTGTCACTTACCTGAGACTGTCATTTACCTGAGACTGTCAATTACCTGAGACCGCCACTTACCTGAGACCGTCACTTACCTGAGACCGTCACTTACCTGAGACCGTCACTTACATGATACCGTCACTTACCTGTTACCGTCACTTACCTGAGACCGTCACTTACCTGAGACCGTCACTTACCTGAGACCGTCACTTACCTGAGACCGTCACTTACATGATACCGTCACTTACCTGTTACCGTCACTTACCTGAGACCGTCACTTACCTGAGACTGTCACTTACCTGAGACTGTCATTTACCTGAGACTGTCATTTACCTGAGACCGTCACTTACCTGAGACCGTCACTTACCTGAGACCGTCACTTACCTGAAACCGTCACTTACATGATACCGTCACTTACCTGTTACCGTCACTTACCTGAGACCGTCACTTACCTGAGACTGTCACTTACCTGAGACTGTCATTTACCTGAGACCGTCACTTACCTGAGACCGTCACTTACCTGAGACATCCACTTACCTGAGACCGTCACTTACCTGAGACCTCCACACTTACCTGATACCGTCACTTACCTGAGACCGTCACTTACCTAAGACCTCCACTTACCTGAGACCGTCACTTACCTGAGACCGTCACTTACCTGAGACCTCCACTTAGCTGATACCGCCACTTACCTGAGACCGTCACTTAACTGATACTAGCACTTACCTGAGACCATCACCTACCTGAAACCGTCACTTACCTGAGACCGTCACTTACCTGAGACCGTCACTTACCTGATACCATCATTTAACTGAGACTGTCACTTACATGATACCATCACTTACCTGAGATCTCCACTTACCTGAGACCGTCACTTACCTGAGACCGTCATTTACCTGTGACCGTCACTTACCTGAGACCGTCGCTTAACTGAGACCGTCACTTAACTGAGACCGTCACTTAACTGAGACCTCCACTTACCTGAGACCGTCACTTACCTGAAACCTCCACACTTACCTGATACCGTCACTTACCTGAGACCGTCACTTACCTGAGACCTCCACTTACCTGAGACCTCCACTTACCTGAGACCTCCGCTTAGCTGAGACCGCCGCTTACCTGAGACCGTCACTTACCTGAGACCGTCACTTACCTGAGACCGTCACTTACCTGAGATCTCCACTTAGCTGAGACCGCGACTTACCTGAGACCGTCACTTACCTGAGACCGTCACTTACCTGAGACCGTCACTTACCTGAGACAGTCACTTACATGATACCGTCACTTACCTGTTACCGTCACTTACCTGAGACCGTCACTTACCTGAGACTGTCACTTACCTGAGACTGTCATTTACCTGAGACTGTCATTTACCTGAGACCGTCACTTACCTGAGACCGTCACTTACCTGAGACCGTCACTTACCTGAGACCGTCACTTACCTGAGACCGTCACTTACCTGAGACCGTCACTTACCTGTTACCGTCACTTACCTGTTACCGTCACTTACCTGAGACTGTCACTTACCTGAGACTGTCATTTACCTGAGACTGTCAATTACCTGAGACCGCCACTTACCTGAGACCGTCACTTACCTGAGACCGTCACTTACCTGAGACCGTCACTTACATGATACCGTCACTTACCTGTTACCGTCACTTACCTGAGACCGTCACTTACCTGAGACCGTCACTTACCTGAGACCGTCACTTACCTGAGACCGTCACTTACATGATACCGTCACTTACCTGTTACCGTCACTTACCTGAGACCGTCACTTACCTGAGACTGTCACTTACCTGAGACTGTCATTTACCTGAGACTGTCATTTACCTGAGACCGTCACTTACCTGAGACCGTCACTTACCTGAGACCGTCACTTACCTGAAACCGTCACTTACATGATACCGTCACTTACCTGTTACCGTCACTTACCTGAGACCGTCACTTACCTGAGACTGTCACTTACCTGAGACTGTCATTTACCTGAGACCGTCACTTACCTGAGACCGTCACTTACCTGAGACATCCACTTACCTGAGACCGTCACTTACCTGAGACCTCCACACTTACCTGATACCGTCACTTACCTGAGACCGTCACTTACCTAAGACCTCCACTTACCTGAGACCGTCACTTACCTGAGACCGTCACTTACCTGAGACCTCCACTTAGCTGATACCGCCACTTACCTGAGACCGTCACTTAACTGATACTAGCACTTACCTGAGACCATCACCTACCTGAAACCGTCACTTACCTGAGACCGTCACTTACCTGAGACCGTCACTTACCTGATACCATCATTTAACTGAGACTGTCACTTACATGATACCATCACTTACCTGAGATCTCCACTTACCTGAGACCGTCACTTACCTGAGACCGTCATTTACCTGTGACCGTCACTTACCTGAGACCGTCGCTTAACTGAGACCGTCACTTAACTGAGACCGTCACTTAACTGAGACCTCCACTTACCTGAGACCGTCACTTACCTGAAACCTCCACACTTACCTGATACCGTCACTTACCTGAGACCGTCACTTACCTGAGACCTCCACTTACCTAAGACCGTCACTTACCTGAAACCGTCACTTACCTGAGACCGTCACATACCTGAGACCGCCACTTACCTGACACCATCATTTACCTGAGACTATCACTTACCTGACACCATCATTTACATGAGACCGTCACTTACCTGACACCATCATTTACCTGAGACTGTCACTTACATGATACCATCCATCACTTACCTAAGACCGTCACTTACCTGAGACCGTCACTTACCTGAGATCGTCACTTACCTGAGACCGTCACTTACCTGAGACCTCCACTTACCTGAGACCTCCACTTACCTGAAACCGTCACTTACCTGAGACTATCACTTACCTGACACCATCATTTACCTGAGACCGTCACTTACCTGACACCATCATTTACCTGAGACCGTCACTTACCTGACACCATAATTTACCTGAGAGTGTCACTTACATGATACCATTCATCACCCTCCTAAGACCGTCACTTACCTGAGGCCGTCACTTACCTGAGATCGTCACTTACCTGAGACCGTCACTTACCTGAGACCGTCACTTACCTGAGACCGTCACTTACCTGAGACCTCCACTTACCTGAGACCTCCACTTAGCTGAGACCGTCACTTACCTGAGACCGTCACTTACCTGAGACCGTCACTTACATGATACCGTCACTTACCTGTTACCGTCACTTACCTGAGACCGTCACTTACCTGAGACCGTCACTTACCTGAGACCTCCACTTACCTGAGACCTCCACTTAGCTGAGACCGTCACTTACCTGAGACCGTCACTTACCTGAGACCGTCACTTACATGATACCGTCACTTACCTGTTACCGTCACTTACCTGAGACCGTCACTTACCTGAGACCGTCACTTACCTGAGACTGTCACTTACCTGAGACTGTCACTTACCTGAGACCGTCACTTACCTGAGACATCCACTTACCTGAGACCGTCACTTACCTGAGACCTCCACACTTACCTGATACCGTCACTTACCTGAGACCGTCACTTACCTGAGACCTCCACTTACCTAAGACCTCCACTTACCTGAGACCGTCACTTACCTGAGACCGTCACTTACCTGAGACCTCCACTTAGCTGATACCGCCACTTACCTGAGACCGTCACTTAACTGATACTAGCACTTACCTGAGACCATCACCTACCTGAAACCGTCACTTACCTGAGACCGTCACTTACCTGAGACCGTCACTTACCTGATAGCATCATTTAACTGAGACTGTCACTTACATGAGACCGTCACTTACCTGAGACCGTCACTTACCTGAGACCGCCACTTACCTGATACCATCACTTAACTGAGACTGTCACTTACATGATATCATCACTTACCTGAGACTGTCACTTACCTGAGACCGCCACTTACCTGAGACCGTCACTTACATGATACCATCACTTACCTGAGACTGTCACTTACCTGAGACTGTCACTTACCTGAGACCGTCACTTACCTGAGACTCTCACTTACCTGAGACTCTCACTTACCTGAAACCGTCACTTACCTGAGACCGTCACTTACCTGAGACCGTCACTTACCTGATACCATCATTTAACTGAGACTGTCACTTACATGATACCATCACTTACCTGAGATCTCCACTTACCTGAGACCGTCACTTACCTGAGACCGTCACTTACCTGAGACCGTCACTTATCTGATACCATCATTTAACTGAGACTGTCACTTACATGATACCATCACTTACCTGAGATCTCCACTTAACTGAGACCGTCACTTAACTGAGACCGTCACTTAACTGAGACTGTCATTTACCTGAGACTGTCATTTACCTGAGACCGTCACTTACCTGAGACCTCCACACTTACCTGATACCGTCACTTACCTGAGACCGTCACTTACCTGAGACCTCCACTTACCTAAGACCTCCACTTACCTGAGACCGTCACTTACCTGAGACCGTCACTTACCTGAGACCTCCACTTAGCTGATACCGCCACTTACCTGAGACCGTCACTTAACTGATACTAGCACTTACCTGAGACCATCACCTACCTGAAACCGTCACTTACCTGAGACCGTCACTTACCTGAGACCGTCACTTACCTGATACCATCATTTAACTGAGACTGTCACTTACATGAGACCGTCACTTACCTGAGACCGTCACTTACCTGAGACCGTCACTTACCTGATACCATCACTTAACTGAGACTGTCACTTACATGATATCATCACTTACCTGAGACTGTCACTTACCTGAGACCGCCACTTACCTGAGACCGTCACTTACATGATACCATCACTTACCTGAGACTGTCACTTACCTGAGACTGTCACTTACCTGAGACCGTCACTTACCTGAGACTCTCACTTACCTGAGACTCTCACTTACCTGAAACCGTCACTTACCTGAGACCGTCACTTACCTGGGACCGTTACTTACCTGATACCATCATTTAACTGAGACTGTCACTTACATGATACCATCACTTACCTGAGATCTCCACTTACCTGAGACCGTCACTTACCTGAGACCGTCACTTACCTGAGACCGTCACTTACCTGATACCATCATTTAACTGAGACTGTCACTTACATGATACCATCACTTACCTGAGATCTCCACTTAACTGAGACCGTCACTTAACTGAGACCGTCACTTAACTGAGACTGTCATTTACCTGAGACCGTCACTTACCTGAGACCGTCACTTACCTGAGACCGTCACTTACCTGAGACCGTCACTTACATGATACCGTCACTTACCTGTTACCGTCACTTACCTGAGACATCCACTTACCTGAGACCGTCACTTACCTGAGACATCCACTTACCTGAGACCGTCACTTACCTGAGACCGTCACTTACCTGAGACCTCCACACTTACCTGATACCGTCACTTACCTGAGACCGTCACTTACCTGAGACCTCCACTTACCTAAGACCTCCACTTACCTGAGACCGTCACTTACCTGAGACCGTCACTTACCTGAGACCTCCACTTAGCTGATACCGCCACTTACCTGAGACCGTCACTTAACTGATACTAGCACTTACCTGAGACCATCACCTACCTGAAACCGTCACTTACCTGAGACCGTCACTTACCTGAGACCGTCACTTACCTGATACCATCATTTAACTGATACCATCACTTACATGAGACCGTCACTTACCTGATACCGTCACTTACCTGAGACCGCCACTTACCTGATACCATCACTTAACTGAGACTGTCACTTACATGATATCATCACTTACCTGAGACTGTCACTTACCTGAGACCGCCACTTACCTGAGACCGTCACTTACATGATACCATCACTTACCTGAGACTGTCACTTACCTGAGACTGTCACTTACCTGAGACCGTCACTTACCTGAGACTCTCACTTACCTGAGACTCTCACTTACCTGAAACCGTCACTTACCTGAGACCGTCACTTACCTGAGACCGTCACTTACCTGATACCATCATTTAACTGAGACTGTCACTTACATGATACCATCACTTACCTGAGATCTCCACTTACCTGAGACCGTCACTTACCTGAGACCGTCACTTACCTGATACCGTCACTTACCTGATACCACAATTTAACTGAGGCTGTCACTTACATGATACCATCACTTACCTGAGATCTCCACTTAACTGAGACCGTCACTTAACTGAGACCGTCACTTAACTGAGACCGTCACTTACCTGAGACCGTCACTTACCTGAGACCGCCACTTACCTGAGACTGTCACTTACCTGAGACTGTCACTTACCTGAGACTCTCACTTACCTGAGACCGTCACTTACCTGAGACCGTCACTTACCTAGCTGAGACCGTCACTTACCTGAGACCGTCACTTACCTGAGACCTCCACTTACCTGAGACCGTCACTTACGTGAGACCTCCACACTTACCTGACACCGTCAGTTACCTGAGACCGTCACTTAACTGATACTAGCATTTACCCGAGACCGTCACTTACCTGAGACCGTTACTTACCTGATACCATCACTTAACTGAGACGGTCACTTACATGATAACATCACTTACCTGAGATCTCCACTTACCTTGAAACCGTCACTAACCTGTGACCGTCACTAACTTAAAACCGTCAGTTACCTGAGACCTCCACTTACCTGATACCAGCACTTACCTGACACCATCACTTACCTGAGTCAAGAATGGGCAATATACGGCGTCAGCCCTTCACCCGGCCTAAAATATGGAAAATCGCCTCAGTAACTCACCTGAAAGTGACAATTCGACTAAATCCCACAACCACTGCTAACTGAAAGGCGAACCGGGCGGAATGAGCACTCCTTGCTCAGATGTCTGAGGAACCCCGTACAGTCAAACAGAGCGACTGCAGCAAATCCACACTAGACGGCCCCACTGTAGGCAAGGCGTAGCCAAGTTGGGAGCGGACCGCGTTTAATTGGTATTAATTGTGTACAGCCCAATCACTGCACAGAAAGGATGGGTCCGTCCATTGTATGGTAGGCCTATAGTGGAGGGGTCCGCCCATTGTATGGTAGCCCCCCCCCCGTCTAGGCAAACTACGAGGAGTCCCCCCATCAGTTGCAAGTTTTAAAATGTCAGTTCTATCTCTATATGGGTATATTTGTCATCACAAATGTCTGCTCACTCAGGCGTCACGGGGCACCCAGCGAACCCCCGCCCCCCCTCTCCCGGATATGCAGCCCGGTTAGCCTGATCGCCGGGTCGGCAATTTATAGAACCGTTTCCTTTCTGATTACGGATGGCAACGATTCAAGTAGTTTATCTCAAAAAAATTGATCCTCGCCGCAGTCGTTAAATTTTGAAGAAAAATATTTCATCCTATAATCTGTGATTCTACGACTAATCGAAAGTTTAATGTATTTTATTGTAGGCCTACGTGTAACATTCCAGTGTCATCTCTAATTTATGGCTGGTACTTGTACTAAGTTGTCTATGAAAAAGACACATTTTATCAACAACATCAACACAAAATCTTTAACTGATTTAGTGCCATAACGTTGGGTTATGTTCTCATCTCACCTATTTTTAAATTTTTAAATGTCAAATTCGTTTCCAAACAGCCTTGCTTGAACTTTGAAAATGAATTTAACCTCAATCATTTAAAAATAGTTGAGAATGATGAGAACCGTGACCCAACGTTATGGTAAGGAGAATGCCCATGTAACAGTACATTCTTGAAAAAGAATGTACGAGGCGCAAGCCGAGTACATATCTTTTCAAGAATAAACTGTTACACGGGTATTCTCTGACTTAAAGTACGGTCGGTGAGACTCATCTGGTCCATGTAGGGTGAATAAGAGTTCTTTGAAGATGTACATTGCATCTCTCACTTCCGAAACCAATAAAATAGCTCACTTAAGTCGGTTCATATGCTATCTGAGAACCCACGAAATGTATTGTTGTAGCAATGGTAAACTTGAGTCATACGTGAGCCAAGCGGAAACAGTGATCTGCCCTGACATGGAAGAACGTCGGACGTTGCAGCCAGAAGTCAGTTTAGTTCATCTTCAGATTGCATGAATGAAGTCGTGTTTCGCATCAAGGCGCGTAGCCCTGAAGAACCCAGGCTTCGCTACCGGTCGGCCAGAGTCCTGAAGTGCAGCCTGCAAAACGGTTGCTGGGCCTGGGCTATGGTCCTGCGCTATGGGCCTGGGCTAGGGGCCCGGGCTACCGGCCTGGGCTACCGACCTGAGCCGGCCCAGGGGATCGTTTCGCTAAGAGTTATGAGCTCGTAACAGTATGTTTTACATGCTAATTTAACGACAGATCCGAATTTTACGAGCAACGGAAAGAAGCGTTGTACTGCGATTACTGGTATGCAGCCATACCCATGAAATTTATTTTCTGCCAACATTATTCAGAAACGTGCTTTCCATATATTGATGGTAGGCATAACATTTTTCATTTATTTTCGGGTGGGCAATACACTTTTGAAATTATACGAGCCAAAATTACGAGATCTTAGTGAAATGACACCCAGGCCCGTAGCTGGTCCAACTGGTCTTATTTTATCTAGCTTTACCATGTGGTTTAATGACGCACCCGTGTCTTGTTACTCCATGCACTGCACATCTTGACAGCGGAATGCTTAAGTCGATCACTTGCTCTCGCCATTTTTGTTACCGCGGATGCACGCCCACGCCAGTCCAGGCCCATAACCCAGGCCTAGCCCAGGGAATCAGTCCAGGCCCATAACCCAAGCCTAGCCCAGGGAATCAGTCCAGGCCCATAACCCAAGCCTAGCCCAGGGAATCAGTCCAGGCCCATAACCCAAGCCTAGCCCAGGGAATCAGTCCAGGCCCATAACCCAGGCCTAGACCAGGGAATCAGTCGAGGCCCATAACTCAGGCCTAGCCCAGGGAATCAGTCCAGGCCCATAACCCAAGCCTAGCCCAGGGAATCAGTCCAGGCCCATAACCCAGGCCTAGCGCAGGAAATCAGTCCAGGCCCATAACCCAAGCCTAGCCCAGGGAATCAGTCCAGGCCCATAACCCAGGCCTAGCCCAGGGAATCAGTCCAGGCCCATAACCCAGGCCTAGCCCAGGGAATCAGTCCAGGCCCATAACCCAGGCCTAGCCCAGGGAATCAGTCCAGGCCCATAACCCAAGCCTAGCCCAGGGAATCAATCCAGGCCCATAACCCAGGCCTAGCCCAGGGAATCAGTCCAGGCCCATAACCCAGGCCTAGCCCAGGGAATCAGTCCAGGCCCATAACCCAGGCCTAGACCAGGGAATCAGTCCAGGCCCATAAGCCAGGCCTAGCCTAGGGAATCAGTCCAGGCCCATAACCCAAGCCTAGCCCAGGGAATCAGTCCAGGCCCATAACCCAAGCCTAGCCCAGGGAATCAGTCCAGGCCCATAACCCAGGCCTAGCCTAGGGAATCAGTCCAGGCCCATAACCCAAGCCTAGCCCAGGGAATCAGTCCAGGCCCATAACCCAGGCCTAGCCCAGGGAATCAGTCCAGGCCCATAACCCAAGCCTAGCCCAGGGAATCAATCCAGGCCCATAACCCAGGCCTAGCCCAGGGAATCAGTCCAGGCCCATAACCCAGGCCTAGCCCAGGGAATCAGTCCAGGCCCATAACCCAGGCCTAGACCAGGGAATCAGTCCAGGCCCATAAGCCAGGCCTAGCCTAGGGAATCAGTCCAGGCCCATAACCCAAGCCTAGCCCAGGGAATCAGTCCAGGCCCATAACCCAGGCCTAGCCCAGGGAATCAGTCCAGGCCCATAACCCAAGCCTAGCCCAGGGAATCAGTCCAGGCCCATAACCCAGGCCTAGCCCAGGGAATCAGTCCAGGCCCATAACCCAAGCCTAGCCAAGGGAATCAGTCCAGGCCCATAACCCAGGCCTAGCCTAGGGAATCAGTCCAGGCCCATAACCCAGGCCTAGACCAGGCTTAGCCCAGGCCTCTTGCCCAGGCATAGCCAAGGCTGCTTGCACAGGCCGCTAGCTCAGACCCCTCAGACCCCTCAGCCCCTGCCCAGTAAGCTAGCCCAGTCTGCTAGCCCAGGCCGCTAGTCTAGGCCTAGCCCAGGCTGCTAGCCCAGGATGCTAATCCAGGCCTAGCCCAGGCCGCTTGCCGCGGTAGCTAGCCTCGGGCACTAACCCAGGTCCCTAGCCCAGGCCGCTAGCTCAGGGATTTCGCGTGCATCCGCGGTAACAAAAATGGCGAGAGCAAGTGATCGACTTAAGCATTCCGCTGTCAAGATGTGCAGTGCATGGAGTAACAAGACACGGGTGCGTCATTAAACCACATGGTAAAGATAGATAAAATAAGACCAGTTGGATGTTTTCGTATCACTTTTGGATCACGAAAAAAGTTTCTTCATTTTTGTAAGTTTCTGTTTGAAGCGTTGCGCCAATGTTGTCACCGGGAAGAATCCGTGTGACGTCATAATACCTCGTTTTCGTGGGAAACGTCAAAAAACGTTAGTTTCTCAGTCGTATTGTCCTGTCGTAACAAATATTCGTCATTGTGATTGCGCAAACGAATCAAAAATATGTCCTCTATCCGTTTTGTGAAGCTATATTTCTTAAATATTCTTAATCATAGCGCTAGCAATGGACACACCCCTCGGCGCCTGGCTTTTGCGCAGGTAGTCTGGTTCCCAGTCTCTCTCTTTGCGTAACATACATGTCTCCCCTACGTCACAGATAGTCAGGATACCAGTGTGCGCAGAGATTCTAAACTCGTTCCGAACACGTGCTTCGTTTGTTTGTCCCCAAAATGAGTAAACCGGAAGTCTAAGCGAACGAGATTTTATAGCCCTATCGAGTTATTGTGGTGCAACCCGTTTAGACTTGCTCCAGCGCAGCTGGTAGAGCTGTCTGAGCTGGGTTGGTCAGTCTCCATATCGAGGGAAACGCTCTCGTGAGGGAGAAACGCCGCGTCGCACAAAACGATGTCGAGTCCGGATGAAAAGATTAGCATTCCTTTCCAGCCAGGGACTTTCAAACATGACCTTGAGGATGGCGCTGACGTGTACATGGCCTTCTGGTGCCATTTGCTGTACACATGAGGTGACAGCGTTTGTCCAGGTCAGGGCTCCGCTCTGCAGCACACGAGGTGGGGACACGTGAAGCCGCTGTCACCTCAAGTCACGCTGTCACCTCACGTCACGCTGTCACCTCACGTCACGCTGTCACCTCACGCGGTCACTTCACTTTGTCACCTCACGTCACGCTGTCACCTCACGCTGTCACCTCACGTCACGCTGTCACCTCACGCTGTCACCTCACGTCACGCTGTCCCTCACGTCACGCTGTCACCTCACGCCACGCCGTCACCTCACGTCACGCTGTCACATCATGCTGTCACCTCACGCTGTCACCTCACGCTGTCACCTCACGTCACTCTGTCACCTCACGTCACGCTGTCACCTCACGTCACGCTGTCACCTCACGTCACGCTGTCACCTCACGCGGTCACTTCACTTTGTCACCTCACGTCACGCTGTCACCTCACGTCACGCTGTCACCTCACGCTGTCACCTCACGTCACGCTGTCCCTCACGTCACGCTGTCACTTCACGCCACGCCGTCACCTCACGTCACGCTGTCACATCATGCTGTCACCTCACGCTGTCACCTCACGCTGTCACCTCACGTCACTCTGTCACCTCACGTCACGCTGTCACCTCACGTCACGCTGTCACCTCACGTCACGCTGTCACCTCAGGCTGTCACCTCATGTCACGCTGTCACCTCACGTCACGCTGTCACCTCACGCTGTCACCTCACGCTATCACCTCACGCTGTCACCTCAGGCTGTCACCTCACACTGTCACCTCAGGCTTTCACCTCACGTCACGCTGTCACCCTACGTCACGCTGTCACCTCACACTGTCACCTCACGCTGTCACCTCAGGCTTTCACCTCACGTCACGCTGTCACCTCACGTCACGCTGTCACCTCACGCTGTCACCTCACGCTGTCACCTTACGCTGTCACCTCAGGCTGTCACCTCACGCTGTCACCTCACGCTGTCACCTCACGTCACGCAGTCACCTCACGTCACGCTGTCACCTCACGTCACGCTGTCACCTCAGGCTGTCACCTCACGTCACGCTGTCACCTCACGTCACGCTGTCACCTCACGATGTGACCTCGGGCTGTCACCTCACGTCACGCTGTCACCTCAGGCTGTCGCCTCACGTCACGCTGTCACCTCACGTCACGCTGTCACCTCACGCTGTCACCTCACGCTGTCACCTTACGCTATCACCTCATGCTGTCACCTCACGCTGTCGCCTTACGCTGTCACCTCACGCTGTCACCTCACGCTGTCACCTCACGCTTTCACCTCACGCTGTCTTCTCACGCTGTCACCTCACGCTGTCACTTCACGCTGTCACCTCACGCTATCACCTCACGCTCTCACCTCACGCTGTCACCTCACGCTGTCACGTCACGCTGTCACCTCACGCCTTCACGTCACGCCGTCACCTCACGTCACGCTGTCCCCTCACGCTGCCACGTCACGCTGTCACCTCACGCTGTCCCGTCACATGGTCAAGTCACGCGGACAAGTCATGTGAGCACGTCACGCGGGTACGTCACGGTAACACCACGTAGACACCTCATGTTTACATCTCACGGTCACACGTCACGGTCACACGTCACGGTCACACGTCACGGTCACACGTCACGGCTAGGTCACGGTGATACGTCACGCGGACACGTCACGCGGACACGTCACGCGGACACGTCACGCGGACACGCGGTCACACTGGTGACTGTGTAATTCTACTATAATACCAAGACGTTTGCATTTACCATGCATGGTGGCACACGAGTAACAGATTGGACACAGATTGGGGAAGGTTTATCTGTATTACAGTAGAATTACACAGTCACCTGTTATACACTCAGATATCTCTGCATAGAGGTGATCCTTAGCAAATTGTGAGTAGTATATATCAAGTCGACGTTTAACTTCATATCAACAAACATTCTCAATGGATGATTTCTACGATATTGATATATTTCCACTTTCCAATATTCAGGGTTACATCTGTTATTACTTCTTTGGACTATATAACGTCATATATCTCAATCCAATGTTAACTAATTTTATGTTCTGTCGTATCCCAATTAAAATCTTAGGGTCGAGGTAGCGCGAAAATGGAAAACGACGTTAGAAAAGAACGCGATGGTGCCAATTTGTTTTAAGTTATTTGTTATCTATGGCCTTCATAAGTATAAATCAGAACATTGATTCATTTTGGGGGCCCCCGGAATATATTTGGTTTAACTGTAACCACAGGCACAGTAAATCAGTGGAGGGGGGAGGCCGGGGGGGGGGGGGGATAGGGGGCCCCACAACGCATACTAAAGACACAAGGTGTCCAACTCCCGCTGGAACTGAGCGACAGGCACCCGCTTCAACCCCCATTATCGCACCTTTAGCGCGCTTGACGGGCCCCGTAAATGCCTAAGTCCGATTTCTAAGTAATTTATTTATTTCACTGAAAAGTAAATGAAACCTGTACTGCCGTCTAGCCGCGACAAATAAAGAATTATGCAACGACAACAACCAACTCCGGAACAGATTGAGCAAAAATGGCTGACATTGCGAGAATTCGCCTGCGAGATCTCAGGCACATTGCGCGATATGACGATTGGTCAGCTTTCACATGACGCTCATGTGGGGAGGTACTCCTAAAATCTGTCATTTTGATTAATCACATCATAGGGAGATGCTATGCAAATGTTCGTCCCGATTCAACAAATTTTGAAGTTGCATCCCCTGTGTCACGTGACACATTTTTCGACTGCCAACCAATCAGATTCATCTCGCTGACTGATGTCAGCCATTTTTGCTCAATCTGTTCCGGAGTTGGTTTTTGTCGTTGCATAATTCTTTATTTGTCGCGACTACACGGCGGTACAGGTATCGTTTACTTATTGATGAAATAGATAAGTTACTTAGATATCGGATTTAGGCATTTACGGGGCCCGTCAAGCGCGGAATAGGTGCGATATTGGGGGTTGAAGCGGGTGCCTGTCGCTCAGTTCCAGCTAGAGTTGGACACCTTGTGTGTTTAGTATACGTTGTGGGGCCCCCTACCCCCCCCCCCTCCCCCCTCCACTGATTTACTGTGCCTGTGACTGTAACTTACATAGTTTCATTTCGGATATAACTATCGATTTTTCACTCACTCCACTTCCAAGTTGCCTTGTTAGCCCTAAGAAGAAACCCGAGGCAAGTGATTCAAGCTCAATCATCAGACGACACTTGGCTTAATTTCGCACCCACTCGCTTCTTCACGCACAAACCTAGCCCTGACGCATGACCCTCACGACCTCAACCCTAACGGGGGTGTACGGGCCATGCCATACACATGGTCAAAAAAGTAGCATTGCATCACCCAGCTCGCTTCGATGAATGATTGTCGATTATGAAGACGAACCTACCTCTCCTAATCGCCACGACCCTCTTCTTTAGACATTACTTGGACCATATGATGCATTCATTTTAAAGTTTGCTCTCTACTTCTTGCACATCAATGATATTTTCGTCGGTCGTTAACGGTTTCCCTCTCTGCCGCTTCAAAATTTTCTAGGCAGTTGCCGCGGCTCGTTTGTTGACATCAGGCAATTGACCCGAAAGCTTCCGCATGGCGGCGCCACTAAGTTTTTTGTGTGTGTCTATAGTCGTGCGTGCGTTTTTGACGAAACTAGCGGCGCCGCCATGCGGATGATGTCGGTTCTATAGCATGGTCAAATTTGAAGCGTCAGAGAGGAAAGCCGTTAAAAACCGATGAAAATATAGTTGATGTGCAAGTAATAGAGAGCAAACTTTAAAATGAATGCATCCTAGGGTCCAAGTAATGTCTAAAGAAGGGGGTCGAGGCGATTTAGAGAGGTAGGCTCGTTGTCATAATCTACAATCATTCATCGAAGTGAGCTTGGTTATGCATTACTACTTTTTTAACCATGTGTATTGCTTAACCCTTCTGCCTATCAGCTTGTTGCCAGAAGGGTCAAGTTTACTGGGCTAGCACAAACCGCGCAGCCTGCCGATTCCCAACACTCAAACGTTGACTACAATGAGTGCGCGTCACGCAGCTGTAGCAAGGCACCAGCGTGATGCGCACTCGTTTTAAGAGCACGTGTTGTTTTGTTGGTCCCAAAGGACCTAAACCGGAAATAGAACCCACGAGAACTGTACTGCTTTTCCAAGTATATATTTACAAGCAGGCATCATTTAGGCATTGCCAGACAATGTGATCGACAGTCACGATGAAGTTAAACATAAAATTCTTATTAAACTGCCGCCCTTTCCTGCACGCTTTTCCGAACTACTTACTTTTTTTATTAATCAACGGCGTCTTAATCACTGGGTAAGACATATCCGCTGAGAGGAAATAGTTCTCACAAGCGGCACCAAATTATTCTGGTCACGAACACATTCGATTAAATGTAAATGAGAATTTATTAATCAAACGTTTAGATTTCTGGTTAATAAAATCCGGTCGCTTGCTAATATAGCCGGTCGCTTACTAATATAGTCGGTCGTTTGTTAATATAGCCGATCGCTTGCTAATATAGTCGGTCGGTTGCTAATATAAACTGAGCATGTATGAAATAGCCGTATTCAGGTTTATCAACTGCTGAACCAGTCTCATATTTGATAAACATACTCTGATGGTTGTGATACACGCATTAAATCCGGTGGTTCGCATTACATGTATGGATATCTTTAGCCGATTTTTGTCATGGCGAAGGTGTTAACGCAGCACTTGTTCATGGAGTATATAAGGCAATAGTTTGTTCCCATGGACTGATCAGACATTGGCAAATTAATTATGATTGTATTTCTCTGGAAATAGTAACGCCAACCCACTAAGCCATGGCTATTCAATTTCATGTTTTTTTTCGGCATAGAAAATACAAACATAAATACTACAGCAACTTTCCGGTACAGGTAACATTCGGCTGAGCAAATTCAATGTTTGCAGAATAACGTGATTCCAACGTTTCTAGTTTATGTCTTTTAAACTGTTATGAAACATTTGTTATATCTGTAAAAACGTTTCATTGTTAGTTGGGAATGCGATATGGAAATTAGTAGATTTAAGTGTTTGACATGGCGATCTAAACAAAACATTTTCAGCATCACTTTCAACATATGGCGATAATTACTAAGTTACAAGGTGTTAGCTAACTATACATTGAAAATCAATGTCATATACTAAAATATGGCTTATCACCATGAACTGGAACTGGAACTGGAAGACATATATGTATAAACATAAATGCTAGTCTAATCACGGTATATATTATACATGAAGGTGTTACTCCTTTATGGCATTGATTTTGCCGGCGCCGCTCTGTTGGAAGGTTGTTACCACCTAGCCCCGTCACTGATGCCCACTGTACAGCAGGCCAGCGGCATGTGTCCAGCCTCCCTGGACTTGAGACTACCCGGATCACCGCCTCTGCCAAGGTCATCCTCAGCCTCGTCAATCTGTAAAGCAAACGTTCTATATACTGGACAATCCAATCACGATGTTAGAGGTGACAAGAACTACTCATGATTCAATACAGGCTTAATCAAAGCGTCCTCACTTAAAGTTATAACTTGAAATTTGAAAGTTCCTATTACATTAAAATGTAAACACGTGAACTGGTAGCGTCGCATGCATTGTGTTTGTCAGTTAAAAATGAATGATATGGTGTTTTAGGCCGTTTTTGAGCACCCCCGGCTAAACTGGGCCAAGGAACCTCCCGGGACGATGAAGGATGAGTGAAACATTTCCCAGATTGGATTCAAACGCCGCCATTCTTCTTTACGCAAATAACAATTACCGGTGTGCCAGTGAAAGGTCATATATTTAAATGTTGAATATCGTGTGTACAGTTAAGACGTTACTATAGGGGGAGTGGTCATTATAAGGTGTCAACAGAAAGTACTTCCGTGGACAGAATGTCATTGTAACACATATTAGTACTGTTGTCGACAGAGTACATTTTAGATTGACAAAGGATCATTTGGTAGGCGAAATGAACTTGTGTCAACAGAGTGACAGCGCATTTAGGCGGAATGTACGTACCACAATAGCTCTGCCAAAAACTGAGAATGGTCCCAGTAGCGAGATGAGATAGTCTCTTGTGCTCGCCAGGACCTGGCCCTTGCTGTTCACGTCGACGTTACCAAGGTCACCAAAGTGTCTACATAAATAAGTAGAATACCGAATTTTTAATTAAGGTAAAAGGAAATTAACCATACCTTCTACATATGGATCCATGGTACATGGAAAGCACCGTATAGTAATGAATTGTACATGAATAAATGTCTAGTCCATTTGGCATATGACTGATCGACCCATCAACTGCCCACATTCGGCGCTTGTTATGTGAATACTTCATTATCATTGGAATTACTTTGATAACCTGCAGGGCTTAGAGCCTCCGCTAAGGCCCATATCATACTTTGCCTACCTGAATTCTGGACTGTCCTTTGGGGAGCCGTGACTCACCCCAAAGGGGTTGTAGTGGCCCCCTGCCGACCCACAGCCAGCACTCAGGTCGCCATACTCGTGGACGTGGAAACCATGCTTTCTGCTAGCCTTGTCAGAAGACGCTCTAAAACCAGTTAAATTTACACGGATTTCCGTAGGGCCTCCGCGCAACTGAAACTCAAAGAAAATATGGTTTGGCACAGGGTTTATATGTTGTGAACCATTGTGAATCCCCTCGGCGATGGATAGACCCCCAGTGGAATTAAGTTTTGTCAAAGCGTGCCGCAATACTGAAGTCGCGTTGATGTATCATGTGGTGATAATTAAAAAAAACAAAAACACAAAAACGATAACTAAACCTAGATCACAATTGTCGCATTCTTTCAGTAAATAACATCAAATTCTTTCCCGGACGAAACCATCTCTAACTGGATCACACCTAAGATATGGACTACTGCTCAGAAGAAGCTGGTTGCAATATTTTGTATGATTAATCTATTAAAATTCAGTGATCAAAACTTGATACAATTACTGTCTCTCGGTGAAGTGTTAAGACTGTCTAGTGATATTAGAGTCAGTGAGTCTGTCAGTAAAACATATTGCATATTTATGATTTTTAAACTATTTCGAAACATAATGTAAGTATTATATGTTGGAAGAAATTGTCACAGATGTACATCATTCTATTAAAGTTGCATTTCGAGCTCTTTCCCGCCAAAACTAAAGAGGTCAAAATACAAATAACAATCAGTCCTTGAATCGTTCAACATTTCTTTTTTCTATACTCCACCCATGCCAGACTGCCATATAGAGTCTCTTTGCCTTCTCGTGATATCACTTTACCATAAGTTTTCAACTTAGTGGTAAACGTCATAAGTTTGTGTGCTTCGCGATGCTTTGTTATAAGTAGCAGTGCCGCGGCAAAGTTATGTGGTGTCCCGGGATAGACACGTTTGCCACATCAGGGCCGAAACGGCGATGTTTATCAGGTTTCTGAATTAAAGAATGAAACAATCCAGTTTTCTGCCAATTTTTATATAGATTTCGCCTGGGCTTAGTTTTGGCGGAAGGAGCTCGATATGCAACTTTAAGACCCACTATATGCTGAACCAAAATTTCCAATGGATTTCAAGGCAACAAACTAAGGACTAAACAAATGAGCTTTAATAATAACATCAGATGTTAGTATATGTTATTCTCAGACAATTGGCAAATGTCATCGCTATATACATGATGTGATAAAACATGCTGTCACGTGTCATGCGTTCTCACCGACTGTTTGAAATCTACGTTGCCGACGATGACGTCACCAGGCTTCGACAGTGCTACATTAGGTCTGACGTCGCAGTGACCGAAGACATACCACTGGGAGAGGCTGGCATAGTACTGGGTGAGCGACATCATAGGGGATCCAGCTGGAGAACAGTGGAAGAAATGTACAGGCAATTTCATTATTAGTCGAATATTACAACAATTGCGTACTGACCTATTACCACTAAGACTGTTGTATGACTGTTGCTAGGTTCCAGGTTAAATTGATTGCATTGTGATATTTCTCCTCAGTCTAGGCTAAAGCGAGAGCGAGGAAATGAAATGTTGGGGTTTTAAGCCGTTTTTATGGACACAAGGGCTAAGCCGGGCCGGGGAAACCTCCTGGGACGATGACGGAAGAAAGGATGAATTATGCCCCAGATTAGATGCCCGAGCCCGGATCCTACTGATCTGCTGTATAGCTAGTGCGCTAACCAAGTACTCCAGACCCCGGCGGAAGCTATACTGGACCTATATACTGTACACGCAGCGATCCTTTTCATAGATTTGTGAACGGTGCAGATAGAGTCACAAAAGAGTTATTTCCAGTTTAATCAAACGGAATATCCAATATGGTTGCGCTGGAAGTCTTTTTGTCAAATGTAAAATGCATTAGGGATTCAGCACACGGAAGAGGGGAGCCGTGTGTCCTCAAATATCGTTAAACAATTAAGTGTTCACAAATATATTAGTACATTAAGTGTACTAAATCTTTGGTGTTCATTATCTGAAAGAATGCACCGGGAAACCGACCAAGCCGTGGTTTACTAACCTAATAATGTGTGCGTTATTTAAATAACGAACGACAAAACAGTGGAGGTTTGGAGTTAGCAGCAAAGTATCATCTTTCACTCACACTCCCTGGGAAAGTGATAAATTAAAGACGATTTTCGTTTATAGCGAATTGTTCATATAGAACAGGATTAGACAAAAACAATCTATGCAGCATGTATCCCAGTGCGGTCCGACCTGGTGTGTGATACATTGTGTCTGCTTAATTATAAGGAATTATGGGGGGCCTCTCTGGTGTAGTGGTTAGTGTAGTCGTTAGAATTGTCCATGCATAGGGCCCTGCATGGAAAGAGCACCTAATGCAAGCAATGGGATGTACTGTTTGTTAATCAGTTTGTTTGGAAATGTTTACATTTCGTGTGTTACACGGCGTGAATGCCGTTGGTGAGAACCATCTGGTACTACACACGACACACGTAAGCACCGGGTAATTACTTTCCCTGGGTGGGTCAGTATCGTGACGAAACTATAATGACCAGCTCTGGGACAATATTGACCCGATCTGAGAAAATAATGACCTGATCCGATCATCGAGGCAATGCAATTTAAGTTAAGACGACGAACATGCAACTTTCAGCCATATTTGTAAAGGCGTGCATTTTTTGTGCAGGGCACGGGTTAGACTGCCTTTAGTCATAATAGGTTGGTTGGTTGTATACTCAGGACGCTTTAACCACTTTTGGTCATATCGCGTCAATGTGAGAAGGAAAGGAGAGTGGAGCCATGTCCCCGGGGGGTAACCCCCTACTCTTTGCGAAATAGGACATGGCATCTTTATCCTGCGACCACACAGACATGGCCGCAGCAGGGCTCGAACCATCGATCCGCGTGCCGTTAGGCTCTCAGGTGACCGGAGCACTCAATGAAAGCGCTCTAGCCCACTGACCGGGCCGGCCCCGAGTCATTTAAGGTGTAATTTGTCAATCGTTAGTAGATCAGCCAATCAAGGCCATGTGATGATGTTGAAATGTTAATTTTCGTCATATGGTGTGCCCGCAACGTATACACGAGTCGTTGATTTTGACTAGTATTCATTCAAATCACGTCTGTCAATAGATTTAAAAGAACAATGACATTGTGTAACTGCATACTATTGCGGGTCAAACGATTTGATACATCAGATAAAAGGGGGAGCAATATCTCGTCATTTCAAATTAAAAATGCGACGCTGGTTCCGTGAACCACAGAACCAATTAACCTGCACAACAACTGACCTGTTTCGCCCTGGTTTAGGCCTACATTCCGCACCTCGTTTTTAGAATCATCGAGGTCGACGACACGGGCTATGGACGAGTGAACCCAGAGCGTCTCCACGAACAGAAGGCATATTGCCTTGACAATGTTCATATTGCAGCCTTCCATTCGGTCCGGCAGACGAAACTTATATGAGAAGAGAGAGAGGCCTGGTCGTCCCGAACATCGCACGAGAGCGGAACTTTCGCGAACAGTCCGCAGCTGACACGCGACACGCGCGTCAGTCATTAGTGGCGCGTTCGTCTGCCGGCACCTGGTTACCCTGGCAACCCTGGTCTATCTGCGACTGTTACGCTGCGCGCCGGGTCGCATGTCTCCCGTTACATTAATAATTACACTACTGACGCTAATGACTGATATGAGACATATGTTGCCTTGTGACATATGTATCTACTAACGTTACAAGCGCATGTGTCGAAATACTCATGAAAGCTTGCACGACTATTATATTTGCATGTATTTAGTTATCAACGGTATAACATACGTATTTGTTCTAAAAGCCTACGCGAAATTACTCGGCTGTTATGAGCGCTTTGGAATTCGGTTTACACTTGGGTAATTAACTTCATGAAAATGTATTTCGTATCCGAAACGTAATATTATGTCCTGGAACAATGAAATGAGGTTGGAGGACACTTCCCCAGATTCATGTAACAAGACTCGAAAAAAGCTAGGCAATTCTATTATAATTGAAATGCTGAAATTCTGGCGGATACGTTAACCATAAGACATCGCTAGTATGCCTTTCTTCATCTATCGGTACATCGAGTTTGTCGCCTCTCTGTTTCTGCAGGATAGGTTTCTGCTTGCATTAGAGCAGGGCATCCTCCCTTAACATGTTAGAGGGGTCAGGACACCCATGATATGTGTCCCCTGGATCTACCAGCGGTATTATAACGCCAGAATAAAAATTATTATTTCATGGGCTGATCCAGGGGAGGGGAGGGGGGGGGGGTCTGGACAAGCATAACCGGCTTGCTACAAAATGTGTACTGCGAATGTGAACATTTTGAAGTGCCCAAGGAAACCTTGTTTAAGCGATTCAACGCGGTTACCCAACGTTCCAGGCGACGCTTGTACGGAAAAAAGTAGGAAAGTAGGGAGAACCTAAAAAAAAGTAGGGATCTCAGACCGCCTATTATCTTAATGTGAACGCGTACAATGATAGTGCTTACGTGTTATGTATACCTTGTTTCACGGGCAAGAAAATATACGTCAATAAAATATGTCAACACCAAGTTGTTTCAGTTGTATTTTTTAGAAAAAAAGTGTTGGAACGTATGTCTTTTCCCGACCAAGTGCCATTGCACTCGTCCCTTGGGTGTCCTTTACAACATATTATTTCTTCTTAAATGGCTACTGCAGTCTTTCTGATAGCCAATAACAAAAATCTCAGCTCAGGTCCAGCTGGTCTCGAGAAACCAGAGCCCGGATGAATCCTTCAAACACATCGGGGATCCAATCCCGCAGCAGTGTCACTGAGCGGGCCTCTATATAGGGGAAGTACACCTCTCTCTGCCGCATGGCGGCGCCCCGAACGACCGCGCCTGCGCAGTCGGCAGGGTTGGCAATGGGCAGGTTATTGAGCAATCTACTGAGGCCGAATTTACGAAGGTTGTCTACGGCGTTATCGGTCCCTGTAAAATCGTAAAACAATTGTTCAGTTACATTGGCACTCCTCCGCCATTATCAGGTTATAGGCAAAGAAGTCTATGGCTTTTATTTATAATATGTTACATTGGTCGCAAAGTAACTTAACTGGTTGGTGAACACAGAACATTAGAGCAGCATATACTGCCCAAACACAGCCTGCGGACAAGGAAATGTTTCCACACCTTCTTTTGTCTCAATGTCTTTATATGCGCTATGTATTAAAAACAAGGGACAATAAGCTACACATTATTTTCGAATATATCACTACATAAGGCTAAAACAAGGTCTTTAAAATAATTTATATTTTTCTGATAATATATTATCATTATATAAGCTTATAATATAATGGCTCTTCATTGTTTTGCTTAAGGAATATCTCACTTACCATGGAAGACTTCCATTTTGATATCTAAATACGGTTAAGTTGTTTGCAAGCCATGAAACACGTACCTATGAGACCAATAACGCAGACCGTGATCGAGACATCCTCCTGTCTTATCTTTATCTCCTGTCTCAAGCCGTTGAAGAATCCTTCCAGTGCAAACTTGGAGGCTGCGTAAGCGATGGTGTAAGGCGATGCCAGCTTACCTACAAGGGAATCCGGCACCAATAATTACCAGTGCGGGAACTAGAGTAGCCGGTGGGGTGCACATGCGGCCCGTCATCTATGTCAGAGGCCACGAAATATATTACACGTATTGTAGTAAATGATAAGCCGGACTCAAACGTGAGCTATGCTAAAACAATCATTCGCCCTGACAACGACCACAAACGAATCACATCCAAGAAATAAGCTAATGCTCAAGACCTGCTGGGTTTATTAATTATATTTAATTCAGTCGCATTTAATGTAAGTGTTACTGTAATGAGCTGAGGGGTCATGATGTCTCCAGTGACTATCCTAACTAACATGCCGTTAGAGTTGGCCAGCAAATTGTGGGGCTACCGTCCCGATGACAATTTTTCCATAGACGATGACATAAATACTTTTATTGGTAAAGCCACTATTGCCTTTATACTAAAAGCAACCAACAAGTGAGGACTAAATGAGCTAACCACTCAATATGTGCATGACCGTAAAGTCCAAACCTTACCGGCAATGGAGGACATGACGACAACGCTGCCCCCGCTGGCCCGTAACATGGGCATGGCGTGGGAGGCGAGGTGAATGTAGGCCCGCAGGTTAATATCTAGGGTTCGCTGCAATAGTGTCAGGTTGGCCTGGCTGCCAAGCCACTCTCCAAGGTCGGCGACGTACAGGTGGTTGAGTACCAGATAATCCAGCCCGCCCAGCTTGTCCTGGGCCGCCTGAAATGATACTGCTCACATGACCATCTAGGAATTAACTCGAACGCGAATTGGTGAAATGGCGATGTTTTGTTTTGTTTTGATGGCAAATTGATTGGTCATGTCCCGTGGACCACTGATGGGTGTCAGTGGAACGTTGTATCCTCTGTAGGTTGTGTCGCGACAACGGGAAGGGTCTCGTGTCTCTGGGAGTAACCCACTACTGTTTGCGACGAAAGATGTTTATCCTGTACATTTGGACCCGACACCCGACAATGGCCGATCGCGCTATGCCTATGAGGGCACGCCGTTTCCCCGTCCCGTCATGAGCCACCTTTAAGTACACTATCGGGAAAATAAAGGACAACCAACTCATCGTGCTTGGTTCATTCCCAAAGCAGGTCTTTTGGAAGAAACACATTGTTCTTGTTGGTTTTTTAGTCTTTCGTTTCTGCCATGGTGCCTTTACCTGCTGTTTGACATCATAGATCAAGTTAGTTCATCCGACTGTTGTAACCTACAGTGTCCGTCTTCATAAACCACACGCAGCTAAATACGCACGAAAGTGCATTTTCGTCTTAGCCTCACCAGTTCGTTCAAGGAATCATAATCAATACATTTTAACGCTTTGGTGATTCAGAAAATCCACCTATTGTGTGAATACTTCTCTATTTGAAACCCGATAATCCTCATATCGACAAGGGCTAAGTTGATTTGCGTTAAGGTAAGCAACCCATAATAGCAAGGTAAAAGAACTCTATATGTGTGATTATTTTATAAAAGTATACCCAATTACACACCTTCTGGTGAATTTTTAGGATACTTTACCGTCCCGGTAAAGAAATATTCTCCATTTTCCAAGTATACCCCCATTTCACAAAATGACCAAAACTTGACACCTACCACGAATAGGTAATTTTGCTACAATTCAGCTCAATATTTAGTTATTATCATGAGTAATAGCTCTTTGGAAAGCCTAAACCTAGTGCAATACAGGAATGATATTCAAAAATGTAAATAGTAGCCACAAAAAATAACAGAATGGTAATAATTAAGCGCAGTTATGCAAAAACAGGACCGTTTTTGCCAAAATTCGAAATCACCACCTTTACAAAATTGGCTATAATTTCATCAAAAATGAAAATGTTGACACCAAACCGTGTTTAAAAACTTCTAAAAACATAGTTCTTGTAATAAACATAAAGACAAATATAGGTAGCCGTGCAAATTTCCAGAGAAACACGTCCTGAAAAAAAGCTTGAAAATGTTATTTCAGAAATATTTTTTGAAGCAGCTTATGTCACACCAATTATCAGTAATTTAGGCTTTGTGTTCACATTTTAATAAATCTGGTTCTATATAATGGTCTCCGATATAATTATGATATACGCGAATGTTTTCTGAACTATTTACACGTTTTCTCCATGCTTTTTTATTGAATATTCGGAATTTATCACGAAGAGCCATTCTCGGGGAAATACCCTGTGAATGACGTAACGAGTTAGGGATTCCCCTTTCACTGACACCCGCCGATGTTTGTCGATGTTTACCGAGGTCTCTAAATCGCCGAAGCTTATTATACGATGCTCTATTTATTTTACCTATGTCACCACTTCTTTTGCTGTGTTTTATTCTTGCTTTGTTTCATTAAGACTGCGTAAAATATCAGGGCTGCCCGCCGATGTTTGCCGATGTTTACCGAGGTCTGCTCAAAGTCGCCGAGGCTCATTATGGGTGGCTTACCTTAAGCTACTTGTGGTTTATATCGCCCCTCTTAACCACATGGCGATCTCCAATGCTAGCTCTGTGAGAGCATGACCCTCGCAAAGACAGATACTGCCAAGCCTTGACTGACCTGCACGACCTTCTCGTAAGATCCAAGGTCGCTCATGTCAGCCGTAACGTAGTGATATTCTCCATGAGGACTACCTTCCTGTCTGCACCTCTCAACAACCTGCAGCATTAAAACATTAAACCATCAATATAGAATCATACTGTATTCAGATATAGTGACCATACAGTGACGATCATCAATATAGAATCATATTGTATCCAGATACAGTGACAATCCAGTGACGAGCATCAATATAGAATCATATTGTATCCAGACATAGTGACCGTACAGTGACGATCATCCATATGGAATCATACTGTATCCAGATAGTGACATAGTGACCGTACAGTGACGACCATCAATATAAAATCATACTGTATCCAGATATAGTGACCATACAGTGACGACCATCAATATAGAATCATATTCTATCCAGATATAGTGACCATACAGTGACGATCATCAATATAGAATCATACTGTATCCAGATATAGTGACCGTACAGTGACAATCATAACAATTATAGATAAATATACCGATAGTAAATAAATAGCGCAATCGATTACTATGGACTATTATGTTATCCCAGATCCTTACCTTTTTAAGGTTGTCCTCCGTCCGAGAGGTAACAAGGACTTTTGCTCCCAGCCGAGCATACTGGTAAGCCAACTGCTCCCCTATGCCGGCAGACCCCCCTGTCACCAACACACGCTTACCACGAAGTGTTTCTGGAAAGCACCAAAGGAAAATCTCAAAACGATTACAGTGACAGCTGGAGTACTTTCCATTATACGTGTAATATCAATCATAACCATAGTAATATGATAGCACATGTATTGCCAAATGGATATCATTTAGGACATTCACACACTGGAGGCGCCAGCGCCAGCATTTTCAAATAGCCCGCATTGTTTTTAACGACGCCCCCACACTGGAAACGACGCGCCACCCTGCAGTGCGGCAAGGCGCGCTCCGTGCGAAATAGAAACGTTGTTAATTTCAAAGCGCCCTGCGGCGAGCCACTTCATATATGACCAGTCAATGGGCCTTGATCTTCCTTCCAAGAGCAGCTGACACAAGCAGTACCTCATTCCTGGTCCATTTTTGAGGTTCGTAGTTACTGCATTATCGCCGGTGAAATAAAGTTCAAGGTCGTGGCGCGTCCAGTGTGTGCACATAATACACGATAGCGCTATCGCGGGCACTGGCACGGGCGCTGGCGCTGGCGCGGGCACTGGCACGGACGCTGGCGCTGGCGCGGGCACTGGCACGGGCGCTGGCGCTGGCGCGGGCACTGGCACGGGCACTGGCACGGGCGCGAGCACTGGCACGGGCGCGAGCACTGGCACGGGCGCTGACGCTGGCGTATCCAGTGTGTGGAGGCCCTTACAAAGCATCAGGGGAGGGGAAACACAACGGATATTTACCAGGATCAAAAGTGTCGTAGAGATTGTAGCCTATAATGAGGGAAATGACAAAAACAGTGCCCGAAAGTACATTCATGTCGTAGAATAGCACAGTCGTCGCCCCGGTGTATAGCAGATGGTGAATAGCCCGGTCTTCTGTCAGATGGTGAATAGGCCGGTCTTCTCGCAGACGGTGTGCCGCCCGGGTCTTCTAGCAGATGGAGTATCGGTCGGGTCTTGTCAAAAGTCGCCTAAAATTCAGCATGAACAATTATATGCTATGAGAAATTCAAACAGAGCCTAAGTAATAAATTCGAAGAAAACTAAAGTATTTATTTGCAAGTTAGTAAAATGTAAAGAGTGTTTGTAACTAACCACGTCATACAGAGTCAGGGAACCAGTCTATGTATACGACAAAAACGTCACACAGAGCCAGGGAACCAGTCTATGCATAGGATATACACCATCCACGTCACACAGAGCCAGGGAACCAGTCTAAGAAAACGACATACACCAACCTCGTCACACAGATCCAAGGAACTAGTCTAAGTATACGAAATACACCAAAGACGTCACACATAGCCAGGGAACCAGTCTATGCATAGGATATACACCATCCACGTCACACAGAGCCAGGAAACCAGTCTAAGTATACGACATACACCAACCACGTCACACAGAGCCAGGGAACCAGTCTAAGTATACGACATACACCAAACACGTCACACAGAGCCAGGGAATCAGCCTAGGTGTAGGACATTCACCAAACACGCCACACAGAGCCAAGGAACAAGTCTACATATAGGATATACACCGAACACGCCACACAGATACAGGGAACCATGCAGTCTAGGTGTAGGAGATACACCAAACACGCCACACAGAGCCAGGGAACCATGCAGTCTAGGTGTAGGAGATACACCAAACACGCCACACAGAGCCAGGGAACCATGCAGTCTAGGTGTAGGACATACACCAAACACGCCACACAGAGCCAGGGAATCAGCCTAGGTGCAGGACATTCACCAAACACGCCACACAGAGTCAGGGAATCAGCCTAGGTGCAGGACATACACCAAACACGCCACACAGAGCCAGGGAACCAGTCTACATATAGGATATACACCGAACACGCCACACAGATACAGGGAACCATGCAGTCTAGGTGTAGGACATACACCAAACACGCCACACAGAGCCAGGGGGGACCAGTCAAGCTAGGACCTATGTAGCCCCAGTTCTGTGGCTGTAGACCGGGCAAAAATCTGACAGGGCCCGTCTACAGCCACAGTGCCAAGCAAGTCTGTGACCGCGGAACGCCTTGGGTTGCCGTCTCACCTCATCTCTGTGAAACAAACTAAGCAACACTCACCGCCAAATCCAGTAGTTTTTAACTCCATAGATGTTATGTTA